>VXBW01006074.1:1161350-1180972 GCA_013400375.1 Thinocorus orbignyianus | reverse complement strand
TGGCAGCAGTGGGCGGCTGCGGTCGCCGGGGGACTCACCCCCTCCTAAAATGAGGGCCGGAGGGGGAGGGTGAATTTCAGAGCCCAGAGCCCCAACCGAAGGAAAAAGGGGAGGCCGGGAGTGGAGACGGTGCGGCCGGTGTTCCCGCAGCACCGAGCCGCGGGAGTTCCCGGGCAGGCTCCGGCTCCTGGCAGAGGCTCTGCAGAGCGAAAGGGCCGGGAGCACAGTCCCCGGTGGAGGCGGGGGGGTCCCTTCACCCGGGCTGGGGACGTGCCCCGACGGCTCCCGCCGCCGCAGGCTCGGGGAGCGCGGCCGGTGCGGGCAGGGCAGAGGCGCTGCTCGTCCCGGTCCCAGCCGACGGACAGGCCAGTGCTGCAAAGGCTTGGGCTTCCGAGGACTTTCTTAATTTTATTTTTCCTTAAGGAACACAGTGACTGCCAGTCGATCTGGCATCTGATTCCGCTGGTGTTTCTTGGTGACAAAATCATCACCTACTTCACTCCGATTTAATGGGGTGGGATTTTTTGTTTTGTTTTTAATGTACCAGCCAGGAAATGCCAAGGTTTGACAAACAGGCGGAGACGGGCGGAGGCAAGGTGCTAGGCAGGCTCCGGGGGACGCCGCCGATGCAGCTCCGGCTCAGCATCTCCCTTTCCCCACCTCAGACTCGGGTCCCCGTAAAACAACGCCGCGATTAGCTGCCATGAAAGAGGAAAGCAATTAAGCACACAACGACCTCAGCGGGCTGGATCTCGTCCGCGGCTCCCACAGGAGCGCAGCCCCCTCCAACCCCTCTCCCGAGGCCCCTGGCCCGCGGTTCCCGGCCGTGGGGCTCCCCACGGGCCGCAGGCAGCGGGGCTCGCTGCCCGGTCCGACACCGCCGGATGCCCGCCCCGACGCCTCCCCGACGGGCACCACCACGGCAGCCAGCCCGCCGGAGGGTGCTTCCTCTTCGCTTTCCCCTCAACAGGGACCACCGAGCCCCAGGGGGCTCTTCAGCCTCCGCCGTGCCCCGGCTCTCCCCTCCCGGGAGCTCTTGGCCCCACGCCGGGAGCCCACGGGGCTCACGGGCACACAGCGAGAAGCGTCCAACCGCCCTTGGTCACGACCAACTTCGCCGTGGGTGCACGGCCGTGGGGACCCCTCGCCCCACGGAACTTGCGCGCTGTGCTGTGCTGCAATTGGACTGCGCGGACGGGGCCAGGGGAGATGCGGAGGCGGCCGCCGGCACCGCAGGGACCGGGACCGGCCGCCGCCCACTGCCCGCTGCGGTGCTGCCGTTTTGCCCCGACTGCGGTCCCCCGGGCCCCAGGGAGAAGGGTCGGCCCCGCGGGTCTCCGTGGATGAAAGGCTCTGCGGCGGGGGCACAACCGGCCAGCGCCGGCAGGGATGCTCTGCTCTGCCCCGGCCCTGAGGACGGGCATGCCCACCTCCTGCCGAGAGAACCTCCTTGCCGATGTCCTGCCCCGAGGTGAGCCCACCCAGCACAGCCTAAAGCCGCCGGCTCCCTCCTGCTTATCCCAGCCTGCTGATCTCCCCAGGGGAAAGGAGGAGAAAAGCCCCGATAAATGGATTTTTCTAGTCTAAGGCACTCTTTCTCTCACCATCAGCAGTGAGATCTTTTTATGGCACCTGAAATGTGTAGTTGTCAAGACACAAAGAAATACAACGTGCCGTACCTTATTATAGTTCAGTTTAAGCAACCATTTGGCTAAAGTCTTTCCTGCCGTCAGCACTGAAACACTGAGCAGTGCTACTGCCTTCAGCCACGGCTGGAAGCACAGACAACCACTGCACACAAAGTGGGCCCCTTCCTCGGCTCTCCATACCCCTCGGAGCTGAGCCTACAGACTGCAGAGGGTCACCCCCAGGCTGGCAGCCTTGGCTTACTCTCTGGTGGTAGCATTTTACCTCGCTTGGCAAACATGCCAAGCAGCAGCCCGCAGGGGGGAGGTCGGTGGGGCTTCAGGGCTGCCTGTTTGCTGCACAGTTGTGGGCTCGCACGCTTTGCTCCTGGGGAAAGGGGGATTTCAGGCGCTGATGAAGTTCTGCAGCTGCCTCAGGCTGGAAGGATCCTGAAGTTTGCAGTCTCTGAGCCAACTGTAAGGGGGAGAAATCTAAGAGAAATAAAAAGCAATAAATTGGTTGAAGAACCGCAATTTTACATTTGGTTGCATGCCTCGTAACTCACCTAGGACATGAGAGCTCCAAGGCAGCAGAGAACAGGGCCCATACATCTTGTCCTGTGGCGTATACCAAATAACTCCATTTCCTTTTAAGAACCTTTTATATCCCAGTGAATAACTTGATTTTCACAAATAAAATTAATACTGTAGGGTGAAAGTCAGCAAACAATAGAAAAGCTCAGAGGGTTTTTTCCAGTTGTAAACATGCAGAATCCATATGGTCATTAGATACATCTGTGGGTTAACCACTGATTTGTTTATGCAAGCCTGATGCTTATGATACTCTTAAACTTGGACTATTCTGTTGAATATATGTACACTGTAATCCCCTTTTACCTACCCTCCACATGTGTGTTTCCTGTTTTCAGCATGCATTCTCAACGTGTAAACTGTGGCGAAGGATATGTTATAAACCAGGATACTACAGAGCATTTCAGATATCCTCAGAGCATTACAGGCACGGTGCGAGCATATGCAAATCATCACTTGCAGATGTGCACAATGTCTGTATTAATCTCTGCGTGTTTTTTCAGTTGTTTGTGGCATCTAATTCAAAAAATAGGACAATAATGGGTATTACGAAAAAGTACCGATTGTTCCCAAGCAGACTCACTCCTAGGATGTCCAGGCAAACCTCACTGATGGAACCCTGCACTTCTTAATAAAATCAGGGTTTATTAAAGTTAAGGTATTGAAGATTCCTGAAATATGAGGAAATTGAGGAAAAACTTACCATGGTAAGGCATTTGAAAACTCTCAAAGGTATCATCAAGGCTGAACATTACCCTGTATTTCTATTTGGTATTATCCAATAAAGCATTTAAGCACGTGCCTAAGTTCATCACTACCCAGGGCAGTACCTACGCAGGTGCTTCAGTTTCTTTATATGCCGAAGTCACCTGCTGAGCCTGTGTTCTACCACTGCTTTAAAAGAGCTCCTCAATCAGGGCCATTATTTTGGGAGTCCCATATAAAAATAAACAAATGAATAAAAGCTTATAAAATTTCCAAGAGCAGTTACCGTTCTAGGCAAGATTATATATCATGTGTGTTTTCGTGTCCTTTTCCATGAGTTAAACTGTTTGCATTCATTCATCTGTCACGACTATCTTGTTTCTGCCTTAAACGCTGGTGTTCCCCTCAGCTTGTCCTGCTGCCACCTCATAGTACCATTGTGTGCACCTCCTGTTGTGTTCCTCTGACATGAAACTTGTGTGTATGGTGCTGATGCACTTTGGAGACTTTTCAGAGCAGAGCAAAACATTTTGGATCTAGCCTGTGGCATGGAAAAAAGAGCCCTTTTGGGGGGCTCTTTTGAGAGCCCCAAATGCATGAACTCTCCACAGCCATTGTGGAGAAACATCAGGACAATATCACTGTGAAGTACAGAAAGGCTGACAGTAAAAGCAACAGCTAAGAATAGGAATGGATCAGTTCAAGAATCTATCTGAGCCGGGCAAGAACCAGTCAGAAGTCTTTCTAGTAAATAATTTTCTTTTCTCTTGCTTCCCCTCCCCTCCCCTTCCCTCCCCTCTCCTCGGGTTGAGGCCCAGCAGTGGATTTGCACCTTCTTTGCTCATGGACCCCTGTTTTCTGTTCCCATGGTGATACGGGTCCGTGCTCAGAGGACTGGCATTCCACTTGCTCTCCTCAGTCCTCCTTCACAGACCCTTCAGAAATATACGAGGGAGCTGCATGGGCTGGTAAACCATAGGATGAAAAGTAATGAATGGCTGTTTCCCCTGTTTCATCCAGACTAGATGGCACGGTCCATCTCATACAGAGTATCAATGGTTACTGCATTAACTGTTTCATTTATTTGACCTGATTACCTGTGATAGGCTGATGAAAATTATTAGTTGGTTATGCTATTCTTTCAAATGCCCTTTTGGGAACTGTTTCCAAGAAAAATACAAACCCCATTCATTTCAACAGCAGAACTCATTTTAGCACCCGAGAAGTGCTGAAAGCAGAGGACATTACACTGCAGCAGAAACAGAGCTGCCCCGAGGCCCCTTATTTTCAGCTTTTCAGATCAGTGGAGTGGGGAAAGAGATAGTCAGCCACACTGCAAACTTTCAAGTGTAATACGCATTCCCTTTTTCCACCTCATTTGTCCTGACAATTACTGGTTGTTCAAATGCAACCAGGAGCTTTTGAGTTTCACTGTTATCCCGAGCCTGCCTGTCTCTGAACTGCTGGATGGAACCCACCTGTGGAGGTGCAGCACCCTGACGTTTCGGGAGGCTGGGTGTATGTGGAGGGGAGCAGAGACCCTGGGACACGGCACACAACCAGCCTGCCTGGTTGTGATGGAAGCAAGGATCAGTGGGGCCTGCAAGAAGAGGGGCTTTCAAGGGAGCTTAGGACAGTGCCTATGGAGAGTTCAAGGCCAGGCTGGATAGGGCTTTGAGCAGCGTGGTCTAGTGGGAGGTGTTCCTGCCCAGGACAGGGCATTGGAACTAAGTGATCTTTAAGGTCTCTTCCAACCGAAACCATTCCATGATTCTGTGATTAACAGAAATGCTCAGGACCAAGAAATTAAAGCTGATTATAGTAAACGAAAAAATATTTTCTAAATCCAAGGCCCCAAGAGAAGACTCATGAAGCCACCTGAAAGGTTTAATGAACAAAATGTATCTTATGCTTGAACTCTTTGTGGAACCCAAAACCAGAGAAGTCTCCATGACTTTGGCCAGAGTTGGCCTGGTCAGAATTTGTGTTGGGAAGGAGCATCAAGCAAATATAACAGAGTGTGTTTATTTCAGTGGGAGCCAGTGTCAGAGTCAGTCTGTGGCCACAGCAGTGCCACTGACACTCCTGAGATCTGAAAAGGAGACCACCGATAAAGGTCATTAGCTAAGGTTAAGCGGGGTTAACTGTGACCTTTCTCCAGTCTCCAGGCTCCTGAGCAAATACAAAACCACAGTCATTAAAGAACCTTAAACAACTACAATAACAAAATAAAGTGGAGTCAGAACTGCAGATCTGTTTTATTCAAAGCATAATATTTATAAATGACAGATACTGAGAAGCAGCAGAACTGGTTTAAGGACCATCCCTGTACCTAGATAGTGGAGGCACACTTGAAAGCATTCTGTCTTTTGACCCACAGTGAGACTTGAATTAATTTTTTTCAGAAAGAGTATTTTCATTCTTAGAGTTTGGTAATTCCTACGTGCTTGGTAAAGAAGAATATTAGAAATACTCAACTTTCTGTTAGAGTTACAGGTGGAGCCTGAAATGCTAAAACACTGTTCAAAGCATCACTTAAGTCTGATCTAGCTCAGCATTAGTCTAATGTTATCTTCCCCCCCCCCCCAATGGTTTCAAGATATATAAAACCAGACCAGAGCTGATGTTTACTTTTGCAGCTAATGGTTCCTCAAATCTACAAGAACTTCTAAGGAATAGACAAAAGCAGCTGCAAAAGTGATCTAGAAATAAACATCCAGAAGAAAACATAACTGCAATCAAAGTTCCAGCTGTTCTCGTCTTAATTCTTATCAGTATTCTTTTTAATCAGGCACATTTTGAAGTCAAAGGCTTGTTTCCAACAGCTTTTGTCCATACATACATATATGTGTGTGTGTAAGTCCCTTGAAATATTACAGAAGTTCTGTTTCACATCAAAATAGTGTACATTGTCACTGAAATTATTAATTTTCTTTTCCTCATCCCCCATGTTCTCTCTGGGCCCCTCTTTTGCATCTGGCATGTGTACTGATACTCAAGATGACAAATACTGATAACTGCGAAGCTGCAATGCTGCATACTTCCATAACACACAGCTCAGCCAAAGTTAGTCACTGATTTATGTCCCGCATTCTGCTCAACGGCGCAAGGGCTTCTTTTTTCTGATTCCATACCTTTAATCCTTGCCACCTTCAACCTAGTGTGTGTCAAATTTCCATCTTATTGTTGCAGCTGTGGTTTCTTAAAACTAAAGTACGCCGCTTGAAGGCAGTGAGACATTCTTAAGTTTATTCACAGATTTAAATGCTCAGTTGTTCAAGAACGCCCAAAGTCATTAAAATGTGTTGGTGTGGGCTTTTTTGGTTGGTTTTTGTTTTTTATTTTTTTTTCTGTATTAAATTATTGATACAGAAGCTTTAAAAAAACAAATGAGGGACATTAGGATGACTATTTTTATTCAGCCCAAATCTGTCAAAAGTGTGGTAACTTAGGTAGAGATCATAAATCTAGGGTTCTCTTTGGCAAAGAGGTTATTTATAAACTACGCAAGGCAGAAAAAGCTCCCACACACATAGAAAGCCTTCTGCAGGTGTACAGATGAAAGGAAGCAAACTCTGCACCATCGAGGTACCATATTACTTCAGATGACTTTATGACCCACAGTAGGAGACAGCCCACAAAGATTGATTTCAGAAGAATCTGTATGCTTACAAAAAGCAAAAGCTAAGTATTTTTGTCACTACCTTCACTGTTTTAAGAGAATATCCAGCTTTCCTGTGCCCTCCCATGGAAAACTGACAGGAGGTAGGATGCTGTAAATATTCCTCCACGAGTTTGCAAGCAAGTCCTCCACATTACCCTCCCAACGCCTCCGACAGCTGTGCAGGATTACTCTTCCTGTAGGTGAGCCTGTGAAAAGGACCATACCTTTGCTTCAGCCACTTCAGTTCAAAGTCTGAGGCAGTAACTCAAACC
Organism: Thinocorus orbignyianus; assembly: GCA_013400375.1. Classification (NCBI taxonomy): domain Eukaryota; kingdom Metazoa; phylum Chordata; class Aves; order Ciconiiformes; family Thinocoridae; genus Thinocorus; species Thinocorus orbignyianus. Next base: position 1,174,115 of record VXBW01006074.1, on the reverse strand, counting down.
TGCTTTTATAATCTTTAAAAGTTAAGAGGTTAGTGTGTTCCACCAGAGCAGCTGAGACATGTCCCATTCCAGGAAAAGGCCAAGAAAATAGCTGAGAGCAGTAACAACTTAAACCGCTGCAAAAAATCTGCCAGAGGACATCTGTCAAAGCCCAAAGAGTTCCAGTTATGTATGATTTCATTTGATCCCAGAGGCTAAATAATGTACAGGAAAGATTTAATAATGTTATGCAGATTATGTGTGGAAATGTAAAAGGAACCAAATACAATGCCAGTTTGAAAAATCTTCATGTGCTCATAGCACTATTACTGCTGCACAGTCAGAAAACACAGCTTGAGCAACAGACTATGATAATAAAATTAAAGATTGGAATTGCTAGAATATTTATGCAGGTGAGACTATTTGATTTTAAAAAGATGACTTAATATTTTCCCTCTGCCAGGAAATTATCAGTGCAGAGAGCTCCATTCCTGTTTCCACCACATCAGCTCCATTCCCATGTGAAATCTTGATAGTGAAAATGTGGTAACCAAGGATCACTGCTCACAACATTTCCAAATGCCAATACAAATGAGACTTCAGCTACTAAAAGAAGAACAAAACTGAGTGGTCCTCAGCTATATGTGCTTGTAAGTTTGAATCACAGCATTTGACCAAACCAGAATTGCTGAAATACAGGTATTGCCCCTTTGGCCAAGTCACTTCCAGAAACAGTAGTTTCTGGCAGAAAGGGGGAAGAGACAGCCAGAAGGGTGATGTGAGCAGCCACCACAGGATCTGCCAAATGGTAACTGTCAAATCTTCTGGTAGCATAATGCTCCAATGTCATGTGACGCTATTTAAATACTGGCAAACGAGGGGTTATTAAACAGGATTCTTATCCAGGATGGCCATGGGCTTCATTATTAAAAAAACAACCTGAAAGCAGAAGGAAATGGATCCTATCTGGTAATACCTAGAAAAGGTTGTGAGGACTCTCACAAAGAAAGCAAGTATAATGTTTCCTAGATTTCTTGAGGCTGGCACTTGTGGTGGTCTTTCTCTGGCTGGTACTTTTATCTCCCTTGGGATAGTGCTTATAGCTTTAGCAGCTGAAAACTTATGCTCACCAGTTTTTCTTTCAGTGGAAGGATCTAAGACTTTTTCTCCCAAGGTTGGGTCTTTATTTGCCTGGAGTTCCAGCAGGTTTCTTCGGTTTCTCATTTCCTTTTGCTATTTCTGCTCTCATCTGTTTTGCAAATGGCCACCATAATGTTAAGCTTATCTAATGGCCAGGCCTCCGGCTGGAAGAATGCCAGCAGCTTTCTGAAAATCAGTCATCTGAAAGCATTCAGTGGAGATGGCCATCACCTTCTCCCTGAACCTCAACCATAAAACTTCCCTGATAAGCACGTACTCCAATGCCGTGAAAAGCAAGAGGTTATTCTTAAATTCAGACATCACTTTAACCAGCTTCCTTGGGCGACACTCACTGACTCTGCTGAATAAATCTCATTCTACAAATAATAAATAATTTTTTTCAGTGTTTGGAAAAGATACCGGTTATACGTATGCACAATAAAGAGTGCATGTCCCCATAATGGCTTCACTGTGAATGCAGGTTTCATCCTACTGTTGGCTTCTCCTCATTTTGTTAATTGAGATCCTTTTCTTCCTCATTTACTCCTGGCTTTTGACATCAGGAGTGGCCATGGCAGTTCCTATAATCAGTGAGACCTCAGGGCTTTGTCACAATTCCTGCTGAGAGAAGTAGGAAGGGCAGAATAATTTTATTTTCCTTGGTAAGGGGAAGTCTGTGAAAACGTAAGATTTGTTGCAGGTCTTTATGTGCAGATATACACAGAGGACAAAAATTTCATAAATTTTGTTATTGACTCAGTCAATTCTGGATTTTATTCAAAAGGAGGAATTCAGTAGGCGTACTGGGTTTCCAATTTAGAAACTTGAGAAGAAGCCTAAAAATCTGCCCAAGGTCTGCACTCTGGGGACACAACATGTAGCAATAAAGATTGATGCTAAGAGCTAACAAGCTTAACCTTGTAAAAAGATAAACAGAAGTTGGTCGTCATAACATTTATTTAGTTAAGACCTGAGAAGGAAGAGCTGAGAGTAGCTCCTATACATCCTATAGGAGAACAAACTCCATAGGAAAGGGGTCTGTGTGGAAAAATCATCTGTCATTTGGACTTCTACTTCCCCCAAAGAGCAGGAATTCCGACCTTGCGGAAGACAGAATAAACAGGCCCAAAGCAAAAAACTGCAGTATGAAGACACCTGCACAACAAGAGACTACCCTCTGGAGTAACCTTATTTTGGAAAGAGGGTTGACAACAGGAAGAGAAAGATCTGCTGGCCTCAGCTACATCTGTCCAAGGGGCTGGTTCAACCAGCACTGAGAGAAAGACCTGGTGAAAGCCTGTTGGGAAAACAGTGTTTCCCAGCTTCCAGGGATCCCGCTGCCTCAGCACTGTGGGATCTGCTACTGGCCATGGTGGGAAGGCTGCCGAGTCAGCCGCTGAGCATCAGTCAAACAATTTCCACTCTGATATACCAGAGGACGCAGGAAGCGGAGAGGCAGGAATGCACAAGGAAACCAGAGAAGGTATCATAGCACGCAAGGTAAATGCCTTTCTGGAAAAGAAAAAGGTTATAGGCTTAATACTGTTTTACTAGACTATGTAGTACAGCTTAGCTTGTTTATTTTGAGTAAGTAAGAGAAAATTTAGGAGGAAGCAGCATTTCAGTAACTTTAATCGAAAATTAAGCTTAAACTAACAGACAGGTAGGTATAAAGTGGCTCAGCTCTAGAGGTGACCACTGGTAACTTACTCAGGCTGCTGCTCTGTCTCCTCACAGTCATTTGTTGATGAAACAAACTTTCTTAAGGCTGAGGAATCTGAATAACAGAAATGAGGCTCCCTCCAACTTCTAACTTGTGCGATAAGGTCGTGTGCTAGCCTTCCTGTCCTAGAACTAAGACAAACAAACAAAAACAGAATTTCTGGAATCTATTGCACTTCTGAGGGGTATTATTTAAAAATTAGGCTGCAAGAAATCATTACCCCAGGCAGACTACTTTAGAACAGCTTCCTAGAAGCCAGGCAAGTTTGAGGAAAACCTCTCAAACAATCCCCCTTACTGTAAGACACCTGTTCTCTTTAAAACATGTTTTTTTTAGTGGAAGTCACCCCAGCTGAATTAAATTTCTTTCCCTTGGGCCTGCATTTTCTTTAGCCAACACAACAGCTGCACCATGTGGAGATGAGCCACAAGAAGTGTAACAACACATGTTTGTGATTGCTGTATCAGCTTTGGCAGATTTAAGTGCAGAGGTCTTTAGCTGCCTTCTATTAGAGAGCCAGCTTTACAATATACACAACATCTTGCAAAGTAGTAGCAATAATATATGTAGTTTTATGTATTTCTTGTACATGCTGGTACAGTAAAACCAGAAAGGAACTGACTATTACTGATAGCTATAAATATTGTATTAAGCACAAACGTTTTCTTTTGCATGTAAAAGCAGGAACAGAACAGGAGGATGGGTTAACCACAATAAAATCCCTTGAGACCCCTGTGCTAGCTGTTATCCAGTCCTGCAGAGACACTCAGCCATTCAGAATGTGCAGTAACCCTGTTATTCCAAAGCTGCAGTAAATTTAATCTCTCCAAGAAATTGCTGAATTCCTGGAAAATAATGCATAATCTTGGTTCAGCATGCTTTTCCTCTTTTTTTTNTTTTTTTTTTTTCTTTCTCATTTCAGGAACAGGTGCCAAAAACTGGTCTTGTGGAGCCTAGTTCAATATACTTTAGAACACAGTTTTAAGGTCTGCTTTTGAGGCATTTAATTAAGAGCTGTTGAAAATCCCACATCTGTCAAAATGAGGTACTTGTTTTTGAGAGACCATTTTAAAAGGTCAAGATAAATGCCAATAATACAGCAGAGAATCAAGTGTTTGTGTCTATAATGTGTTGGTCTTGTTATGTGTAAGTACTGCTGTATAGATTTGAGGGTTTTCTAACACAGTTGTGTGACTTTAATCTCCCTACATGTTTTCTCACTTAAAATTGCGATGCCATTGCATATTGTAAAATAGGCAATGCATTTTATAAGTTGATATTGTATGCACTATACATTAATATGCAAGTCATATTATACAACATTGCATGAGTGTCCCTGCGACTCTGAACAGCAAATTTTCCCACTGTCTGAAACTTCAGATGCTTAGTATCTATCCCACAATAAGGGGACTACTTCTACACTGTTTATAATTTCTGAATGCATTGTTTCTAATCAAATAAACCTATGACATACTATTAAGAGGTTATATCAACTAAATGATAGTGTCTAATGCAATCTACCTCCGATTTTGACCTTTCATCCATCCTCGTGGGAGATGAATTGGGCCAAGGATGGAAACATTAGTCAAGTAAAAATCTGCATTTATATTCACACTCCCATGAGCAAATTAGACAGGGCTCTCCTTTGAGAACTGATCCCCAAAGTAGTATATTTGAAAGAAAGACTCTGTTTACATTAGCAGATTTTGGATCAGGTCCTAGAGACTGAACTGCATAGGGCAGGGATTTACTATCTATTAATCTCACTGAAGGAGAGACGCGGTATATATTAAAACATGTCATTTGGCTGCTTTCTTCTTTTTCATTGTTTTCTGTTTTCATTGCTTTACCTAGTGTCCAAATTAGCACATTAATTTTGAAATTAGCTTTAAGGAATTTAAACTGTATATTGTTAATCCGGTAAGAGTAGCTTAACACCAGCAGTGCAACAAATGAGATCATGGAACTACAGAAGAGCTCAAGGATGAAGCAATAAAAGTTGTGTACTGGCCAGTTCAAGGTTACATAAAAACATTAAGTTCTCTCTTGTTTAGAAGACATTGAAATGTGATATATGAACACAAAAGAAGTAATGTCTTTAAATCTTAAAACGATTAGCAGTTTTACTCTGTAGGGATCTATGGGAGGAGATGGACTCCACCCTGAGGAAGATAAAAGACCTCAGTTTTCTCAACTGGAAGGAGTGATTCATTTTAGGTGGAAGTGGTATGCATGTGATATTCCTCATGTGGTAAATTAACTGTTTTCATTAAGAAAGTCCTAGCATATGGAATGGCTCTATTTTCCTCTGCTCTGCAGAGGAAATTATACCACAAGAACATTTTCTTTTTGCTAAACCCAGCCTGGGCAAAAACGGGCAGTGTTGATGACTGTTGACACTCTTTTGTTGTTGTTGTTGTTGTTGTTGTTAAAGAAGTCCATTACTCTTCCACTGTTTTTCTGCTTGCAACTAAGAAAATTCATTTTTAGTGAAGGAATGTGGAAAAAGTTTAGGTCTCAAATTTATTTGGGTCATCAGCTCTCTAGATAGGAACGTGCTTTATGTTTAACTATGTTTTTATAGCCTGACCTATTTCCACTCAGTCACTTCAAAGTTTTGTTTTCAGCAGAAAGTTCCCTTGCTTGGTAGTGACAGTAGTTTAAGTACTCGTTCTGGCGAGCGGAGAGAATGCCATAAAACTGTCCCCTACTGAACCAAACCGAACCTGATTAGAGGAGGCTCAAATCAGTGCATTGCATAAAGCCAGTTCCGTGAAACTTTATTATTTGCTGCTTTGCTCTTTCTTTAGTACACAGGCTGCTGTGAGGAAGGCTTCCTGCTGCTTTTAAGAGCAGAATGGGAATGTAAGTGCAAATCTTAATCTTCTTCTTGTTTTGGATATATTTCTACTTTCCACGGGATCTTATCTTGTAATCAGAACCATTACTTCACAGTCAGTCATGAAATGGCTGTTACGCCACTGAACATTTTTTGTGAAGTTTTAAGACCAGAATTGTATTTAGGTCTTCTTTTATTTTTTTTTAAGTGTGACTGTACATGTTATATGAGCAGCTTATTCAGACTTGAATTACGATCTTCTGGCATGTTTTGATTGGGAAAGGTTGGGAAAAAAAGGAAGCTGAAATTTTGTGGTTTCTGGATTTTAAAGCATTTAGAATGAGTGATTCTTTCACATACAAACCACTTGTTTAGTGATATTTATGAAGCAAGCTGGAGATGCACTTTGGAAAAAAATGGAAGGGGCTTTATTTAAGAAAGAAAAAAGCGCTATAACTGAATTAGCTGTAAACATTTCCCAGCATTGCTTTTGTAGTGCTCAGTATTCACAACGTGCTTTCCTATTGCAATGGATTCCCCTTCTTTGTCATTTGTTATTCTCTTCTTGTGCACTCGACTTTTTTATACTTCTCTTCAGGCACTCCTGCGAAAGGCCCACAAGGACAAGGAAGCTTCCCTTCTTCAGAGCGGAAAGAATGGGTCTTGTTAGCCTCTTGAAAGAATTGTCCCTAAAAATAAAAGACTATTCTAATATTCCCTAAACACTTCTGTTGCATATTCCTCAAACTCTCTCAGCTCAAGGGCTACAGGAAGATGGGAGAAAAATGCAGCCTCCATTGCGGTGGAAGCCTTGGGCATCAAACTGTACATATTTAGGCAGCTTCATGTAGTACACGCTTCCTAAAGTAATAATGACCCAGTCATTCTTTTGTTATTGATACCAATTTCCACTGCTAACACAGGTAACAGGCCTTGCTAGGTAAATAATTTATTTATTACGTTATTTATTTATTCTCTGGGGTGTGAGAACACCTTTTTGCAGACTGGAGAACAGATCATAGAATCATAGAACGGTTAGAGTTGGAAGGCACATTAAAGACCACCAAGTTCCAACCCCCCTGCCATGGGCAGGGACACCTCTCCCTAGAGCAGGTTGCTCAAAGACCCATCCAGCCTGGCCTTAAACACTTCCAGGGATGGGGCATCCACAACTTCTCTGGGCAACCTGTTCCAGTGCCTCACCCCCCTCATAGAAAAGAACTTCTCCCTAATATCTAATCTAAATCTCCCCTCTTCCAATTTAAAACCACTACCCCTTGTCCTATTTCTAGACTTCCTAAGACTCCCTCTCCAGCTCTCCTGTAGCTCCCTTCAGATAATGGAAGGCTGCTATAGGGTCTCCCCGGAGCCTTCTCTTCTCCAGGCTGAACAGCCCCAGCTCTCTCAGCCTGTCTTCATGGTAGAGGGGCTCCATCCCTCTAATCATCTTGGTGGCCCTGCGCTGGACCTGTTCCAACAGTTCGATGTCCTTTCTATGTTGAGGACTCCAGAGCTGGACACAGTACTCCGGGTGGGAGTTACCCCCAGAAAGCAGGGGAATACTTCTGCGTAGAAGGGTTTACTGAGTATTACCACAACAACAGTAATTGTTTTACAAACCAAATAATGATTTTTTTTTTTTTCAAGCTGATGGTAATCTGTAGATCCCACGAGCACAATCAATGCAGCTGTAGTGCAGACTGGAATATCTTCTGTGGTTAACTGTAAATAGCAACTCTGTATCCATGGTTTATTTTTACCATAGTGTGCTATAATAGGAAAAATAGCAAATGGTAAGCCTATATATAGCCTGTTACTAAGACTGTGAGCTAAATGGTTAGTCAACAGAAAAATCCTACCCTAATCAACACGTGTCTTTAGGTCTAGTAATAATATTTTGGATACCGAAATGATGTATACGAGGTAGTGAGAGGAATTGCAGCAGTGCAGTTAAGATTTTACTACTGCAGGTTTTTACTGATCTTTTAAATCTAAAGTAGAAATTTCGTGAATCATGCTGATTTTAATACAGTGGTTTCGGATGGCAAAATCTGTACTTATATTTCCTGACTATTTATTTTCTGCATCTTTCTTTTGCTGGGCCAGCAAAAAGTAAATTTCCTTTTCTGTGACATTAGTTAACCACTAAGTCATGAATAGTGCAGGAAAAGAAATAAATAAATAAAATTGTTCTTTATTCCTGAGCTTGATTAAAAACTCATTTCAAAAAAATCTAATTTTTAGTCCACACGAGAATATGCTGTTCTTTTATATTTTTATTTATAACTACTTTATGACTGACAGGGTTAGGAAAGTATATAACAAATTCTTAGATAAGCCTTCAAGGTTACTTTGCATTAGACATGATAGGTAGGAAAAAATACAGGCAGAAGTCAGTTTTTCTTATCTTCTGTATAAACAAGCTGGTATTTCATTCAAGGCCTTTTCTTTAACTTTCAGCATACCAGATGGCTATCAGGCACTCACAGGGAGGGACATGCAAACATGTTGTTGTTGACTATTTGTCTACAGAATTTATGAATTGGTTTCTAAGGAAATCAGGCTCCTGCATTCATTCTGTCTTTGTGCTTGCCTGCCATTCCTTGTCTTACTCCCCTTCACAATCATTTGGGACTTAGCTGGTCAATATTAATCATTTTTGATGAAAAGCTAGAGGTCTGTAACTATAGTAAGCTGATGGCTAGGAGGGAAAGGAGGAGGGAATGCCCTGTTTTTGGGGCTGTCCACCCCATGGCAAGGGAAAAGAAATGGAAACCCTGTCCCTAGGTGCTGGGTTTGGGATCATGCTGTGGATGGGCCTGTGGGCTTCTGAGAGCTGAACATCTTCTCCTGTGAGCTAAACAGCAGGTTGTGATGCAGACACAGGATACTCATAACTCCATGGGTAACATCAGGGTGGGCCAAGGCACATCGAGATATCAGTGATGTGGAGAGTTTCTAGGGAACACGGAGATGGGGGTGTGCTTATGGGGGGGGTCTATGCAGGTAGTAAGGATATTGCAGGTGTTGGCATGCTGAGGGGGTGAATGGAGGAACTGTGGACTGACAGAGGGGACACTGAGTGAGGACACAGTGGACCCTGAGAGAAGACTTAGGGGCTGCTGGTGGTGAGAGGGTAGAAAAGAGCTAGTCTGTGGAAAGCACCACAGACATGATGAAGGACTAGGGGTATTTTGTCTGGAGAATGTGAGGTGTTTGTGACATATGGAAAACACGGACTATTAATTCTGCTGTTTTCTAGTAGCGCCACGTATTACTTACAACACACATTGTTTAAATAAGCCTGATCGAATACCTTCTGAAGTAAATGCTGCTTTTATTTGCTACCAAAGGAACCAGATAAGGTCCCTGCTATAGCATACATAATTTATTTGCATGGTGTTTATGAGTGACTTTGAAGTATATATTTGGAATTTAAATCTTAAATAGTAATATCTGTTAGAAACTCAGGCATGAGCTTCTCAAGTAATTTTTATTCCTCGCAGGTTTATTATGAATTAGATGCTATGGAGGCAGAATTGACATCTTGGAACTTTTTGGTTCATATATTTAGGGGTTTGTGGATTGTCTTAGTTTGTGGTTATACAGCACTTAATACTTGTCCATGCCATCATGATTCCTCATTCCATTGCAGTTCAAGTAATTACAATATACATTGTTTTATCTGTTTACAAAGCTACATTATAATATAAAATAATTATACTACTCATAAAGTAAGTATGGTTTTCATCCATCCTTTGGTCTAAGGAATTGTATTTGATGTTGATGCCAGTTCTGCAGAGAAGGGAGTCCTAATGCAGCTGATAAATTGGTGAACTGGATTAAATACTTCAGAAGAAAAAGAGTAATCCAGTAAGATTTCTCCTATATTTTTAAGATTGGGCTACATTCAGCCCTTTCTTACTCACCTGCCTTCTTAGCAGTGTTATATAGTTCCCCTGTTGGAAGAAATCATGGGAATACCCATGTAGATTGTCTGCAACTTCCTCATCTCCATGTTGTCTAGACACCAGCAATAGCATATTCATGCCTCCAGAAAATCTAGACTTCCCTTGACTGGAAAGCCTGAATGAGGCAGTAGAGCAGAGGAATATGTTTTCCCTTTCAAAGTTCCTTCTTTGCTGGTGGCTAGGTGCAGCACTGCAATGAATACCAAATCAGTGCTATATTTCACAGCACGGATCCCAAATTCCTGGTGCAGGGGAAAAGTGAAATGGTGTTATTTATTCCAATGTCATTGATGAAAAATACTATTTGCAATGATAAGAGATTAGTAAAACAGTCTTGAAAAATACTACATTATATATGTTGTATTCTTATTGATATTTTATTTTCAGCCTAATTGTACTTAGAAAGTATTCTGGCAGTCGAATGAGGCACAACTGAAACTTCTGTGAGAAAGGCATGGAATAAGTCCATATATTTTGGCAGCGTCTGCCTTGCTAGGTTATAAAACCAGGTAACCTAACATTTTCTGTTTCAGGCATCTTGGTTGTTTTCCCCGCTCTTCTTTCTTCACTGACCAAGTTGAAGGACATTCCCACCTCCTTCCTCAGTTATTGGGTGGTCAGGGTATTTTCTGGGAGTGGGGATTGTGGTATTAAATTGTTTTGAATGAGAGAGCTGATATCTAAATCTCCTATTCTTGGACAAATTTTCTTTAGACTTGTTCTTGTCAACTGTTCTTAAAGGGGGAGGAAAGAGTGACAGATTAGACTATTTAGCCTAACATTTTCCAGAGAAAGAAATATATGTGTCAATGGGGAGAGGGAGCACTTATTGGCTCCCTTCCCTTGTCTTGCTGTTGCAACTATAATAGAGTGCCTGTATTTTCTCTGACAGATTTCCTTGCTTGAATGTATAGTTTATCGCAGCTTTGACTTGAGAGTGGGAGCTGGGAAAAAAATCTTTCTCCTCTGAAATACCCTGGACAAAAGATTTCCTTAAAAATGTATGTTAAAGAATGTGGAGACAGTCTCTAGCTTCCAGGAAGGACTGCCAGAGCCAAATAGGGATGTCTGACTTTCCTTCATTAGGTGGAATTGGTGAAATGTAAATAAGAATTGGTCAATGGGTATAGGCAACTACCCTGTGAAGCAATGCTGGACACTAGCCACATGGTGTCTTCTACCAGACGGACCTCACTTGCCCTAGAACTGGGAGATGGGAAGTGTTGTGAGGCTCCTCTCCATTGCTTTCTAATGCACCTGTCCCACACTGCATCTGAGGTATCTGCTGGATTCTTCTTCTGAGTGGTGGTTTTTTTTGGCGTCTCCTACAAACAGTTGTCTATGGTATGGACACATCTGGCAGTACTGCTGGTGAGGCACTCTGGCTAGTAGAATGATACTTGAAGAGTTCTGCATTAATGTGTTGTGCAGAGGAAGATGTTCTACTGCAGTTTTTCCATGACTCAGAAAAACAAACAAACCCAAAAGGTCATATGGTGGTGTGTGATTTGTTTTACTGGTTCATTTGATACTGCCATTGTGCATTTAGCCCGACCACAGTGAGTCAACTGGATTGGACTGACTCACCAAAGCAGAGGACTTGCACAACTTCATTCAAAATTCCCTTGCTAATGCACATCAAAGAGACTAAATTAGGTATGGAATGCAGATCTTTTTAAGGGGGAGTGCTGTTATATTTCTACATCTAGACTCACTTTAAAGTGGAACCTGGGCACCTCAGTATTTGTATATATCTTGCGTAAGTGTTTTACTACCTTGAACTTCCATTAGTTAGGCAAATAAACTTATTTTCAGGAAACGATGCAGAAACTGGCTTGAACATTTAAGCTTTTCTTGTATTGACTTGGCTGGCTCTACTTGGATGCTCTGTCAGTTGAGCTGCTACACAAACAGCAGGAAGGCAGAAGTTGTAAGGCGGAAAAATTGCAGGTAGCTGTCCTGTGGTACTTGCTGGCCTAAAATCTGCTGTGTGAGTAATTGTGTGTCAGCTTCCTATGGCTTTGCAGGGTAACTTGTGTGCTTTGGCACTGAAAAGCCGAGCACCAGGCACCGGTGCTCTTCCCCTCAAAGCTGTACAGTGTGATGGGGGCCAGCGCTGGAGCACAGCCTGCCCTGTCCTGCCATCAGTAAATTCAGGCTTCCTCTCTGCTGTGCCCCGGAGCCAGCTGTCCATGAACAGACTTAGGGCTGGATGCAGACAGGCGGATGAAAGGCGCAAGCCACGGCCCAGAGGCGAAAGGCCCGCGGGTGGCAGCAGCCAGAGGGTGAGGGCCGCCCTCAGCCCCCGCCTCAGGCCGCGGCTCTGCCCGGGGCCTGCCCTGGCCCCAAGGCTCAGCTCCAAGAGTCGGGGGATGAGGTGAGCGTGCGGGGGCGGGACGGCTGCTCTTCGCCTCGGCATCGCCTCAGGGTCGCGGTTCTCCCGCTTCTTCGCCGCCCGGTTTGCCCCGCCGGGCCGGGCGCCTCCTGCGGGAACGGGTAGGGCCGGTTTCCCTGCAGGACTACAACTCCCGGCGTGCCCCGCGGGCCGCCGCCGCGCAGAGCATGCTGGGAGAGCAGCACCTCGGTCATGCCCCACCCCGCCCGGAGGCGCCACCACCTCCATGTTCTTCCCCTCCCGCCACCGCCCGCGCTTCCCGCGGCGGGGTGGGGCTTCATCCCCGCTGAGCGACTTCCGCGCCGCCCAATCAGCACTCGCAATGCCACGGGCGGCAGCCACTGAGCGGCGCGGGGGGGCGGGCCCGGGCCGGCAGCCGGAGAGGTAGCGGTAGTGGCGGTTGCCTGAGAGAGGCCGGGAGCGGTGGTGGCGGTCTGGGGAGGGTGTGGGGCTCGTTTAAAGGGCTCGCCAGCTCACACCGAAAAGTTGTGAGGGAATTTGGCGGCTACCGGCCCGCTGCGGCCCCGGCCCGGGACACCTCCCGGTCCGGACGGCGGGGTCGGCAGCGGCATGGAGCAGGCAGCGCCCAAGAGGTAACGACCATCCCCCGGGGGGCGGCGGGGTCGGGCTGAGGCCTTGGGCCGTCGGGGAGCCGGAGGGGGAATGAGCGGGCGCTTCCTTCCTCGGCGCCTCGCCGGCCCCGAGAGGCTCCGGTTCT
>VXBW01006074.1:1103378-1161315 GCA_013400375.1 Thinocorus orbignyianus | reverse complement strand
GGGGGGGGTTTCTGTGCGGTGTCCCCCAGATACCTCCCTGGGTAAGCGGGCAGGGGCTGCTGCAGTCCCGAGGGGAATGTTTTAATGTCAAATGAGGGGAACTCTATCGCCGAGACGAGTCCTTTGTGTCGTGTGTGTGTGTGTGTCTGCACTTTGCAGTGCAGGTCTGTGGCAGAAGCCGTGGTTGTTCTCTTTCCACGTTCCAAGGCGCCCTTGTGTCCGGCCGGCGGGGGGATGCTTGCAGGGGTGGGCGTTGCATAGTTGCAATTGCAAACCAGGGAGTGGGAAGAGGCAAAAATCAGGAGTATTCCCACAGTGTATTTATTTTGAGTGATGTATGCTGTCTGGTCATATTCGTTATTATACGGGGTTGGGGTTTTTGGGGTGTTTATGACTTCTTATTTTGATGCATGTGTAATGACACAAAACTGTGAGCTTTTGATTTAAATGTGACAGTCATCTTGGTGCACAAAATAATTTTGCTTTGATTGTATGTATATAAAATTGGAACAATCCTTTCTTGGATGTAGTTATACTACATAGAATGTAGTTACACAACTTACGTGAATACTTACTGCCTTAGCTCTCCAGGTAGGTAACTCTGGCTTCTTGTTAACTTAATGAGAAATCTGGAAGCTGCACAATATAAGCTTGTGGCAGAAGATGATAAATCAACTTTTACATTCTACTTAAAAACGTATACATTTAAAACCTTTAAAAAGAAGCTGTGGGATGACAGGACTTGGGAAGAATGTGGTCTTGAACTTTTACTGTTTTGTTTTGTTTTTTTTTCTTTCTTTTATTCCAGTAGTCCGTCAAGTAACAGTGTCTACTACTTAAAACTTTGACCATGAATTGATTAGTAGTTGTTACGCAGAGTGTTTTTTAGCAGGCAATGGGGGGAGGAGGGACAGGCCTACACTGTAGTTTCAGACTGACAGTACTGCATGTCTCAAATAAAGGAAGTAGGAGAGGCACTGACAAGAGTTTAGGGAAAGAAGTGGGAATATCTGAGGAGTAATCAGTGTTACCAGTAGCAGTGCAAAGCTTGAAATGTGGTGATATCAAAGGATTGAAAGTGAAACTTTCAAGTTAGCATAACCTACAGGAAGTTTTTGGAAGATCAGGAGTTTGCTCTAATTATGGCATAGCTGGAGGTGTGTGTCTGGCCTGACTGAGAGTGGGGAGCTGTTTAAATCCTTAGATTCCGTTAAGAAGAACTAGAAAGCTGATGAGAGACCTAAACTCTCTGGCGTGTTTTTATACTTTCCATGTTTTTTGAAGCTTATTTCTGGAAACTAGGATGCGATGAGAACTCAGTGGATTTAATTCTCTATTGGGAAGGAAGATTTAAACTCAGTTTTTCATAAGATGTAAAAGTTTGCAGCCAGTGCATATATATCCCAGTTATATATTGTTTGTTTTTTCTTTTAAATGCTTTCTGATTGGTGTTCCCAACTCTCCTGCTAGGCCCCCCCCTTTTTCTGCAAGTCTAAAAGGAGTACAGATTACTTCTTGTGTGTTAATTTATTTTGATGCCTGCTTTGGATACAGTAGTGGCTTGGGATGGACATACCATGTTGACTGGGCAGAACAGATGTGAGCACTAGACTTCTTCACTTTGGTGCCCACTGACCAGGAGGAGAGGTTGGCAACAGGGATCTATTGCCCTGCTCTCTGTAGCACAAGACAGTCACCTAGATGTAGCAAGAATTTCATATGAACACTTCAAAGGTGCATCGATGTCCTGGAATCCCAATGTTCTTTCACAGGAATAGGGCGCTTATATTCCCTCTTTCCCTGTAAAGGAACACACAACACACTGTGGTGTGTAAATCTTTAAAACAGCCCTTCAGTAAACAGCGGTGATGATACCTAAATGACAGGCTAGGCTATTGTGGCTTTTAAATGCAGATGCTGTCAAAATCCCTAGCTTTTCTTGTTTGACCAATGTACTACAACAGTAAAAAAAAACTTCTAAGGAGGAGTCCTTTTCAGAATAATTCCATTTATTTTTAAAAATAATTTAAAGTAGGTATTTTGACTTTATGCTGAGCAATTTGTAGAGTAGTCGACACAGTGTTTTCTTGCATCTGATTTTCTAACTGTATTTCATCCATTCCATGCTACTTTTCCTCACTGAAAAGGACGTGCACTCTTGAAATAGTCAGTTACAAAATTTGCCTCAGTCTTGTAATTGTACCCTGTTATTGTTGCTTTTTTCTATATATATTGGCATACTTGGGTATGAGGAGAGAGATTGCATACAAGTGTAAAGGAAAGTCGCTAGACACAGTTTTGTCAAATATGTAACTTTTAATTTTCCCATCTCCTGCACACTGCTGCCAAATTAAAGGTATCTAAACAAGTGTGGAGTGTATTAATTAACATGTTTTCTAGTCCTTTCCTTAAAATCAGTTTAATTTTCACTGAAATCTGAGTTTTGTGGGAAAGGAAAAACTTGTTCTTAAAGTATGAACTGTCTGTAAAAATTATTCTGGTCTTAATTTTTGTGTTAACGGGCATGTAAGGTGACGTGGATGATAATTGTTAAGTTCCTTCTGAAAATGGTGGGACAAAAGTCTAAGTTTGGGTTTTATTGGCAGAAAGCTAAATTTAAGTACACAATACAACAACATAACTTGTCTTAAATTTGCTTCTACCTGTGTGAACAGTGTGAAGCAGTGTAAATGTCTCAAGGCTTTCATATGGCACCTCTATTTCTGATGACTGCAGTGATTTCTCTTACTAGCGTTTCTTTTAATGTATCGGTATAATTGATCCCAGCCATTCTTTTTAAATGTTTCAACGTGCTAGTTCTTCTGCAAAATAAATTGCACATATTCATATTTCATGGAGCAGCTGTCCAGTTTTCCATAACTCCTGACAGTAATTGATGGATTTCTACTCTTTAGGGGCCTGCTTTATTTTTGTTTGTTAGTTTTTAGGGCTGCTTTTTTTTTGCCTACCTCTTTAGCACATCACCAATTTGTTTTGCAAAATCTGCATGTAATGACCATAGGACACTAAACCCATACTTTGTTATTTAATGTTGGGGGAAGAAAACTGTATCTCTTGCTCTTTCAGGTCTCAATTCAGATCTTTCCGATCTTTATGGTATTGGTAGTCTTGGGTGTCTCTTGCTGTTTCTAGATTTTTCTGCATTTGGTCATGTGAAGTTTTGCTGATGTACTCAGTGGTGTGTAAAACTACTGGTTATGCCAAGTACAAATGTTTTCTCAAATCAACTGGATTTATTAAAGTACTTTTTCTTTGCTGGGATGTATTTTTCTTTTAAACAAGATAGACTAGGTGTTATACAGACAGTCAAACCTGCTTGGAACAAGAAAATCCTTTTCACAACTCTTGTCCTAGAATTGTAGTTTACTTAGATCTGCTTTGAGGAACAGCTCTCCTTTCTCCTTCAGGAAAACTCCTGAAATAATCCATAGTCAGTCCTGATGATTTTTCTAGAGTAAACAAAAGCAGAATGACTTTCTCCCCAGGTTTTATACTTACCTTCTACACATCTGCTCTAGGCTTTCTCACAGATCTGTACACACACACGGCACTTATATCCTGTGGCCAGAGTAAAACAGTGCCCAAATGTACTGGTTTAGTTGTTCTCTTTTAAACACTTGTGAAAGTAGAGGATGTATGAGGAAGAGGAACGAGACACCTTCTTTGTCTCTGTTTTTGAGAGCCCTTTGTCTCTTCAGTCTTGCCTCTCCTCCACCCCCCTCATGTGTCCTGTCATACCTTTGCAGACAGGTATTTTGCTGGGCGCTTTCTAAATTCACTTCCCACATAGGATAAACAATTCAGAAGGATCACTGTGTTTTTCAAGTAGTGCTCTGTGTCTTATCTTGCACATTTTCAAAGTGTGGACAGTAGGATACACACACATACAACTCCCGATTTAGAAGCTGGTTCTGAGGTCTTAGATGTGTTTCTCTGTCCCAAGTTTTAGTTGCTTATTTTTAATATAATAAAATAGTGTTTCAAGTCTTTTCTTCTTGTATTCTGCTTAGTGCGTTACAACCAGTTACAACAGTTGTCTTCCTTCTTGCTTCTCATGAAGTTCTCATAAACACTTTTTTTATTGCAGTATACCTTTCAGGGTATATCAAATGCTCTTTAGTTAAGGAGCTGGGAATTCTATTAAACTTCTAGAAATAGAAGTCATTAAACAGTTTAAATAATTAGAATCTTTCTGTGTTTCAAAGGACTGTAACGTTAATGCTGTCACTTGAACGCTGGACGTAGTGTGTGTACTTCTACAATGCATTTGTGAAAGAGTGTGAAACACTGAGCAGTGTGTTTGGGGATGAAATTCCTGAGGTTGATATATCTTTCTACCTCTCAATAGGTTTAGTATTTAGCTGCCTTAGTGTCAAGTACTATTTGGTCTCATAACTGGCCTGTCAGAGTTGGAAGGGACCTGTAGAGGTCATCTAGTCCAACTCCCTGGCTAAAGCAGGATTGCTGAGAGATGGGCAATTACTTCGGATGGCATCCAGGTGGGTCTTGGAAGATCCCCAGGGAAGGGGACTCCACAACCTCCCTGGGCAGCCTGTTCCAGGGCTCTGTCACCCTCACTGTAAAGGAGCTTTTCCTTTGACCTCCAGGTTGCCTCTTAAATACTCTGGGTAGTCTGCTGTTTGACAGTGACATTAGTTTTGATCAGTTTATGGCTGTTTGTGACTGTTTCCCTAGCTGTTCCCAAGCATGCCCAATGCCTCAGTGTTAATGGTGCTGCTAGAACCCTTTTGGTATGGATATTTAATTTTTCTTTCCCCCCCCATTTCATTTTAGCAGGTGTTACTCTCTTGATGAGCAGGTGGAAGTCTTCTCAGACCTCTTTGGTTGAGGTTACTGTATGAGGTTACCCTTTTCTTGCAGTTACTAAAAATTTCAGTCCCTTAACTGTTCTGTTGAGTGTGTCTTCTGTCATGCAGCTCCTCATTCAAGTGAGAGACTTGGCTAACAGTCATGCTTTCTATTTTTTGAGGCTTTTCTGCTATTGTAAGCATACTGTACATGCTTTTTGTTGGTAGCAAGCAGAGGATGATTGCAGTAACCTATTCTGTGAATGCTGCCTTAAAGGCTGCAGATAAACAAATTGTTCATCTTGCTTCTTTTGTTTCAGATTCTTTTTTCCCCCTCTGATCAGGTTATTTAATACCTACCTGCAAAGTTTTTTTTTTTTTTTTTGTGAGGTTTTTTTGTGTCTCAACCTGCACTTATTCAGTAATGAAATAAGTGCTACCCTGCAAGATTTAAGTTCTGGCTTTCTGCTAATGAGCAGAGACAGGGCAAAAAAGAAAGCAGAATTGTTCTGTGTTCCTGTGCTTGATTTGTAGGCTGCTTTTGCAGACTTTAACTGTTCTTGTTGGAGTTTTTCTCCTGTTTTTCTTCATGTTTAGGAGTTGTGCCTTGCCTTTGCTGTGGAGTTTTTTATTCTCTTGTAAACACACATGCTTTCCAGCTTCCTGCTGGTTCACTGTACCAAACTGCATGGTCTCTACAGCAGTTCGTGCACCTTTCCTTACTGTCTGTGGATGCTTTTTGTATTCATGTAACTGCTACTTCTATGAAATAGTTCTTTGATATATACGTGTGTCTGCCCTCCTGCCCCCTCTTCCCCTTGCTTGGCTTGTTTAATGCTAATCCATATGACCTGTGTGCTCATACAATTACTTTAAATTTTTGTCTTTGCTTAGATGGTTGGTAGTAACAAGTTTCTTCTTACTCAGGAATTACTTTGTCAATCATTTAACTTTATTTTCTTTTATTAGTGCTGGGTATTGCGGAATTGTATCTCTTAGTATGGAGGAATTTCTTTTTAACACTGTTCTTTTCCTGTTAGATTTGATGACCTTTTCTGTTTGTGCCCTCTCTTCTCCTGTTTTATGCTCATTTCCAGGGAAATGTCACAGAATAGCATATTTTCCATAAGTTCTTGTAGATCTGCTGTCCTTCAAAGTTTTGTTTCTCCCCCCCTTTTTTCCCCTCCTCCTGCATATGGAATAAATAGTCTGTATCTTAGCACTACAGCACCAGTTATTCTTCAGCTCATCCTCTACTTCAGTAGTACCCTTGGCTATCATGTACAGTTAACTTGTTATTTGAATCTTGGAGCAAAATTTTCTTTATCTTTTAGGCCGGGGGGTGTACACGTTGCAGCCACCTGGTTTCACTGCAATGTGTGTGCATGGTTATATTTTCCTGGGCTGTGTTCTGCTCCATCACAACCTTGTGGCCAGATTGTGTTCTGAGATTTGACAAGAGTCTGGGGGGCTGGATGGATGGGAATGCTGAAGACTGGGGAAAGGCTAGGACTGTTTGTAAGGGACAAAGGATAACGGTAAGAGTGGATTGAAGGTGCAGGGAGAAATAGTAGAGTGATACTGAGTGATTTGGGACTGTGAGAGGAAGCTGGAGGGCACAACATGGTAATGACATGTGAGAGGTTTTGTTGCGCCCATCCCTATGTACATTGACAAAGATGGAAAAGGGGCTGCCCTGACAACTCTTCAGTACTCAGCTCTTGGAATTTTACTGTTCTGCTATCACCTGTGCAGATTAAAATGCTACCATAAGCTTCCAGAGTCTGTGGATTCTGCTTTTAACTTGGTGTAATTCACTGGCTTATGAGTGGTGTAGTTTAGAAAGTGGATACTTCATGTGGGTGAAAGATTGGTTTATACCTTCTGTGCATTCTCTAGGCAGTAATGAGCATGTGTTTGCATGCTGGCTGCTCTTTGATGACAGGTAGGCTTTATTGTATTCTTTGGCTGTTTCCGCTTCAGCAAAGTGGTTTGGACAGTGGAATCAGTCCCATGCTGCTTTGAATTGAGCAAACATTAATGTGAAAGTGATAATGACAATAATTGTCATGAATTTCTCCTTTTCATAGGATGATTGTTTAGTTTTATCACTGTACTTTGTGTTTTATTTTCACTTTAGTATGTCTTCCTCTATAACATTTTTTCTGTCTGCTCACTTGTATGAAAATTTGTTTGAGTTTTGAACTTTTTTGCCTCCCAAACATACAAATAAATAATGCTTGTCTGTCTTTTAGCAAACTGAAAAAGCTCAGTGAAGATAGTTTAACTAAGCAGCCTGAAGAAGTCTTTGATGTTCTGGAGAAACTTGGTGAAGGGTAAGTGCAGCTATTTATGAGGGATTGGGATCAGAGGGAAACTGTATATAAGGCATGTGTTGAATATTAAGTTACAGAGAGAGTGACTGTAAATGTCCTAAGGAATGCTTCTTTAGAGAAGTTTTAATAATAAAATGCATGCATCAGTAGACTTCTATGCTTCCCTAAATATGCTTACACATTTTTGATGTCCCTTGTTTATTAAGGCAAAAACAGTGCCTGTGCCCATACTGGAGTTAGATACAGTGCATCCTGACAAAGATTCATTCTTCAGAGGCACATTTTTTCCCTGAAGTCCTGATAGAACTGAATTTTTTTTTTTTCAGTCTGAAAAACCCTACTTCTGTGTAAACATATGGCTTCTGTAACCTTTAAAGTTTCTGCATAGTGGAAATGAGAAGCAGTTTATCTTGTGTGAAGAAAAAAAGCAACAAAACCACTCTTTTATTTTTAGGTCTTATGGTAGCGTGTTTAAAGCAATACACAAAGAATCTGGACAAGTTGTAGCAATTAAACAGGTCCCAGTGGAGTCAGATCTTCAAGAAATAATTAAAGAAATCTCTATAATGCAACAATGTGACAGGTACGTATGACAATTCTGCTCACTTTCTAGAAGTCGATGTGAAAATGAATTTGTACTTGTGAATCCAAGTGAGATGTGTGCGGCTGCCAACAATTTTTTTTTTAACGTGGAAAATTAAAGACAATTTACTTAAAGGAACCACTTCGTGGACCTCCTCCTGTCCTTAGCTTAGTTTGAAGGAAGTACAAATAGTGCATGTCGTAGAAACTGCTGAAAAATAGGTACTTGCCTCTGCTTAAAATTTTCTGTGCTTTCTTTGTTTCCTGCTTTTCTTTGAACAATATGTTGCATTTAGTGTCTACTGGGCATGTACTAGTGTAGGAATTCTTTTTTTTTTTTTTTTTTAAGAGTCAGAGTTCAGAATTTTAGAACACAAACTCTTCTTTCACTGGATAAGATGCCACCATTCACTGACTGAAGAGTTGGGCTGCAGCTCTGCACCATGGGCTTGTGTATGTGTCATGTGCTACCCTGTGTGCTGAAGCTCTCTTAAGGGGAGAAATGTAGATTCTAAGACAAGCAGTTGATACAAAAAGGGCTTTAAGCAAATGTGAACAGTGTTTTGAGATTCTACAGCACTTGATGTTTTGGAAAGATTATCTTGTCCTGGCTTGTAATAATACACACAAACTGTTCTGGGAATACTACTAGCATAATGTAAATCTGACAAGAGGTCGTAACGGAAGTCAGTGGGTTTTCTTGGAGTAATAGTAACCTTTCTCACTTCAGGAGTATGTAAGGGGCAAGTATGTAAGGGGAGGGACTCTTCGTCAGGAAGTCTAGTGACAGGACGAGGGGTAATGGTTTTAAATTGGAAGAGGGGAGATTGAGATGAAATATTAGGAAGAAGTTCTTTCCTGTGAGGGTGGTGAGGCACTGGAACAAGTTGCCCAGGGAAGTTGTGGATGCCCCATCCCTGGAAGTGTTTAAGGCCAGGCTGGATGGGGCTTTGAGCAACCTGCTCTAGGGAGAGGTGTCCCTGCCCATGGCAGGGGGGTTGGAACTTGATGATCTTTAAGGTGCCTTCCAACTCTGACCATTCTATGATTCTATGATGATGATCAGGATGTCATACTTGTTAGACTTTTTGACTAGTTAGGAGGGAATTCTCCCACTTTGCCTTCTGTAGAGACAAGTTCCTATAGTAATAACAGTTACTCTTCAATGAAGTGATTTGCTGATAGATTTGACTAATCTTTAAAAAAGATAACCCCGTGTTGCAGAGGGCAACAACCACAATAGGTCCTTTCTTTTTTTGTACATCGGTTTTCTTACAAAGCAATGTTGCTGCTAAATATGCTGATCTTAAAATACAGTTCCTTCCTCCAAAACAAAATAGTGTTTAATTCCCTCCCATGATGCAGATGTTCTGAGCAGAAGTCCCTGTCTGAGATCTCAGTATCTTACTTTCTGACTTTGTGGGAGATAGATGGCAATCTAACAGTAACCTCCTGTGCTGAAGAAACCATACAACCTTTTATTTCCGTAAATCGCTGTCTAATAACTTTTCTGAAGGAAGATCATTGATATGTTCACCACATCTGTTTCTGCCTGTCTTTTGCAAGTGCCTCCGAGGAAGCATTCTGCTAAGTGACAAACTGGTGGGTAGCAAAGCAATATGTTGTCTTTATGACAGTGTTGTCTCCTCACATGAGACACTTCAATATGAAAATGCATTTGCAAATCCAGAAGTCTTGTTCAAACCACTGCTGGATTCTGTTTAAATGAAAGTCTTGGTCTGTAAGACACATCTGTAAGACAAGTTCATGCTTGTAAAACCAGGGAAACATGGGTGAGTTTACGTGGGGTTTTTTTTTGGTCAGGAGAGAAGAAACCAAGGCAATATTTTTGAGAAGAGAAACATAAATGACACTGTGAGGAGTGTTAAAAAATTGAGAAACCTTAGAGGAGGGAAAACCAAAGCTTTATATCATAGAATCATAGGATGATTTGCATTGGAAGATCATCTAGTTCCAATTCTCCTGCCATGGGCAGGGACACCTCCCAACCACTAGAACAGGTTGCTCAAAGCCTCATCCAGCCTGGTCTTGAACGTCTCCAGGGAAGGGGCATCCACATCTTATCAGAAGACTAGTGTTTGGGAAGAACTGTCTGTATTTGAAGATCACTAGAAACTTGTGATATATGTAGTATTGCCTCTATAATTTTACTGAGCACTCAGACTTCATTCTAACAAGGCATTGGTTAAACTAATTGCAGTTTTAAAATGTATTTAGTTACACTTGTTCTTTAGCTGTGTTTAGTGTCAAACCATTATTTTTAACAACACTTGTAGGAATGATATTTTATTTTTTTTTCCCCTGCTAAGAATTAATCTGTCTGACTTTTTTTTCCATCTAGTCCCTATGTTGTCAAGTACTATGGCAGCTATTTTAAGAACACAGATCTATGGATTGTTATGGAATATTGCGGAGCTGGCTCTGTTTCAGACATAATCAGACTTCGTAATAAAACGGTGAGTTTTTTCAAAAAATTTATAACATTTACTAAACTTAAACTATGATTTTAGACTAGAAGCTATAATGAAAATCGGAGCTATGAGACAATATTTTGGCTGATGCCAAGGGGCATATCTGTGCCTTGGTTTCTCAGGAAATGAACTGGTGCAGTTGCTCTGTCTGTCTATTCCTCTGTGGAGTTGTCAGCAGAAGCCAATGCATTTTGAAATACGGACACCCTGTAAGTTTCTTGAAAATTAGTGTTTTGTACAAGGCAAAACTGCGTGCAGCTTCTTCCCCCCACCCCTTCTACCTCACAGTCTTGTCAGCAGGCTGCTTAGTACATGAATAGTTTAGAAAAGGTGTGGGATTGTCTTGTTCCCACTCATTACTTCTCATGCTCCCTAGTTACTTGGCATTACTCAAAGAATGAGAAGGGATGCCAGTTACAGGATGTGAGAGGGAACCAGACTGAGGGTTGTATGGAAGAGTTCTAACAGGCTTCTAACAGCAGTAATATAGGAGAGGATGCAAACCTGTCGAAAACAAACTTTGTTAGTTGTACTTAAAGAGCTTCTCTGAGGAATATTTTGTTGTAGATCTCAAATGATCCTTAGTTCTTTTGAGTCCGTTATCTCTGGTAATGGGCTGTAACATAAAGTATTTAGTTTACCAATAAGTACTGTGAGATGACCCTCTATTTGCTAGTTCTTTGTTTTCTAAATGTGCCCTGAAATACACCTTTCACCATACCTGAGAGCAGAGGGAAAGAGAGGAAGAGAAAAGCAATGTTTAGACTCAGAAAATAAGATGTAATGGAAAATGGGATTATATTTATGACAAAGTGATGTTGATGTCAAGACTAGAGGGAACCCCACTGGAGAAGCTGGCTTGCATCAGGGCTGCTGTGATGTTGAAATGATGATTGGGGAAAAGCCCAAACCAATGGGAGATTGCTAGAGTTTCTACAACCTTTAAGAGTGGTGTCCTTACAGTTGTGTGTAATCCGACAGTCAGTAGCTCCAGTAAGAAGCCAGTCCAGAATTGAAAGAAAAAAATTCCGTTTAAACTGGGATTTAGTAAAATAAAGAGCAAACTTGTGTGTGCACTGATAGAAAATGCTGCGATTTTTTATACTAAAAAAAGGTGTTTATTTGTTAAATAAATCAACCAATCCAGTTTCTCTTGTATCTAAGTTCTTGACATAGTAAAAATACTAGAGATTTGAGCGAAGGAGATGTTTGAGTCTCAGAGCAAATGCATACCTGTGGCCGAACTATTTTGTTGTTTCTGGTTAAAGTTGATATGATTAAATAGCATACATTCTAGGAAATAGAATAATCAATAAGTACATGGTATGTGTAATGAGGGTAAAGTTCCCTTTTGTAAAGGCAAGTAAGTCATGCAGTGCGTGGCCAGTGGAGTGCTGTAAAGGAGCTGTTGGGCACATGAATAATGCTGGTTGGTATAAAGTTGGTCTGGATCTGTTTCATACTGAAAAGTTTATGAACAACCTTCTAGCCAGAGGCGCTTCAAGAAATGCACCCATAGTGGAGTAAATGGGAAGCTTTGTCATAGATGGGTAGTTTATTTAAATCTTAAAAAGAGGGTGTGAATAAATAAGCATTGTTTGAATACTGCGTGGGTTTGTGCTATCCTCTTTGGGAAAGAACATAGAAATACTGATGAGAGATGTCATATTCCTAGTAGTAAACAGGGAAAGACTTGAGAGGCTTTGTGGTGCTGAGTGTCTGACTGGGAAAATAAACTAAGGTAAATGTGAAGAGAGAGACTGGGCTTTGTGGGGGAGGTAGCATCTTTGTATACAGGTTTGTGAGGACTTCAACTTGATGTTTAGAAATAGCTGAAGTAAAGTGGTTGCTGAAGAGTAGAACAGTACCAAGGATGTTACAGATCTGTGGAAGTTAAGGGAGGTGACAATGATGATCAAAAGTAAAGAATACTTCTCTAGAGGGAGATAAGGAGTGAATTAAGATACTTCTGTGTTGAGAAGAGGTACCTGGAGGGAGAGATACAGTGGAAGGGTATGAAAACCATGAGTAGCACAAAGAAAGTGGGTAAGATATGACTGTATTATACTACTTACTACAGAACAAGAGATCACTTATGTTAGTAGATCCAAAGCAAAATATTTTTTCTCTACCTGTGATGATAAAGTCCACTGTATAGTAATAGAAGATCTTATAGATGCTAAGAGTTTGTTTTCAAAAGGCAAAAAATGATTGTGACTGAATGTGTTTATTTAATGGTTGGAGCAGGAAAATCCAGGTGCTTCAGATCTCCAGGAGGGTGAAACAGACAACTATTGCTCTTTACTTGATGTGTGCTTACATTCAGACAGGCTGCTGGGCTGGGTGGAACTTCTGCTCTGGTTTAGAATGGAGGGTGTTCTGGTGTGTGTAGCAAAAAAAGCAAAGCAAACTCTCCCTTTCTTTGCTCTACTTACATGTTGCAAGTTTTGGAAGTTTTAGGCAGAGGCTTTGGATTTGTTTAAATTCTTTGCTCTTTGTGGAGCAGTGACCTGATCACCCAGACAACTGTATGCGGGAAAGCTTGTGACTCTGTCACTGGAATGAGGCAGCTTAAAGTACTTCAGTGTTCTGTTGGTGACCCTAATTTTTTTTTTTTAAGTTGAAACAAGAAGTGGTTTCAAAGCTTGTCTCACAAGAGAAAAACAAAGTGTCTTCACTTGGAATTAAGGAGAGAATTGATTCTTATTTTGTCAAAATACTTATCGAATAGGCCTAGACAACACAGGATTACGTGTTTTGTAGTTTTCTGAAGTTACCAAATGAAGACAGTGGCTGGACCAAGGAAAAGTTTATTTCCTGCATCTCCATATACATATAGAAAATAAACTGAGGGAGGGAGAGTTGAAGAACGAACCCTTGCTTTATTGCAATGGTCATTTGGATCATCACTTGGACTCTAAGATCTTAAAGGGTTTTTCCAACCTAAATGATTCTGTGATCCTATCAGAATAAGCCACAGGAAAAGGTGGATGTCACCTCACATTTGGAGAGGTAACATTACTATACGTTTGCCCTTGTTTCTCATCTCCAAAACTAAGAATTTACTGAGCTTTTTCTGTATGTTTCCCCTACTTCAAAAGTTTTGTTGTTTGTCTAGGAGGTGAACGACACTGGGCTTTGCTCTAATGGACCAAAAACAAGGGAAGCAGAACTCAAAGTTAAGGAAAATTCTAGTGCCTGTTTATATAGAGATTCTTTCAGCTTGCTGGGAGTGGGCTCTTGTCCAAGAGGCCCAGGCCACTACTTTAAAGTTAAATCGACCCCTGAAATTCAATTCTGGGGTCTTCTAGCCTGCCAGGCAGCAGAGCTAGAGTGAGCTTCTGAATGTCTGTTATCTCATCAGAGGCGTGGTTTGTCAGTCCAAGGCAACAGAGCTGTGTATCTAGTTTTGTCTGCTTTTCTCAGAGACTGATTTGGGAGGTACCTGTGTCTTGTACAGTCAAACTGTGGGTTGCTGCCAGAAAGGGCAGGTCTGCTGTTAGCCTCCAGCCTGGCTGGTGTGTTCCTGCCTATTTTGTGCCTCAGATGCAGTGATTGTGTGGCTGCAGGCTGATCTTGGCTAAGCCTGATGATCTGATAGGGGTACTATTTCCTCTCTAGTCTATCCTTCCCTCCGCTGTGTGAGCTAACTCGGGATTTGCTCTCTGCAGCAGAGATTTTTAGAATGAGCAGTGGGGAAAGAGAAGGAAATGAAGGAATGGGACTGACTTTTTCAGTGACAGCTTGCAACAGAGTGAGATAATTCCGATGTGAAGCAATACTTCAAGTCCTGCTGGCTGCTGTTAACATACTGGGGAGTATTGACACACCAGCAACTGTGCCTCTGCTGGTAATTTGGGATGTGCTTCCTCATCCACTGATGATGATGAACTGAGTCATTCTAATTCTGCCTCTCTTGAGGACTAAATTCAGCTGTCTGTAGCCTCTCTGTATGAAAGGCACTTTGCTCATAAGAATGGGATTTTTGCAGTTTTAAGTGGCTGTGTTTCTCAGTAATTAAAATAGTTTTAATTGGTAGGCCTTGCTGCACTAAAATACATTTGATTTGCATCTGTAAATTGGTTATTTTAAAGCCTCTATCGTAGTGTATATCAGAATCTATCACAGTATAACTTCCTCAGTTGAGCCCACAGTAGCCAGCTAGTCTATATAGAGGCTCAAATTCCTTCTGTGCTGGCTAACTTGTTTGACTGATATCAGTGGCCAGAAAACACTGTTTTCTCTTCCCCCTTTTCTACAGGATGTGATGTTAGTGTATCACTCTTACAGTGAGGAATCACTGTATATGCTGTTAAAATAGTATATATTTTGAGGTCTGTTTTTTATTTGTAAAATACTAAAAGAATTGCTCTGAAGACAGGATTATTTTTCCCTGAGCTTTATCTGACTTTCATGTTTCCATTAAAATAAATACTGTTATTAATTAGTCAGATGTTACTATGATTTACAGGACAGTTCTAAGGAAAATTAGCTTCCTGGGTGGTTTCTGTAGTTGCACACCTAGATTACCCGAGGCAGGTACATAAAATGTTGAAGAGCATTTTGTGGGCAGTCTTAAAACTGTTGGTAGCCATGTAATGTTCAACTACTTAGCATCATATAATGTGCTGACTTTCTGTTTTTAAAATTTGCTTCTTGGAAGAAAGCTTACAAAGTTCTCCTTTGGTTCTGATATCTGTCTCTGCTGGATTTTACAACATTCGTATTTGCTACTGACCTCTTTCTCTTCTCAGCTCACTGCTAAAAGCTGAGAGAGGCTATAATGTGTTTGGGAGGGATAGAACTTTCATGTGTTTTCCTGATCTGTACAGTTGGATATTCAACAGATCTCCTTTTGCATACCACCTTCCCCAAATTTCAGAAGGCAAATGTGGGGGGATTTTTGGAGAATGGCAGAAGTTGTGTTCATGGTTTGAAGTCAGTTACTCATTTTTTAGTCTGAGCTGCTAAAGATGTTTCAAAGAGAAGATTGTTAGAATTACATAATGTAAGCAAGAACTTTTTTTACCCTCTTTTATTTAATTTTTGGTAATGCCAGTTTTAAGTTGCTGGAACAGTGAAACGACCATATCAACACAGAATATAAAGAAATTTGTACTAATGTGTTCCAATTGGAGGTAGGTGTTTAAATGAGTGTTTAATCAGGTACCCCGCATACCCCTCACATCACAAAATGCTCAAAGTTTTATACCTGCTATACTAAAAGGTGGAATTTTAACCTTGTTGCCCCACCACAACACTCTTTGCCCTTGAAAAAGCCCATAATTGTTTGCCTTGGAGAGCCAGAAATACCATCTGAATTGTTAATGTCTTTCTAGTTTGAGTCAATCTCTCTGCCTATAAAATTCTCATTCAGGCAGTAAAATTTGTCTCAAGCTGAGGAATTAAGCCAGATTTCATGAAGGTCAGAAAAACATATCCTTCCATATACACTTTATTTTACAATAAAAGAATCTGCATTTAAAGTTGAGATGAATTTATTGCTGTGTATTATTGTGGTGAGGAAGTGGAGGAAATGTAGGAAAATGCAGGTAAAAGAAACGTTACTTTCTTGAAATTGGATATTTTTTAGAGGTAGTGAGGGGAGGTGGTGAAAAGTGTGCCACTGATTTGAAATAAGTGATAATTTTACTTTGGAAGGGACCTCTGGAAGTAATCTAGTTGAATCTCTTGTTCCAAGGAAGGTGAATTTTGAAGTTCAGTTATGTTGATCGGGACCTTGTTCCACTGAGTTTTGAAAATCTGAAAAGGGTGAGATTCAGCAGTCTCTGTCTGCAGTCCTGTGAACTTTTTTCTCCTCACAAAGGAAGCTCAGTTAGATACAACTTGTGACTGTTGCCATTCTTTTTCTCTGCTATTTTGAGAAATGCCTGCCTCTGAAGAATTTTTTTTTTTAATCCCCAGTTTAGATTGTTGTAAATTGTATTGAAATATCCATTCATCTTCAGGCAAGACAAACCTTGCTCTGTCAGCTTGGTACATCATATGTTCTAGCCCTCACTGCTGGACTGTCCAGTTGATCAGCATTTCTTTTCTAATAGCCTGAAGCTGGGCACAGTCTCCCGGATTCTACAACCAGCTGAATCTGCTGAAGTGCTAATAGGTCAAGTAAATATTTCTCTTTGACTTGCAGACTGTACTTTCCTAATGAAGACTAACGTATGATGAGCTTCCATGTTGTGAGAGTGTTGCTGACTTATGTTCAGCTTGTCTACTGGAACCACCCCAGAATATTCCCTGTAGCAATGCTACCTGCCCCGTTGATCCATGTTCATGGCATGGTATTCTTCTGCCCTAAGTGTGGGACATTGCCTTTGTTGAACTTCAAGCTTGTTGTCCACCTCATTCCTTCAGCTTGTTGAGGTCTTGTTGTTTGAGTGGCAGCTCAGTATACTGACAGCTTCGTCCTGTTTAATGTTATCCACAAACATGATGGGTGCGTGTTCTAGCTCACTGTGTAGGTTGTTGATAAAAATGTTGGAGTAGTCACCCTAGTATCAACCTCTGACCAGTATCACTTAGAGCTGAGTGTTGGTTACGTTTTGAACCACCATTGAGCCCGGCAGTCCAGCCAGTTGTTCTTCTGCATTTTTTCTATGATTCCCCGGGTGACAGTCTCCAGTGGAATCTTTTTAGCCAACAGCCTTTGTAAAGTCAAACTAAATGACATCCTCAGCTCTCTCTTCATCCTTACAGGAAAGTGGCCAGAGTGATTTGGTGTGATTTCATTCTGGTAAACTAGTGGTGGCTGTTTCTATTCACCTTGTTACCCTTTGTGTGTGTCTAGAAATCAGCTTCTGTCAGGATTTGCTCCATAATATCCTAGGGTAAGCTGGCCAGCCTGCAAATTCTTTTACTCATTCTTGTTTTTTTGAAGATAGTGTCATAAGGGATGTCTCCTGATTGCTGTAGCTTTTTAAAGCTGTTAAGATGTAGCCTTGAACTGGCATTAGCCAGCTGCTTGGCTCCTTTGGATGCATCTCATCTGTTCCCATGGACTTGTATTTGTCCAGCTTATTGGAGTGATTCCGAACTCATTCTAGTTTTCTGCTAGGCAGAGACAACTGTGAGCCAAGGAAGCCCCTACTAAAGACTGATGTAAAGAAGATGCTTAGGCGATTTCTGTATCCTTTGTCAAGAGATTGACTACCCCATTTAAGTGGAAGGACAGTGTTTGCCTTGTGGGTTTTTTCTTTTTTTCCCTTTTTCCCCCCCTGTTTTTCTACATATAGATCAGTACAAGATCTTCTTGCTATTCTCTGTATTGCTGTGCAGTTTCAAACCCACCCTAGTTTTGGCCTTCCTAATTCTACTCCTTAGTATTCAGGCAGTGCTTCTTTATTTGTCTTTAGTAATCTATTTCTGCTTCTATCTCTTATACACTTCAGTTTTTGCACTTTAGCTCTGCCAGGAATTCCTGGTTTGTTCAAGGTGGCCTCCTGCTGTGCTTGCTTGTTATCTTGCATGTCAGGAATGACTGTTTTCATACTTTAAGGAGGTTGCCCTTGATCCTCAACCAGCTCTTCAAGGTTCTGTTGCCTTCTAGGGCAGCATGCGCTGGGATTCCACCTACTAGATTCTTTAACTAGCTGAGGTTTGTTATCTGGAAATCTGGTTCTACTGCTTGCCTTTGTTACTTCCTCCGTAATTTAACCTCCAGCATCCCATACTTGCTGTCAAGGCTGCCTCTGCCATCCCTTGGCAAGTTCTTCTACTCATGGGTGGCTGGTCTAGTGGAATACCTCCTGTAGTGAGCCTGTGCAGCACCTGCAGTAAAAATTACTAGTGCTTGCTCCTGGATTTTTTTTTTTTAATTTTTTTAATTTTTTTTTTTACCCTGCCATGTTGCCCTCCCGACTGGTATTGAGCTGGTTGCACACCTTCCTCCCCTTGTCAGTGACCTATGATCAGAGGCTTCTTCCAGTGCTGAGGATGACTTCATCTACTCCACCTTTTTGATTGTATGGTCTGCAGCAGATGCTGTGGTGGCATGCATCTTTTGGGCTACCCTTCTGATTTTTTGATCTATAAACTCCCAACAAATTCAGGTGTTCCATAGCAGAGCTGTGTGTTTGTGAAGAGCTCAGCCTTGCCCATGCATCTTGCTTGTTGCTTGTGAGGAGCCTCTGACGCACTAGTTGTATGAGCTGTCTGTTGCTTCTCTACTTTCAGTAACATCATGGCTCTGCAGCTGTGCGCAGGCTTGGAGTTCTTCCTGTTAGCATCACAGGCCGTATACTTCTGTGCACAAATGTGCCTGTCTGCCCTGTTTTCTATAGAAGGGGGTGAGGGCCTCCCCTGGAAACCCTGTCCAATATGTCCTTACTCGTTCTCTGTTCCTGCACTTTTGGTATCTGTTCCCTGGTGAACCTAGTTTAAAGCTCTTCTGTCTAGGTTAGCAAATAAAGGTTCTCTTGACCTCCTTTGTCAGATAGATCCTGTTTCTCTCCGGTAGCTTTCATTCCTCTGAGGATCCTGTGTTCATAAGAACACTAATGCTTTGCTGCTGTTAGCAGGCCTGTTGGAAGGTTGTGATCTGCTGCGCTTGGAGCTTTGCCCTTGCCTGGCAAATACTTCATAGATGTCATAGCAATCCTGAACTCTGGACTGAAGGGTAAGGGCTGAGTAGTCTGACTTCCATATTCTAACCAGTTCTCCATCTGCCTATGTGTACTTACTTATTAGTGCTAGTTGATGTTGAGCATGCGACCATGGGAGATGCCTGAGATATCCTGAAATAGTTTTCCATGTGATGTATTGTAGATAATTTTATGTTGCTGCTAGGCTATATTAATTTTTGAACTACAGGTAAAAGACTCTGCTTTGTTAGCATTATCTTGAATTATCCAGTATAAGAATGCTAATTTAAGGAGAAGAGAAGATGGGGTCTGTTGCATATTGTATTCAAGAAACATCACAAAAGTTATGTCACTGGGATTATGTAGTCAAAAACACGCATCTGAAAAAAAAGTTCCAACACTGATCATCATCTATACAGTTAATGGTCATTGTTATGTTTATTGTATCGTATTTTCCATATGATCTACGTGCAGCATGACTTGAACCCAGTAAGAAGAATGGCACTTGCTGCCTTATTTTCTTCATGTGATTCTGTGTCTAAATTGTTACACTCGAGTAAAACTGGTAATTCTCCTATAGTAGTAAGTTCTCAGTCTGTCCTTTATCGTAATAGTGAGGTCTCCCTTTAGTTAGAAAATAGGAGTTTGAGACAATTACTGAAAGTCTTAGACCAAACCTCGTCATCATAAGTAATTTAGGTGTCATGATTTGGTATCTCACTCAAGCTGTGATTTTTCTTGTTTGAAGAGCACTGTGTTCACATGGAGCATGCAGAACTGCTTAAAAAAAAGAAGTCTGGAAAGGAATTGCTCTGAAAGTGAAACTCGGGGGAAGTAGTGTCAGGAGAGCATAGCCTTAATGAATTTTGTAACAAACAATGGGAACCAGAGTCTAATGTTGACTTAAAGCTAGAGCTGCAACCATAAAAACCTCTTTTTTTTTTTTTTTCTGAAGCTTTCTGCTTTAATTCATGTTACACTTGCCACTTGTAATATTGAAGTATATCATAATAACTGTCATCTTCCCTGCTCATTTACTCATCTCTCCTGCATCTCAGCTTCTTTGTTAGTCCAGTCTTGTCTTCACATAAACGAAGAATAGGAGAGAGATGTGATTATGATAAAATCAGTGATGTTCGAGCTTTGTAGCTTCTGGGGGAAGAACAGTTATACTGTGGTGCCTTTATTTGCCATGAGAGTGCACTTAGCCAGTGTGCTTGACCTAATCAGACTGTTTAGATGCAGTGATCTGATACTTCCTGGAAGCATCAGGCTTAATGTGCATGTATTACTTAGTGTAAAAAGAGCAGCTGGGAATGGACTTAGGCACTTAAAGCAATTCAGCTGACCCAGACCCTTTCAGAGGGGCCCTCAGGAAGGAAAATGATTGACTGTGAGCAGAGAACCTGTAGATGAGTTGTCCCAACAGCTGCGTGGATTGGGTAGTGTGTGATAGGCTGTATAAATGCACTCTTCAGTCTCCTTTGTGCATGGCATCCATAGATGTAAATATGGGGATTAACTGGTCTCCTGATAGAGATGGAACACCTGAATTTTCTGTGATCTGCTTTGCTCCAAATTTCAGTTTTAAAGATTGACTTCACAGTTAATGTTTTGGTGTACACTGTAAAGTTGTTCACCTTTATTATTCACATTCCTTTTAATGTATAACTTGCATGTGGTTTAAATGATGAAGGATTTGAAGCTGTTTCATGGCCACCTTTCAGAGGGACACAGCGTACAGAATTGTAACTAGCTAAAGATACCAAGCAGATAAATATTCCACAGGATTTTAAACGTGGATGAGGATCCACATTTGAGAATCTTGATGCAACTCTTAATCAGAAATAAAGTAGAAAGATGATGAATGTGAAATTATACTAAGGTGCAAGGTATAGAGCATACTATGCTAATGGAAGAATGGTGCTGTATGTATAAAAGCTCAGAATGAAATACATTAGCTGTTTTAACAGGAAATATAATACCCATACTGCTTGGTCAGGAATAGTATTGTAAGAACCTTACCTCCAGACCAGGATAGCAACATTGACTGTAAGATATGGCTATGTACTTCTTGGGGAAGACAGGCCAACTGGGCAAGGTGGTGGAGTTACTCTCGATGTGAGAGAGCAACTGGAATGTATTGAGCTCTGCCTAGAGGTGGATGAAGAACATGTTGAGAACTTATGGATAAGAGTTAAGGGGCAGGCTGATATTGAAGACTCTGCTGTGTGTGTTTACTACAGACCACCAGATCATGAAGAGGAAGTTGGTGAGGTCTTCTACAGACAGCTGTAAATAGTCTCACAATCACAGGCCCTGGTTCTCATGGGTAACTTAAACCACCCTGACACTTTTTGGAAAAGCAAAGACAGTCAGGCATGCACAGTCCAGGAGACTCCTGCAGAACATTTATGATAACTTTTTGACGTGGGTGGTGGAAGAACCAACACGGTGAGGTGCACTGCTGGACCTTGTGCTGGCATAAAAAGAACCAGTTTGGGATATGAAGTCTGGGGGTAACCTTGGCTGCAGTGACCATGAGATGGTGGAGTTCAGGATCGTGCAGGGAAGAAAAGGGCAAAAACTAGAATTACAACCATGGACTTCAGGAGAGCTAACTTTGGCCTCTTCAAAGACTTGGAGGAATCCTACAGGCTCAGTCTCTAGAAGAAATGGAGATGCAAGAGAGCTGGTTAATGTTTAAGCACCACAGGTGCAAGATTGGTACATCCCTAGGAGCAAGAAATTGAGCAAAAGAGGCAAGAAACCTGCATGGATGAGCAAGTTGCTTCTGGAAAACCTCAGATGAAGGGAGTTTACACAATGTGAAGAAAGGGAATAGACACTTGGGAGGAATATTGGAACATTGTCAGAATATGCAGGGATGCACCAAGGAAGGCTAGGGCCCACTTGGAATTAAACCTGACTGACGAGGGGCGTAAAGGACAACTAGAAAGGCTTCTTCAAATATATTAGTAGTAAAAAGAAGACTAGAGAAGATGTGGCAGACTTGACACCCACAAATCTATAGGCCCTGATGGGATGCACTCACAAGTGCTGAGGGAGCTGGCAGGTGTTATTGTGAAACCACTTGCTATTTTTGAAAGGTCATGGAGAACAGGAGAGGTGATTGAGGACTGGAGGAAAGCTTCTTGCCTTTTCTGAAGACTGGCATGACATTAGGAGGACACAGGAAACTACAGGCCAGTCAGTCTTACCTCAGTCCCTAGAAAGGTGATGGAACAGTTCTGGTTATTGGGAATGGTCAACATGTATTCATCATGCTTGACCATTCTAATAGTCTATGAAGGCATGACTGGCTGGGTGGACGAAGGGAGAGCAGTGGATGTTGTCTACCTTGAATTTGGCAAGGCTTTTGATACTGTCTCCCATAACATCCTCGTAGGGGTAAGCTTAGGAAGTGGGGGTTAGATGAGTGGACAGTGAAGTGGATTGAGAGCTGGCTTGAATAGCAGAACTTGGAGGATTGTGATCAGCAGTATAGAGTCTGGTTGGAGGTCCTTAACTAGTAGTGTTCCCCAGGGGTCCGTACTGGGTCCAGTCTTGTTCAACATATTCATCAACAACCTGGATAAGGGGACAGAGTGTACCCTCAGCAAGTTTGCTGGTGACACAAAACTGGGAGAAGTAGCTGGCAGACCAAGAGGTTGTCTTGTGATACAGTGAGACCTGGACAGGCTAGAGGGTTGGGCAGGGAGCAGCCTAATGAAGTTCAACAAGGGCAAGTGTAGGGTCTGCACCTGAGGAGGAATAACCCTACACTGGTACAGGTTTGGAGTTGACCTGCTGAAAAGCAGCTCTACAGAGATGGGACTTGGGAGTCTTGGTGGACAAGTTGACCATGAAGCAGCAGTGTGCCCTTGTGGTCAAGAAGGCCAGTGGTCTCCTGAGGCGCATTAGAAAGCGTGTGGTCATCAGGTCGAGGGAGGTCATCTTCCCCCTCTGCTCTGCCCTGGTGAGACCACATCTGGAGTACTGTGTCCAGTTCTGGGCTCCCAGGTCAAGAAAGGTAGGGGACTCTTGGAGAGAGTCCAACAGAGGGCTACAAAGATCATCGAGGGACTGAAGCACCTCTCTTATGAGGAGAGGCTGAGAGACCTGTGTTCGTTTAGCCTGGAGAAGAGAAGACTGAGAAGGGACCACATCAATGCTTGTATCTAAAGGGAATGTTGTCAAGGATGGGGCTAGTCTCTTTTCAGTGGAGCCCAGCAACAGGACAAGGGACAACAGGCACAAACTGGAACATGGGAAATTCCATCTCAACATGAAGAAACGCTTCTTTACTTTCAGGGTGACTGAGCAGTAGACCAGGCTGCCCAGAGAGGTTGTGGAGTCTCCTACTCTGGAGGTATTCAAAATCCTCCTGGATGTGTTCCTGTCCAGCCTGTTCTAGGTGAACCTGCTTTGGTTGGGAGGTTGGACTAGATGATCTCCACAGGTCCCTTCTAATTCTGTGCTGTGCCTCATATTAACATACCAAGTAGTTTCTTGCTTTTAATTGTACTGTGTGGTAGTTATCAATGGCATTGCTTGTATATCAGCATCAAACTACTGTTAGAACTAGAGAGTACTGGATATTAGGTAGATGGCAAGATGTGTGCTGTGACAAGGTGTGTGGGCTGATTCCGTACTTTGCCGTTTTCTTTCTTAGTTGAAAGTTGTTTGCCAGGATACAGGTACTACATTACCTGCACAATGACTTTTAAGCATCCTTATGACAAGAGCCCGTGATTTCTAAAGAAAGGAGGAGACATACTTAGGAACTACTTTGATGTGCACTTGAAGAGTTTACTTGTGGTTTTGTAAGATTGTTTAAATAAATGGACAATTGGAGGAACTTTAGATCTGTTCTTGTGTATACTTCTTGAGCCTAGCAATTTCTGGAAGCAATAAGAAACCAAAGTATCTGCCTGATCTATTCCCTCAAATTACATCAGGCTTATGGTAGTTTATGTGCCATCTAGTTTCTCTGTGATGTAAAGTAGAGCTGTATGTTGTGTCTTGTTGTGTTTAAATAAAATAAAATACGTATTTCCCAACAAACTGTTCTTTTCATATCTTGTATATATGAAGATATAAACCACTGGTGCATTTAGACGATGTGTCTTCAGGTATGGGCCTCCTTTTCTCCAAACTAGACAAGCTCAAAGTCCTTACCTGCCCTTCGTGGGACATTCCTTCTTGCCCTTTCTCCAGCTTGGTTGCCCTTCTCTGGAGGTATTCAAGGACATTCATGTCCTTCTCCCATTGTGGGGCCCAGAATGGCACACAGTCCTCAACAAGAGACCACCTCATTTGCTACAACCCTATGAGTTCTGCCCTTCAGCCAGTACGCTGTGAACCCACTCATCCCACAACTGGACAGCTTGTCTAGAAGGATGCTGTGAGGAACAGTATGAAAAGCCTTACTGACACCCTGCCGCTTTCCCTTCATCCACTAGGTGGGTGATCTTATCAATGAAAGGATGTCCATTTAATTTAAACAGGACTTTCCCTTTGTGAACCCATGTTGACTGGGCCTGATGATTGCATTGTTCTTTAAATCTATTTCAGTAGTATCCAGCATGATCTTCTCCATAATTTTTCCAGGAACAGAGGTTAGACTAAAGGTCTGTAGCTTTCTGGGTTTCCCTCATGTCCATCTTGTAAATTAGACTGGCATTGGCTAGCTTCCAGTCAGCAGGGATCTCAACCACTAATTTTTCAAGACCTAAAGCTAAGGATTTATCTCCTTAAGAACACACTTCTCTCAAGCACAGCCTGCAGCCCCAAGAAAGACGTGGACCTGTTGGAGTGGGTCCAGATGAGGGCCACAAAAATAATCAGAGGGATGGAAAGCCTCTCCTGTGAGGACAGGCTCAGAGAGCTGGCATTGTTCAGCCTGGAAAAGAGAACCTCGGGGAAGACTTTATTGCAACCCTTCAGTACTTAAGGGGCCTACAGGAAAGATGAGGTCAAACTTTTTAGCGGGGCCTGTTGTGATTTGACAAGTGATAGTGGTTTTGAACGTAAAGAGGGTGGATTTAGGCTAGATGAAAGGATGAAATTTTTTACAATGAAGGTGCTGAAACACTGGCACAGGTTGCCTAGAGAGGTGTTAGATGTGCCGTCCCTTGAAATGTTAAAGGTCAGGTTGGACAGGGCTCTGAGCAACCGGTTCTAGTTGAAGATGTCCCTGCTTATTGCAGGGGGCTTGGACTAGATGATCTTTAAAGGTCCTTTCCAACCCAGAGTGTTCTATGACTAAGTAACAAGAGAGAGGGCAAGAGGAAATGGCCTCAAGTTGTGCTGGGGAGTGGTCGGATTGGATATTCGAGGAAAATTTCTTCGCTGAAAAGGTTGTCAATCATTGGAACAAGCTCCCTAGGGAAGTAGTGGAGTCACCATCCCTGGAGTTATTTAAAAGATGTATAGATGTGGTGCTTAGGGACATGGTTTAGTGGTGGAGTTGGCAGTGCTAGGTTAACAGTTGACTTGACCTTAAAGGCTTCTTCCAACCAAAATGATTCTACGTGCTTACCTTTGTTCAGGCAGTCAGATAACTTGCTGGATATTCCTTGGTAGTTAAATATTTTGGGGTGATATGCAAGCTTTAAATGTAGAGCAGTCAAACAAATAAACCAACCCTGGTTTATTGAAATTGGCATAAATGCATTTAAGCCTGCTGTATCAGATGATTTAGTTGTAAATGCTACTAATACAGAATCATAGAATGGTTGAGATTGGAAAGGATCTCTGGAGGTCATCTGGTCTAACCATCGTTTTTAAGAAGGGTCACCTAGAGGTTGCTTGGGACCATGTCCATATGGCTTCTGAATTCTCCAAGGAGGGAGATGCCACAACCTTCCTTAGTAACTTATTCCGGTGCTTGGTCACCCTTACAGTAAAAAAAACACCAAACATTTCCTGATGTTCAGAGGGAACCTCCTGTGTTTTAGTGTGTACCCATTGCCTTTGGTCTTGTCACCAGACACCATTGAGAAGAACCTGGCTCTGTCCTCTTTGCACCTTCCCTTCAGGTATTTGTACAAATTGATGAGGTCCCCCTTGAGCTTTCTCACCTGCAGGCTGAATAGTCCCAGCTCTGTCAGCCTTTCCTCATGTGGAGGATGCTCCAGTCCCTTAATCATCTTTATAGTTCTTTAATGGGCTGTCTCCAGAATGTCTCTGTTGTTCTGGGGAGTCCAGAAGTAGACCCAGTACTCCAGGTGTGGCCTCACCAGTGCTGAGCAGAGGGGAGGCACCACCTCCCTCCACCTGCTGGCAACACTTTGTCTAAAACAGTCCAGGATACCATCAGCCTTCTTTGCAGCGTGCAAAATACTTCAATACTGGTAATGTTGTGCATAAACATCTAAAATAAACAATTTTGGTCCATGGAAACAACAGAACTAGAACTTTTCGTACAATCCTTTGTAAGTCCAGTAGGGGAAGAGATGGTGTATGTAGGGCTCATCTGCCCTGCTGCCATAGTTAAATAAAGTTTGTGGGCTTAGAAGTTTTTTTTTTGGAGAATTTTTCTATTACTGTAAGTATTTTCAGTGGTATGCATAGGTGGTGTATTTTTTGCAAAAAGTTTACACAAAAATCATGAAAAAAAAGATTTTTACATGTAAAAGATTGTAAAAGATTTTTTAAAACTTCATTTTTTATTTCAGCATGTTCAGTATGACTGTATGTTCTTTTCTGAAAAGGTAATTTTTGCATAGGGAAGGTGATTGTACTTTCTTTACTTGTTGAGTAAGGCTGGAAATTCATTGCATCCTAAATATTATAAGATATTAAAACTAAACTTTGTCTGTATATTGTTGGCCATGTTTAGCAATAATATAAGCAGGAGCAACTTCCAGTGACTGTGTCACACTGTATAGAGGATGACTGTATATGTATGTATGTGTGTATATATATATACACACACTTCATGAATCATGAATGGATGATGTCCTGCTCAGGACCTCTGTAGTTGGGGTTGGTGTCTCAGAACACTTACGGCGGAGTACGCCTGTTCTCCCTTTTCCTTGTACTTCCCTGTTACTGATGTTCCTGGTAAGCATGACTCCTGCTCTCTGTTTACTTCTTATAGGTGACAGTCTCTTCTGTGGGCTTTTCTGACCACTGTATGTGTTTTTATGTTCCTTAAATACTTCTTGCTTTTGAAACACGTAGTCATACTAGAGCTTTTCTTTACACTTGGTCTCCAGATGGTGTATCAGGCTGCAGTACTTTTGAACTCATTCTGGTTTGCTGGATTCTTAGTCTTTAGGTTGTCAGCCCCTTGGTACAGGTGTTTTGTTACCCTTTCCTTTTGAGAGCTAGGTTTTGCCGTGCAGCTGCAAATGAACTTCTCCATCTGCATCCGAAGTTCTCCATTCAGTTTAATCACTAATTTTTGAAGAAACAAAGCTAGGGGTTTACTTCTTTAGTGACACAACATATTGAAGAGGGACCTGCTCTGCAGAGCCTTCTAAGCACAGTTTCTCTTAAAACTTGTTTCTGGATCAAAGTGGGCGGCAAGTTGTATGCCTGTCGTGCTATACATTTGTCAGTGCTTGGGATCATTTTTTCATGTGTGTTTGGGATTAACTGCATGGAAGTCTTTGGAGATTCAGGACATTGAACTGTTTCTGGGCGTGAATTTGACAAAGCTGTGGTGGAAAGTTTTACACTCAGCATATCACAAAAAATTAATGATTCATTACTTGTTAGTAGCCAGAGCTTCAATTGCCTGTAGTATGAGTCATCAGATAATAATATTTTTACTGTACTTCACCACAAAATTATTAGCACATATAATGAGAATTGTCTCTTTCTTCAGAT
This sequence comes from Thinocorus orbignyianus, assembly GCA_013400375.1. Classification (NCBI taxonomy): domain Eukaryota; kingdom Metazoa; phylum Chordata; class Aves; order Ciconiiformes; family Thinocoridae; genus Thinocorus; species Thinocorus orbignyianus. The sequence continues at coordinate 1,133,635 of VXBW01006074.1, read as the reverse complement.
ACTTTTCTGAAGTTTAGTGTATCTTACCTTACAGTTAATTGAAAGTCCCTTCTTCCTTCACTCCAGAGCAGGTAGGGGGTTTCACTCCCTTGGTGCCATGCCAGGAGAGCTGTCTTGTTTGAGCTGTGTATAACAGGGTTTTCAGTTATCCTGGCATAAAATCCTTTGAAGCAGTATTGTAGTCACCATAAAGAAGCAGCACAAATAAAGACTTTGAGCAGCGTGCCACTGAATAGGAGCACTGAAAGATCTCAGAGATAAATGACAGGCAAGAGCGTGCAGCAGAGGCAGTGCTTGCCGTGGAGCTAATGCCACCATCAATTTCGTCCTCTACTTGCGTAGGGAAAGGTTTATAAAAAGTCACCAGGACTCTCTGGGTATAGCAACACATGTACTTATTTGGAAGGCAGTGACAGTTTGAGCAGCTCCTGCTCTGCTATCCTTGTCGACTGAGCCATGAATTGAATTGAGGGAACTGAATTGTTGGACAAATAATTTGGCAGGCAGGTTTATTTTTAACTAGGGTCAGTTACAGTTGGTGAGTGGAAGATCTGGCACAGCGGGAGTTACTGCTCCACTGAAAGGAGGGACTGGAGCTTGGCACTGCTGTTCAAATAAGTGTATGTGTAACTGTGCCCTTGGGCTCCACGCCCAGGTTTTATGAGACTGGATAGAAACTGGAATAGGAAAGTGGTTTTGTTTGTTAAATAATTAAAACTTGTTATGAGCAACACAAATGCAGATAATCTTGCTGACTAATAATTTTTTCCTCTCTGTTGAGTCATTCTGTTGGTTTTGAGTGATTGTAAGTGCATGTTTTGTTTCTTGTGGGCTTTTGGTGATGTCTTTTTTTGGAGGGAAGTGCAGATGTGTACCAACACTTTCAAAACTGAAACTGGAAGGAATTGCTGTTGCTTAATTGAATTTCTGTATATGCGTGGAAAAGTAGAGAAAGGGGAAAAATGCAACCCAAATTTGCAACCAGGTTAGAGTATGCATCTTCAGCTTGCAGTTTCTTGCATTTCTAAGAATGGTCAAGTTCATTTGTTTAGTTCTTATATTAAAGCATCAATGTACTGTGAACGAGCAGCATTTCAGTTGCATGAATAGTTTCTTTGTATATCCTTCAGGAATTGTATCGCATGGGATGAATTGTGTGTGTGTTCTTTGCTGTTATTCTAGAATAAACGTTGATCAAAATCTGAGAAGTGGTGTTGAGGTGTCTGGTACCTGCAAAATATTTACTCTTGCTGTTTCTCTGATAAAACTTCTTCTGGAGCTCATATATTCCTTTTTTGTTCATCTAAACAATGAAGATAAAAAACTGTGCTAGCTGATAACTTACTATAGTAGTTCATGTAGTTTATGAGGCAGATAAATGAAAATACCTCTCTTTATTTTTTATTTTACTATATTGTTTCTCAATTTGTATTTAGTTACTAGACTCATTTGAGAGTACTTTTCCATTCATCTTGACTGCAAAATAAACCATAAACATGATGTGAAAGCAAAACTGTGCAAAATATGTTGTTGACTTCAGGAACTCAAGTTCTAAACTCAGAAGTAACTGGAGGCTCTGCTATTACTAAAGAACGTAAAGAAACAGGTTAAAAATTCAGCATGGCTGTAGAAAATAGTATTATGCACTGGTATACATTATGTAAAGGAGTATTTATTTTTTTTTTAATTTTTTTAAGAGACCAGAAGATATTAACAGGCTGCAAGTACTTTGAAAGTCATGGGTTGACATGTTGCATTATCTTCACATAGTGACAGTTGTGCTTACTAAAATGTGGCTTGTCTTACAAAATACATTCAGGGCCAGCTGTATTAAGATTTCTGCTAGTTCAGTTCCACAGCTTTATAGTGCAATAGTAACATGATCCAGTATAGCATAGCTGATGTGGATTATCTACCCTTAATCTTAAGAACTAACAGGAAACATTTGCATAGACAGCAAACGAACATTTTTGGTAGATACTTAAAAAATACAATATTTGTGGCTGAAATTGAAAAACCACATTCAATCTGCTCGTATTTTTCTACGAGGATATAATCTTGCAATTGTTGAGTGATACAGGTAATTCAAACAGAACCCAAAAGTTCAGTGAACGTTCATTCTCTCCATCAGTCGGCAGCAAGAGAAGAATGGTGTAAGAAAAAGCCCATAGCATCTGGTCGACATCCTTTCTCAATCATTTCTGTCGTTGTCTACAGTTTAAAGGAACAGGTGATAAGAGATACTGGCAATTTCTAGCATAAGAGTACCCTGACATTTTAGTTGTCCTTTTTCAGGTCTGAGTAGGGTTTTGGGAAGTCCATTGGGGCACATCTCTATGGGTGTAGTTCTCCAGCTTTGTGTCAGTATGGAGCACAAGCAGGATGAAATACTTACTTTCAAAAGCATTTACTTACATTCCATATCAAATGAAGGCACCAGCCTTTAAAGGAAAGGCTTACTTGTCAGACTTCAATAAAACTCTTTGAACTAGCTGGGAACTGTTGCTGTGTTTGTATTTCTGTATTTCTCCCTATGGATGATACGTAGCAAGCTATCCCTGGTGAATATATTTTTCGCAAGCTTTGTGGTAAATAATAATTTAGCCATTTTCTGCACACCTTTATTCTTTGCTTTTTGTTTTGGGGTTTTTTGTTCTTGCGAAGAAACTCTTAATTCATTCTAATTTGTGAATTTTGCTGGCAATGAGAAACTAATAGTAGTGCAATTAGGAAGGAATAGCTGGTGGACAAAAGTTTGATGCTACTAATTGTAGACAGAGCAGGCATTTCACATGCAGGAATTTGAGAAAGAAAGAATACATGGCACTCCTTTCATCTCTTTCCAAATGTAGGATTGTTTTAGGTTGGGCAAACTGTGTGAAGAACTTACGGGCATGGATGTTTGAGGAATAGCTCTAGCCTTCCACAGTAGAAAAAGGCTTCTCTCTTTTTCCAGGGATGTATTCTGGTGTGTGCCATTTAGTCCAGTGGTGACCACTGTGACCTTTGTCAAAACACAGAACCTGACAAATTATAAATATATTGGTTGTATATTATAGAAATTGTGCAGCAGTTTTTATGAAAGATTTCAACATCTAGAGACTAGTAACTTGCGATTGATAGGCAAGAGAATATTGTGTATTCTGCCATCTGATCTGTGTCAGGCAGTCCCTTCTCTAGTTTTGCAACTCATTTGCTCTAACTGGACTCTAGGCATGCAAGAATCAAGCTATGTAGATCAAGTTGGTAGATTGAATTATAAATGCCATTGGCCATATTCCTGTGTTAAAATAAAGTCTATTAATATGCATTGTTTCTATTATTTATAATAATCATTATGAAATGATCATGTTTAAAATAGTTAAAATAGACAAGCTATGTGTATACCTTAAAGTGGTTTTATCTTTTGTTGCAGCTAACAGAGGATGAAATTGCAACTATTCTGAAATCTACTCTCAAAGGTCTTGAATACTTGCACTTTATGAGAAAAATACATAGAGATATAAAGGCTGGAAACATCCTTCTTAACACCGAGGGACACGCAAAGTTGGCTGATTTTGGTGTGGCCGGCCAGTTAACAGTAAGTACCTGTGGAAAGATCACCTAAAAATGCTCTAGTGCTTATAAATATGGTCTTTTGTCTTCTCTTTCTGCCTTGAATTTTGTGTCTGAGGAGTGACTGGTGGTAGTGGTACAGCGAACACTCTTTATCATGATGAGTATTTAATATATTGCAAGATTATTTAGTTTTTAGTTGTTTATTTGTATAACCCAGTGCATTTCAAGTGCCTGATGATGCTGCTTAAACTCGTTTGAGGTTTATTGTTATTGTCACCTGTTTGGCCTTTGTGGGCTGAATCTGGTCTTAATTGGAAGTCACTACCATTTTGACTTTTGGGTGGCTAATATAACTTTTAAATGTAGAATTCATATCAAAAGAATCTGAAAGTAAGCGTCTCTGTTTTAATTGCATGAATAATATAATTACAGGATACAATGGCAAAACGTAATACTGTTATAGGAACCCCGTTTTGGATGGCCCCTGAAGTCATACAAGAGATTGGCTATAACTGCGTGGCAGACATCTGGTCCCTTGGAATCACTTCCATAGAAATGGCCGAAGGAAAACCTCCCTATGCTGATATTCATCCAATGAGGGTAAGAGTGTGTGGTGGGGTTTTCTTGCTTGTTGTATTAAAAATAATAATTAAACCAACAAAACACAAACCTGAAAAACCCCTATATATTGAAATCTTAAAACTGTACGTGTACAGACAAATATAGGATTTTTACTTGCTGTCTTACTTCCTATTTACTGCACTTTGCCTGTGTTTTAACATGACTCTAAGGTTTCAGAATGCTTTTCATCTCTGCTTGGGAGAGAGCTAAAGTGATAAGTGCTTAATGGAGTTGAAGGCAACATATAGAGCCTGTTGTGTACTGTACCTGCTCTTGGAGAGCTCCATAACCAAGAGACCATAGTCTTTTGAATGGGAGTGTTGAAGTAAGGATGACCTAAAGAAGGACTCAGAATTGTTCTATGCGAGCACTGCTAATATTAGTAACCCCCGACAGTATTTATTCCTAGCTCTTAAAGTCTGTTACTGAATTAATTTACTTTTTTGCAAAATAAAATGTAAATAGAATGAATTGCTTTACGAGTAGCAGTTACGAAGAAATTACTTGAGAGAAATTTACAGAGAACAATGTTTATCTAGGAACAACTGTTGCTACTGTTAGTCATGGTTTTATTTTTTTGAAATGAGCTATGGAATAGCGACACTGATTGCACTTAGCATCAATAAATACTCCCTTCTTGAATTGTTTATATCTAAACCCATTTGATATTACTGAGGCTCTTTATATTGCTAAAAGCAGATTTATTTTTTTTTTATCTTTGTGATTTGCTGCAAAAATGGCATGCATACTGAATTATTTTATTAAATTTTCTTCTGCTGGTACCTTGTATATCAGGATCTTAATATAAGGAAACCACCACTGTTGAAGGAGAAGCTACTTTTCATATGTTATTACTGTAAGGTGATGTATATATGAGTTTAAGTGTGTTTAGTATTGTTGGGTTCTTTATTCTTGTTTGTGTGTGCTTTGCAGCAAAGTTGTTTGCTGAAGTTTTATGGCAATGTGCAGCTTGCTTAAAGCTAGTGAGTGTTTTGCAGTTAGAAACATGACATAATCTTGGAAATAAAGCTTAGTAATTTTCCTGTTCAAACAGAAAATACTCAGATGCAAGCTGAGAGCAAAATAAGAATATCTGAAGCTTGTTTTTCATGTGAATTTAATTTGAGATGAAATAACATTTTAAAATCTTTTGAAGAACTATTGATTACAGATTAAATATATTTGATCATTCTGGGATTTTTTGTTGTACTTTTAAAGAAAATGTCTTAATTACATCTAAGTTAATTTTAACATCATTATATGTAGTTGTACTAGGTGTTGAAAGCTGAGGACTCCATTATCAGAGAGGGTTTTTATATGCTTGGCAATAGTTGCTTATAAATCAAAGGTCACTAAATTGGAAAGATTATGAATCTGCTTAATTCTTGTAATCAAATGAATGCTATCAAAGGCCAAGGTAATTTAACACAACAATTCTGGATTACATAGAACATGTGTTCTTGTTAATAAATTACATTATGGTTTTTGAGGGCGTGTGTGCTGTTCGTACTCTTTTGTATATTTGATACCTACAGTTTTTCTTAATTTTTATTAGTGAGTTGTTACAGTGGTTAACAAGAAATACACAGATTTAAGTTGCAATAGTTTTCCCACTGTTACATGATACAACTTCACAGGACTTTTGGACATATGTAGATGCTTTCCTACTTCGTTTTAGTTATGACATAGAATTGATACAGGCAAGCATGAAAGCTTGGGCAAATTTTCATTAGTTTTTCTAGATGTTGCTGGAGTTCTGGGGTATTTATGTAAGGCACAATTTTGTTACTTGGGAATGTATGTTGAAATTACCATGTGCACTATTTTGCTGTAGGCTGGTTGGCACTGCCACAAAAGCAGTGCGCTGCCAGTAGGCCATTTCCTTGTCAAATGCATTCACAGCTTAATAGAAATATTACATGACTTCTTTAAACAAGTGTTTTGGCAGAGAGGAAATAGCAGATTCCATGCAAACAAGCATAGCTTCCTCTGCTTAACCACACTCTGGCTACTCCAAAGAATCGTACTAGTTTCAGCTGGGAAAGAACTGAGAAGTGGGGGGAGTGCAAAATGGAATTCCATGTGGGGGGAAAAAGAGCAGGTTTTTTCTGTTTAAGTATTCCAATTTTAGCGTATTTTACTGTGTGTCATCAGTGCTATTTCACTTGTTTCTGCTGCAAATCTGAGTTCTGCAGAACCTGCAGTTGTCATATTTGATTTGAGGATCAAAGGTCAAGACAGATTGCCAGCCCAGTAAGTCTAATCCTGTATTCATGTAAGAATTATGGAATACCTCACGTGTTTGATGTCAGAGTCCTTTTGTGCTTTTGCTAATGATGAAAAGTGAAACCTCTGTATTTTCTCCTGAGTCTTCATCTAAGGAGGAGCGTTTTCAAGTAGTTTTAAAGGAGGAAGAACTACGTACGTCCTCGAGATTGCCCTAAAACATGATGATAATAGCCACTGGAAATAGCAAGGAATTTGCTAGTAAGTCAAAAACTCAATCAAATCTAGATATCTTAACCCACCCAGCGGAACCAAAAGCATGTTGATTGCAGTAGTTAGTGCAGCAGCCAGGGTTAATGTGGCTAACAGTGGTTGCATCTGCCTTTGATGTGCTGGCATGAGCAGTCATGGATTTATAGCAGAGCTAATTAGAGGGGGCTTCAGTGTGGTTCTAGAGCAAGACTAAGGTTCCTACTCTGAAGCTGCAGTGATAAGTTCTAACAGCTGCATTTCCGTGTCCCCCGTTGACAGCAGCATGTATTCTGTCCTGTTCTGATGGAGTATTTATGTCCTACCACTGTCTGAATTGAACTGCTTTGTTCAGTCTCTCCTCTTCTTGCAGTACCTATCTTCATAATGTGTTGTTTTCTAAATTCCTCTTTTTTTTTCTTTTTTTTTTTTAATCTACGATAGAAACATAAAGATTGGCACTGTTTTGCCGTAGTATCTCTGATCTTGCTTTTTGGTAAAAACTGGTAACATACTTTTGAAATATCTTCTGTTTTTGCTAATGAAGTCATGATCATGATTTGTCAAGTAAAAGAATTTTTTCTGGTGGCAGATCCTTTAAGCTGCAAAATTTTTACTTGATCATAATCCACCTATTGCTGGTATTTGGCTTTGTTAACAAGTAGATTAAGAACACTTTGCTATAAAACTCATTTTAAACCTGAAGAATGGCAGCTTTTTGAGGTTCTTTTTCTAGGACCGCCCTTACCACAGATTTTTGTTATATTCACGCAATGACATGATCGCTTATTGCTGTGAGGCTGTGATTTTCATCATCAATTTAAGCCAATTTAAATGTGGGCTACTCATTACAGAGGCAACCTATCCCTAGTGAGGAGTTCCTGACCTTTCTGTTAAGGTAATTTCTGTGGCCTCACATGGAGGTGGATAAAGGAACTGATATTCTGAAAAGTTAACCTGACAGAGACCTGCTAGAACTGCTGTTCTTTGCAAGGTGAATGCTTACTGAGCGGATGGTGTGCTTCAGATAAATGCTGGTAGCTCTCCAAAAAAGAAAAAAACCACCAAAAAACCCCCTACCAAGAGCCCTGAAACCCCTGCACTCTTTTCTTTCATGCTTATCAGGCAGCTGCAATAATTCACATTGCTGTGGTATGGAAGAAGCTGGTAGTAGATGTGTTTTTCAACACTTCACAGTATTGGCCTTTGTTTCCTCATAGTCAGGTTTGTTGGAAATAGACATGTGGGCATCACATGTTCTGCAGTGAATTGGAGGAAGCCAATTTGAACTGCTTCCATTTGCTTTAAGTCCAATCATGATATTTATTTTTCCATGGCACTTACCCAGATTATCCATGCCTCCTGCTTAGCCTGTGTAATTTCCACCCTGGACTAATCTGTTTGTAATAACCTTTTATTTCTGATGTATCTTATAACAATCTACTATTTCCCAGTTTTTTATTCTCAGAATATTGCATTAAAACTGGAGATTGAAGTGAGAATTATTGCTGTGCAAAACTGCAACAACCAAGAGAAGTGTCATGTTGAGCATCGCTGTCTGATTGTGATGAGTTTTTCAATCATGGAGCAAATGGTTTCCTTTATGCCTTTTGTGCCAGACATTGAAGAGAGGGAAAAAGAAAATCTACTTCTGGCAACATCAGATGTCTTTCTGTATAGTTACTCTTGAATTTCATTTCTCCAAAAGATGAAATTGTCTCATTGGTTTCTGTTATTTTCTTTGAGAGCTCACGTATCTTATCACAGCACTACTGATATTAATTTAAAGTAGATTTGTAAGTGTATTACATGTTTCTCTTATTTCAGTGGGTTTGCTTATCTTTAGAATAGAGTTTAATTCTAAAAGTCCTTTTCCTTTTAAGAACTTTCTATGAGGCATTTTTTTGTTAATTTGTAATTTGAGATGTTGCTTGCTGTTTCTAGATAAAGTTAGCTGACATTTTGGGAGATTTAAAATATGGATTTTTTATTGTACATCACTGTTTTCGTACATTTTCAAAATCTTGTGGAAGAATGACAGTGAGCTGTGGCAGGACTCACAGAATCACAGAATTGTCATGGGTGAAAAGGACTTCTGAGATCACTGAGTCCAACCATACACAAAACCACAACCCACACCCAGCCAGTAGACCGTGCCCTGAAATGCCACATCTGCATGTTTCTTACATACCTGCAGGGATGGTGACTCCACCACCTCCCTGGACAGGCTGTTCCAGTGCCTGACCACTCTTTCAGTAAAGGAATTTTTCCTAATATCCAGTCTAAACCTTCCCTGCTGCACCTTCAGACTATTTCCTCTGGTCCTGTCATTGTTTACTTGGGAGAAGAGGCCGGCACCCACCTCTCTACAACCTCCTTTCAGGTGGTTCCGGAGGGCAATGGGGTCTCCTCTCAGCCTCCTCTTCAAATTAAACTCACTGAGTGTGATTCCTCGAGGGGGTTGTAATTCAGTATTTCTGTTGGCATTTTATGTTACGATAGTTCCCTTACAATTAAATATCCTACGTGCTTTTAAGTGACTTAACGTACTGAGATTATCTTACAGTAGTTAAATCTTAAGTGTTGAAAAGGCATGTGGGACCCTAACGTGTCCAGTTCTTTGAATGGTAAGAATGCATATAGTTAAAAGAACAAAACTAAGTGGCTTCCTCTGGATCTTGCATTATTTCATGTTTTATCTTGTCTTCCTTAAAAAATCTGATTTCTCAGGACAGGATTTTAGTGTTTATTTTCTTACACAATGGCATATTCATTCTAAATTTGTAAATAATGATGATATATAATGTATGTTTATAGCAAGGACACTGATGTGATGGGGCTGAGGCAGCAGGCTAGAACTGGAGAAGCATGTGTCTTGCTGCAGGCTTCCCAAAGAGCTGTTGGAAGACCTTTGAACCTCTCTAGGCTTTGAATGAAGTTTTTGTGTTTGTTTTAAACTTATCTACATGCAGGCGATGGCTGCAAAGGGGTGGTATTCCTACCTGTTTCCATGCATTTTCGCCACCCATTTCTGTTGGATTGAGCGTTTAGGTGGCCACATGATAAACTGGAGCAGAAAACCGGGGGACAAAAATATGTAGCTGGAATCAGTAGGAGAATCGGGTCGTCCTTTTGGGGATCAGCCAAATTGGTGCTGAGGTGGACTTAAAGTAATTGCAAAACCAGTCTCAGCTGTCCATTATGATTAAAACTAATTAATATTTAAGGAAAGTCCTGTATACATCAAAGGTCAGAATGTTTCCAGATACTGTCATTCTTGGGAGCTGTAGTTGTAGGTGCAGTGCTGTCATGCTGGTTTTGCTGCTCTGGATTTCATTTATCTTTTGAATGCAAAGAGATTCTCAGGTGAAGGAAAGAGATTGCTCTTCTTTTTTCTAGTAGACTAGTAAGTGTCTGGAGGCTGCAAAGCTTTTCTGGAGATGGCCCTTAGAAATGCCTGTTGCAAGGGACAAATTGACTTTTTTGTAGCCTAGCCTTTTGGACTTTTTCTAGTTGGGCGTATAGATAAAATGAGACAGGGTTCTGGACCTTGCATGGGTAAAAGTTCCCCCAGAAAATCTCCCCCCTTTTCTGCTTAATTTGTTCTTCCATCTTTACATGCTATTGCCATGATACAGCGGAACTTCATGGGGTAAACAACTTCCCTTGGCCTTCCATTTGCATGCAGCTGAGGGCAGGTGGTGGTTCATATTTACCAAACTTATCTGTTACTTCATATTTCCTATTTATAAGCAGAATTTCAAGAAGATCCACCTCTAGAAAAAAGAAAAAAAGCACACAATTAATACCAAACAGTATTTGTTTATCAGAAAAGTTATGAAGAAGAAGTTATGTTCTCTATATGGATTGGGGAAAAAAACACAAACAAATAAGTCAATGTCAAAGGAGTTACTTCTCACATACATCACAAGAAATGCAACTCCATACGATAAAGGATATGTAACTTTTTTTTCTTTGAGAGAGTAGTAGTGGTATGTGCTTCAAACCAGTTGCACCTATACTAATACCAGTGCTGATCTTGGGTGTTGTATCTTTGGTAGTTTGTTGTTCTTCTGTTCAACAACTTTCTTTTCAGGGCTGAGCTCTTAAGGAAGTGTTACTTGCTTTACTTTACTTACAGTTTTTAAAATAGAAAGCTTTGAATTTGCTTTTAAATATGCTGCTACTTCCAATCAGTAGGCATCAGAAGCACCTGCTGTGATCAAAAGATCAAAACATGAATATGGTTGTATGGCCATTTTTGTATGAATGAAAAACCACAGATAAGACACCTGTTTCAGCAGTACACTTCAAAAAAAAAAAAAAAAGGTACCAAGTGCTCTTTCATTCAAGATTTATTTCACTGGTCAAAACAAACAGATTTTTAATTTAATTATATTTCTTTTTTAACCTGGAAGAATGATCAGTGTTTATAATGAACAGACCTCTTTACCTGAACTGCTTCTGGTGTGGTCTGTTATTGGTGAGGTGCAGGCCAGTTCCTAACACCCTGTTCATGATTTGGCTCCTTTCAACAAGGCTTCTGGAACTGAGCGATTATAAATGCTGGACGAATTAAAATAAGTAATTTTGTACATTTGAACTTCCACAGCTGTGTGTGTTCCATTTGCTGGTAAGAAAATACCTGATGTGCATACTGAAATAAGATATTTGCATGGACTTTGCATACAACCCTGTATCATCAGGAGAGTTGTTCTTTCTGTGAGTTAAAATGCCAGTTACTGTTTTTTTTTAATTGTATTAAGACTTGGACTTGGTTGCTTATTTTGTCAGCGTTCTTTAGTAGGTATGTAAAAACAAGTTTTCTTTGGGTTGTTATATGTAACTTAACTTGAGGAAATATGTTTATAAATTTTCTAGAATACAGTTAAGGCAGCTGTTAACTATTGCAGCAATATCATTTTTACTAAGTGAAAAGAGCCAGGTTTTAGCTAATTGGTAATTGTGTCAGTTTGACATTAGTTTTCATTGTTGAGTTATTTTTAGCAGTGGACTGAAATGAAATGAAACTGTGATTCTATGATTCTATTCTATGATTCTGTGGTCCTGCAGAAAAACCATTGTTTGTCAAAGCTGCACTTGTGGCTCGTGGGCAAACTGCTCACAGAGCTGCAGAGACCCTGCTCTATCCTCTATTCCTCTGTCTTATCCCTTCACACCCCCCAAGTTATATGTAGATCTCCAAATTTAAAAGTTATGATTTCAGTTACGTATGTGAACACTAAGCACATTTTATGCAGAGTGATCTAGGGAGGGTTCAAATGTTTTCCTCCTTAGGCTTCTATCCTTTGTGGAAGTGCTAAGCATGGATACAGACATAGTACACTTTGAACGTAACTTCTTTTTTATTATTTAGTGCCTGACGGGTTCATGGATGAAGTTAATTTCAAGAAGATTTAATTTGCTTATTTGCTTATGACCAGCACTTCTGTGGACTCGCTGGAGAGGAGGCAGCGGGGAATAATCTGGTGACAGCGAAGGTCAATTCAGGCAAGCCCCCCTGGGGTATAGTCTAGTTTCTTGTGATATAGAAATATAACTTATTCCTGGTTTTCAGCTTGTCTAGTGTAGAATTTTAGTGAAAGTTCGCATATACCAAGCACAGCTTATCCAAATAAAATAAACAGAGTAGAAGAAATAGTATGTGAGTGCTTCTCAGACACTGAAGACAAGTTTAGAGGTGTCCAGTTGCAAAACACATGAAATAAAGCCTGCCATATTTTATTTTTTTTAAATTGCAGTTGATACTTCATTGCTTGACTTTACCAGCTTGAGGTGCATGTATTGAGCTTGGCAGAGAGTGATGCACTAGCGTGGCAGCATCCAGTTTCCAGGACTTGACAGCTTGCTGTGCAAAGGGATATTATGCTCCACATCAGCCCGTTTCATGTGGAAAGGAGAGTTTTTGTAATACTGTGGTGAAAGCAAGATAGGAAAAATATCATTTGTCCTCTGGCAAAACTTGCAGATGATAAAAATTTTCTCCTTGATACTCCAAGGAACTTTTTGAAGAGGTTTTCCCATGTTGCTTTATCAGTAGCCTGTCCTTCCTTCTTCCCACAGAAAAGACTGACAGATCTTTCTGGTTTATGGTATTCTTGAGAGTACAAACCACATGAAAGACTGGGTACAAACGGTAGTTCAGTTCTCTTTCCTTAGAGATTCGCGAGGAGGTGCGGGACGGGCCTGATAATCTGGTTTCTTTTAATCAAGATATTGACAAAGTAGTGTCTGATCCTTCATAGACGGGAAAAATGACATAGAGTAGGATGTAAGGAGCAGAAGAAAGTAAAAGATAGGGATAATGGCAAACAGGATTGTGTGGAGTCCAGCTTTAGAAATCCAGAAGATGCTACTGTGGTAGGACGGGGAAGCCCTGTGAGGTCTGAAAGAAGGGTGCACTAATGAGAGGCAATCGGTGCTTTATAAAGGTTCACATCCATTCACATTTGTTTGTCTGATCAGCACAGAATGATCCGCCCTAGCATTGATCCGCATACTGTGAAAACATCAGATTACTTGAGGTGTGTGTGTTGATTAAATCAGAAGATGACAAGGCCCTATTCTCAGCCACTTTAAGGCTTTTGAAAAGTCTACAATTTGGTGGGTAATTTTTGTTTTCCTGTAGGTATTGCTTTTCTTATCTACTCTTTTGTTGCTTCTCTTTAACTTGTTTTTCCCTTCAGTGAAGAGATGGCTTGAAAGTTCACATAGTGTAACTGTTAGAGTATAAATAAAGTGCAGTTAAAAGTATTTGTGGTTACAGAATGTAGCATAAATGTTTCCCTGTGGTTTGCAGCATGCATCTTCAGTCCTTCATAGCACTAGATTTTTTTTTGATTGGAATAAATAATATACTTATGACTGATAAAAGTGTATTTTATAATTTCTTTAATTTTTTTAATAATACCAAGTTTGTTGGTTGCAAAAGGAAATGTTAATCTGTCATGTGTAATAAAGTAGCAGAAGCAGTGAATATTTGAAATTTGGACTGGAACTGGAGTTTAATTTGAATTAAATGAAAAACATTTATTTCATGCTTCTAAATGAGGATTTAATTAAAATTAAATTAGTCCATCTTTTTAGACTTACCCTTGAATAGGAAATTTGAAACATACTTCAGTTGATGGTTGGTTTTCTCTGACTTTGTTTAATCACTTTCAAAGTAAGCGGGGGACCAGTACAGTAATTTCATAATTACACACGAGTGACTTCACTTGAAACTTTAACTAAAATAACTGTAAAGGAAGTTTGACGTTGGTTAGTTTCATGTAACACTGTGTATCTTCTGTGTGTGATTCACATTTTTAGAAGTGCTAATCTGAAAAAAAGGACCGTACCACGATGCTACCTATTGATTTGCAAGATACTTTAATAGGGAAATATTTGACCTGGGAATATTATTTTTCAAATACATTGGAACAGTGAATGGGGGCTGAATGAAGCCATAAAATTGATGGAAGGATTTGTGATGACTTCGAGTGAGCATTAGTTGAAGATTATTTTGAAGATTATTTGGTGGAACTGTTAATATGGGTAAAGCCAGGCATGTATTCAACAAACCTAGTGCAGCGTAGGTGAACGTCATTATCTGCTGCTGAGCTGGCTGCTTTTGCCCTGGAGAAATGTTAAAAACAAACAAGCAAACGAAAGCCCACCGAAAAGCTCATTCAGAAGTTTCAAATCACTGTAGATCTGCTCATTTGTAGTAGTAGCAAAGCTGTAAATATAGCTCAAAGTGCAAAAGAAAACTATTTTGCAACTTGAAGATCTCAAGAAAAGTTTATTAGAAATGAGCATTTGGTAGTAGTAAATCATCAAGATGTATTAAAACTAGAATCACAATTTTAGTGTTACTAGACTTTTTTCTGAACTAACTTTACAGACATTCTTATTTGAAAAAGCTTTTCCATAATTTATACACATCATTGTATACTGAATTTATTAAATTTCTTTTTAACTTGCACTAAGGATTTGGAAAATTATGCAGTAAGATGTTTATGCACAGGCTTACGAGAACTCTTTTTACTAAAAATTCTAGTATACCCCACAGGATATTGTAAAATATACCACAGATTTCAACACTTTTAAGGGAAGAGCTATATATATTTGCTGTAGGTGCTTCTATTTCTTCTTATTTGTGTAATCTTTCAATTTCCAGGGTTAACACAAAATACAGAATATTAATTTTTACTCAGAGGTCTGGCAGCTAGCTTTATGCAAGAGGAGGGAGTTTGTTTATTGCTTTTAATTGAAATAGGTCTATTTGGATTTTTGTATGTGGCTAGTGTCTTGTTAAGCCAAAAAAGAACTCAGTAAATAATTTTATGAGTTTCTTGGAAGCTTGAATCAACACTTACTTATTGAAGTAAGTTATATGTTCAATTTTTCTTGAACTTTGACGTGTTTTCTGTCAGTATAGCTGGTTAACCTGGACAAAGTGCTTTAAAGAGATTTGACTGCTATATCACCAGATTCTTAACGTGTTATTACACTTTTTAAAAGCAAAAGTGTATTTACTTGCATTTTAGTTGAAGGAATATTTATTTGCTTTGTAATAATATGGAAGAAAACTAGAGTCAGATTAGGAAGAAAATATTAGGCTTCTATTGCTACTTGCCATAAGATTTTTAAATGCTTAGTCTATACTTTAAACACTAGGTCTATATTGGCTGTTTACTTTGTAAAAACAAGTCTTAAAGAATTGCTGAGGTTGAAAGGAAGGTAAAATTTGGAATGGAGAAAGCTTATTAAGGCTGTATGTACCCTGTTTCTGTCTTGGTATTATATTGCCTTAAAATGTACACCAGGTCACTTTTAAAGAGGATGATGCATATTTAATGGAAGAAATTTGTTTAAAAGGAAGGGTTGCCAACCAGTTTAAATTTGTTTCAGTTAAAACTTGATGGTCTAAAGACAACTTATAATCCTTTTCTTGTTATAAAGTATTGTCAAATTTGTAGTAGTATCAGTTAAAAAGTTTATGGAAACTTTGTTTTAAGGTGGTTTAAAAGAAAACCAAATCTTTAATTTGTATTTGATGGCACCTGTTTTCATTTTGTTTCCCTGGCAACACCAATGGTACCAAAAATTGCCTGTAGACCACCCTGAATGAAGCCATGCTTTTAGAGAAGAATGAAACCAGCCTGGCTTTTTCGTTTCAGTCTTTAATTTTACTAACTAAATACTTAAACAAAACTCTAACTAACAGTCAGTAGTTTGTCAACTAACTTGAATGATCTGGATACGCAGTTGGTGATTTTTGTATTAGAATATTCTGCATTAATGTCAATTTGTGGTGTTACTTTATTTTAAAAATGCATTGATAGACTACAGAGGATGTACTTTTGATATCCCATGGCAGAAAAAGCTGTATTTGAAAGCTGTACTCTCTGCCTGCAGACAAGTAAAGTTCGTAATTTTTAGGTAGCATGGTCTGTATGGAGCCAAATTTTTATTCCAGATATAAGTTCTCATTATTGGCATTCCCATGGCAAGGAAATAAAGCCAAGACAAATGTTACCTCCAGGTTTCTACTTTCTTCTTTGCTTCTTTACCATGTTTGAGAATTCTCATTGGTTATGGAGATTATATGTATATTATGTGTATTTATATATATTATGTATTGTATATGTATATATTGAATCTCAAATCTTTATGCATTTTCATCAGTTTCTAGTTTGTGTTTCAGAAGAGCAAAGATGGGTATAATTCTTGGAAATTCTGCTTATTGTTACCTGCCCACCTGAAAAACTCTGCCAACAAAGCCTCTTCTGCTGAGTGCATTCCTGAACTCCATGCTATACTGTTGAGGATTAAGAAAAGATAATGTTGGTGTTTTGGTGGAGCATATCAGAGCTGATGAGAACTTGTGATTTATACTGAGTATTACAGAAACACTGGAGAGTCTGGGAAGTTTTAGGTGTGTTTATGTTTTCCATTCTCCTCTAGAAATTTAGTATAGTTTTGAAAGGTTATGAAGTGATCTGTTCTCAGAAAAGATTACTTTGGCAGGGAGGACCTCTGATGCAATTCAAGGGAACCAATGATGGCCGCTGTGGTACCGCCCGGCATCTTGGGGTCATGTCTGTAGGCAGCAGAGGTGGCAGCCCAGTATTCTGCTGCTGCTGCTGCTGCTCCTTTTTTTCATGGTATGAATGTTTACGTGGGTAAACTTAGAAAGAGGTAGCATTAGCAAGAACAAGATTTATGGGTAAACTGACATGCATGTGTTGAAAAACAGTCATGTGTTTCAACCAGGGTGTTCCTTAAGAAATGTAATGATCGTGAAGTCTGACCTTGGGAGAGAGGATATGTCTGCATTGGGCAGGTACATACAAACACTAGTAGAGCTTTTCCCACACTGTCCTCCGTTTACTTTTCTCTAGGAGTTTCTCCAGAGCAATGGTGTGTGCACGTTAAGTAATATTTTTTTTTGTCAGATGAGAGAGGAACATAATTCTGTCTTGTTCTCTGGATGTTTCTCTGAATAACACAACTCATTTGTGCAAACTGTATTTTTAGATATTGAGAAGCAGTAAGCATTTGATTTTTGAGTGTCAAAATTAGCATGTGTAAGTTCCTAATTTTTAAAACAAACTAAAAGAGGAGCTGTAATAAATGCGGTGTTATCTGGTTGATTGAATTGTGTAGAGAAATTAGTACAAAATTTCTTAAAAGTTGATCCTTCTTGCATTCATGTGAATTGTCATATATAGAGGGTGACTCTGGAGCAACTGGATGCAATGCCACTTCTGTGGTGTGAAAATATGTGGAGTATGAAGTATCTGGAAGGTTCTTGCTACAGCAAGCTGATGGTGCTGGAGGGAGGTCTTACTGCTGTAGCCCTGGATGAATGGTAGGACAGGCTGTCTGTCTGGGTGTAGAGGGGACAGTGGGTGCTGAGACAGCAGTGCTCTCAGAGGGCAGCATCTGAGTTGACTCGGGCTCAGAAGCCCCACACTGCAGTAATGTGGGTCCCTATCCACAGTAACACAGTCAGCCTCTGAGCTCATTCACGTATTTACCTCTTTCTGTGTAAAAAATACCTGCTGTTTCAGGCTGTGGTTGATCATCTTTAATGCTGGATTCATTCCTAGTGCCTGGACTGAGCGTGGGCACCGAAGTGTGTTTCTCGAAGTGGCTGAAGCATGAGCTGCAGTATTTCCACTGCTGGTTTGTTGACTTTCTGCCCATTGAAGGTAGATTAACATTTGGTTCAATGTAAAGTTAGCTGATACAAAGTTTAACCTATTAAATTTCTTTTTACAATTAACTTACTGGAGGAGAGAGTATGTTCTGTTGCAGTGTTTCTGGTCAGGCATTACGATTCCTAAAGCTTCTTTAGTGTTGTCTGGAAGGAGCCTTGATAAAAATCATCTGGATTAACATGCCCGTTATATGGCTATGCAGCACAAGCCTGACTGTCATAATGACAAATGTGTTTTATCTAGTGTGTGTCTCAATAGCAGTGATTATGTGATGGAAGAGGAGGATGGGACAACTGGCCAAGGGACCTGGGTAAACATTTCTGAATGCAGAAAATTGGAATTACCGTAATTTGACGCCATCCCTTTTAGCTATTCTGGAATTGCACAGTCACACCTTCAATTGCAAACTTTGTCATCCAGGGATATTCTGAAAACTTTCAGAAAATCGCTGTAACTTAAGACAAAAATTCTCTTGTGTTTTAACTCTATAAAGAGAAATTTAAAATATGTCCTGAAGTAAAAAACAGAACAAAATCTCAGAAAAATCATTGAGAAAATAATCAGACTTTAAACAATTTTGCTACCTTTTTCTCCTAATGCAATGAAACCGTGAAATTTAATCAGCTCAGTGGAAGGCAACACCCATAAGGTGTGTCAAGATGTTTGCACCTAGTGCTTTATGATCTCTTGTGCTTGTTGTACCTGACAGACTTGTCTGGTATCGTTACTGAGCTGATCCAAATTTCTGATTTGATAGAAAGTGGGCTTTTTGGTGTTTTGTGTTTAGTTTTTGTGGGGGTTTTTTGATTTTTATTTTATTTTTTGAGATGGGGGGATAATTTTCTCCCAAAATAATGGATTCAGTTCGTTTAATGTTGTCAGAGAATCACTGAAAGTGTGTGATGGGAAGAGTCATCTCCCTTTTGTGTGACAAGAAGCTGTTACATCAGCGTAGTTGTATCACATCAGCTGTGCTGACACAGCTGGTTTTTTAACAGCATCCTGCATTGTTTCATTGATGTGATATTGGCTGGAGCGGGGCAGGAAAGACTTTCTGGAGGAAGAAATTGACCCTGAATTCACCTTAGAATACATCAACACAAAGGTCTGCAGGTGAAGAGTTTCTTGAGAAACTGCTTCCAAGAAGTCAGCCTGTCTTTCTGTCTGTCTCAAAATGTTTAAGAGGTACAAGTGATTAAAGAATCCCAGAGATAGGAAATGACCCTGATCTTGAGTGTTTTTGATGTACCTGAGCTCCCAATAGCACTGGCTTCCAAATGAATGGAAAAATTACATGTTTGTATTTATAGTATTTGAAGAGTTGAATGGGAAAACCTAAAAACTTTGGGAAGAAGAGCTCTATATCTTTCAAGACGCATCAGTCATTTTGATCAAAAGCCTCTGGTGTTCGTTGCCCATCAAAGAAAATGGGAGGAGATTAATGACATTCTTGTAGGCTAAATTTAATCCCACCCTTTAGTTCTGAATCACGCAGAACATTTAAATTACTTAACAACACGTTTTTCACTGTTCAAAAAACTGTTCTCATTAGACCTGCACGTTTGCTTGTAGACTTTGATTTATGCAAGAGGGGATCAATGCAGAGACTTTCACATTAAATTTGTTGTCTATAGTATATATGTGTTCTTCTTAAAACATGAGGCAGTCTCCAGCATCCCCTTTGCATCAAAACTGTATCTGTTTCTGGTTCATCTGCTCCTTGAAAGTATTTCGGTGGTAGATGAAATGATCCCTGTGATTATTATTTTTTACATCTGTGTTTGACAGGTGACTTAAAAAAGACTATTTGGTCTGTATCTAGGCATGCTTTGCTTTCAGCAAACGGTATCGTACAAATCAATTTTCTCATATTTGGGAAAAAGGAAATGATGTGCCCTTGGTGGTTATTAACACTAACATTTGGTTAGTAGAGGTAGGTAGGAAAGAAAGCAGCCTTTCAGTATCTGAAGGGAGCCTACAGGAGAGCTGGGGAGGAAGTCTAGTGACAGGACGAGGGGTAATGGTTTTAAATTGGAAGTGGGGAGATTTAGATTAGATAGTAATAAGAAGTTCTTTACTGTGAGAGTGATGAGGCACTGGAACAGATTGCCCAGGGAAGTTGTGGATGCCCCATCCCTGGAAGTGTTTAAGGCCAGGCTGGATGGGGCTCTGAGCAACTGCTCTAGGGAGAGGTGTCCCTGCCCATGGCAGGGGGGTTGGAACTTGATGATCTTTAAGGTCCCTTCCAACTCTGACCGTTCTATGATTCTAAAGTTTTATGAAAACAGACTTCCTCTTCATTTTTGTTTCCTTTTCTTTACCACCTCTTCCTTTGTTGGGAGGAATGAATAAAGATTATGATCTGCAAGAGAAATTTGTTCTACAGAGTAAAATGTTACATTTGTGTTGCAGCTGCTGGTGGTTTAAGTTATGACGCCCAGTCCAATGCCTCAGGGCTTGCAATTCCATAACTTTTTTCAGATGCATCAACTAAGCATTGCCTAATTTGTTATGAAATCAAAAGAAAAGTTGTTCAATAATTCTTACTAAGTTGTGCTGCTAACATCTGTTTCGGATTAAAAATTGGTAATATAGTAAGAATTTGAAAGATTTGTTGATTACTGGGTTCAAATAACCATTCCAATGGTAGTCTACCAAAGATGGCTTTTTCTTGAGAGTAATTTATGTGTATGAGGTGCTGTTGTGTCCAAGTGGCAGAGAAATCTAATGCTGGGTGGCATGCAAAGGTAAAAGGTGTTGGTTTTTGATGCTGTTCTTCATGGAAACTGGCAAATTTATGAGGTAAGTTTTATGTTTTCATTTTTTCAATTTATCATTAAGTGTATTTATAATTTGATTAAGGAAATTGGTTGACTATTCACTACTAAAATGAAGGTGACTTGCTATAGAGAATTAAAATATGTATGCTTAGCTCTTTTATTTTTAGCCAGTACTTTTCATACATGGAACAGTGGTTCTCAGGAAAAGACTTTATGTCCTTTGGCAGGTGTGTGGTATGTTCTAGAAGTGGAGGGTGTTAGATGGCCCTATTTTGAGCCAGAGTAATGGTTGGCTAGTTCCCCACCATAAGTTGAGGCCAGACTTTGATGCTTAGTCTGTATTGTTAAGGACAAGCAAGATCTGCTCAGAACTGTTGTCTTTTTCACTTATTTCCATATGAATTTTCCTCTCTTCCACCTCCTCTCTTATCCCTGGTGCTTTGGCTGGGCAAAGCAGAGCTCACCAGCAGGCAGGAGAAGAAAGACAAGTAAAGCCAGGGGGGTGAAGCTTGGAAAAGTCTGATTCTTGAGAGATTGCGGTTCTGTTTCACACAGCTTCTCTTTCCCCACATCTGTGAAAACTGTGTGTGGGGATTTGTTTGAATTACATTTTTGGCCTTCACATGTGTGAAGTTTGCATATCAGAGGAAGATGACATCCTGCACCTGACTCTTAATTTCCTAGTTTTTATGACAGACTTAGCTGCAGTATGTTAGGAACTTTAGTGGAATGAGAACCCAGCTATGGCAATGTCTTCACTGAGGGAACCTCTGCTTTCAGATTTTTCAGTAGTATTTGTTTCTGTTCTATTTTATTGTCTCTGCATGCCAGCTTCCTAAGGGGAAAAAATGATAGCTGTGAGGTCAGAGCATGTGTGTGAGTAGCTGATGGGATGTAATTGATACATTCTAAGAGCTCACCCTTCCTTAACTGCTGTACCTTGTGCTTGTGTAGTTTAGAGTTATGCTTCATCTCTGATACAGCCATCCTTGATAGGGAAATACATGTAAATCGTGTTCAGAGGAAGAGAAATGAATTTAAAAAAACTTGTGCCAGAAGATAAACAGATGGTCAGGAGCCTCAGGATTTTCAGACAAAAATGAGCATTACATTATTCATAATTTTTTCTGTGGTTACAAGCTGCTTCCAAACATGTGGAAACCTACCTCCATTGAGTGAAGGTAAAGAAAACAATGGCATTTTATTGTTACTGATATTTTTTTAAGTTATATATATGTTTGGAGTTAGGTCTTTGAGAGATATATATGTGTGTATAGAAAATCTCTCTCTCTATCTCAATATCTATAATAAAAGAACTCATATGTGTTTATATACATGGAGTTATTTTTTTATATGCCAGGATATACAGGTATGGCTATATCTCAAAGATCTCCCTATATATACACACACACTCTTGAGTTCTTTGATTATACATGTATTTGCAAATAACGCCCTGTTACGTCTGGGTACTTTCAGGTAGGCAAAGAAGTGTGGATTTGTTTATCTATTTTTTAATCTCCATGTTTACCAGCACTCAGAAGGCATTGTTTGTTCAGTGACTTGTATGATGGCTTTTTACTGACCACATGAGTGTGGACTGTTGGTCTCTTTAAGCTATACTTACACAGCTTATTTATGCCTAGGAGCTATCATGAACTTAAATCTCCATCTGATACTAAACTGAGGCTCTGTCAGTTTTATTGCTAAGAATTAGTGCCTTGGGAATGCTGAACTATGTTTGTTGCTTACACGGGTCTTGTTGTACATTCCCACTATTAAGTGATTGTCAGATACATCCTCTGGAGCAGAGTTAATCACAGCTCCTGGTAAATCATTATGTATTTGTCTGTACTGGTAGGCCGATTCACACAAAAACTTTTTAACTTTGACTTCCAGCGATTGGATATTGTCATATGAAAAATATAGTAACAGGCATTGAATCTCTGAATTTATCCTGAATTTATTTTATCTAAAGCTTCTGCTGCTGTTTTTAAGAGCAACTTTTTAATTTAGTCTGTGCTTGAATTTCAACTCAAGCAACTGAATTACTTGTTTGTCTTTTCTCTTTGCATAGTTCCTTTTCACCTCCTTGCTTGTGTCAGTCTACCATAGTGAGGCAGTAGAGCCCAGTAATCTGTAACAGGCTTGTTCACGCTCCTTCTTATTGTACAAAGAAAAGGTTGAGAAATCGCGCATCTCCCTTTCCTTTGTTATGCCAGCTGACTTAGAGCAGTCTGTGGAGTTTGCTACTGCTTAAAATCATAGAATGGTTTTGGTTGAAAGTCCTGTAAGATCAAGTCGAACTGTTAGTCTGGCACTGCCAAGTTGCCACTAAACTATGTCCCTCAGCACCACATCTACCTGTCTTTTAAAGATCTCCAGGGATGGTGACTCCACCACTTCCCTGGGCTGCCTGTTCCAATGCTTGACAACCCCTTCTGTGAAGAAATTTTTCCTAACATCCCATCGAAACCTCCCCTGGTGCAACTTTAGGCTGTTACCTCTCATCCTGTCACTTGCTGCTTTGGAGAAGAGACCAGCCCCTGAAGTTTGAGCCAGTAGTCTTCAGCAGCTTTCCAGCTCTTGCTGTCTTCCAATTCAGTTGCTCTCATTTCTGGTTTAAAATAGATTTGGGTGCACTTTGCAGCCTGGTATTAGACTAAATGTGTAGAGTTGCAGTGGGAAGACATCAGCCCTAAATACAGTGATGAAGGAAAGAATGTTCCAGAAAAATTTAAGGACTAGTAAAGATGTAGAGTTTGTAGGTACAGTCACAGCACTTTTAATGCAAAGTCTTACGGTGCAATATTACTACATTGCTTTGGTCTTGATGAACGGACTGTATGCCTGGAATTCCCATCTACACTGTGCTAGCTCATAACTAACTTTGACACTATCTCTGAGACTCAAGTTGCATGGTATAGCTTCAGTCTTCATCCTGTTTTAACAAGATGATGACATTATAATCCACCTATCATAATTCACATCAGAAACGTTGGACATATGAGCTTGTCGGTGGCCTGAGGACATTATATGTATGTGTGACCAAGAGGCGCAATCTCCCAAGAGAGATCGCGTTCTCCCAGATGAGGGTCAGTCTCCTGAGGAACACTGGCGAAGGAAGGATGCAGGAAGTCAAGGGAAGCTGAGTGCTTGTGAAGCTGTTTGCTTTTTATGCTGAACTTTTGTCTTTTCACCTCAGGTATCTATAGTAGTATATTTCTCAGGAGCGGCTTCTGACAGTTTTCAGAAAAATCTGGATCTGGGACAATGTTTCAAGACTTATCCTTTGAGACGGGGACTTCCAAAGGAAGTATTTTTGCTTTGGAAATTTACAGGAATTCACAATTCCGTATTTCATATCCAGTTCCCTATTCCATATCAAGCTTTTTCGTTATGGTTTTTATCACTTACCGTACTTCTCCATTTACTGGTTTCTGTGACTTTTTTTTTTTTCTTCAATCATGCTGTATTTAAGTGCTGAGAGTACCAT
Source organism: Thinocorus orbignyianus (assembly GCA_013400375.1). Lineage (NCBI taxonomy): Eukaryota > Metazoa > Chordata > Aves > Ciconiiformes > Thinocoridae > Thinocorus > Thinocorus orbignyianus. Next base: position 1,109,477 of record VXBW01006074.1, on the reverse strand, counting down.
TCAGCTACAGGTGTCCTGGAGCATACTTGAGGTATTCAAGTACCATGTCTGGACATGGTCCTGGGCACCTGCCTGCCTCCAGGTGGCCCTCACTGAGCTGGGACGTTGGACAAGATAACCTCCAGAGGTCTCTTACAATCTCAGACTGGTTTGTGACTCTGGGGTATCCCTCAGAAGTTCTTTTAAGTCTGTAGTCATTTGCTTCCATCTGCACTTTTAAATAGTCTTCCTTTACGTTGATCTTAACTCTGTAGAGGAATGGAGCAGTTGGATTAATTTTATGACTCTTTGGGCAGATTTTTACTGGGATTAGGCTATTATTGTCTTACGTTGGGAAGCTAACCAGCTGATAGTTTTTTCAAAATTGCACACATCCGTTAGCTAACACTATGGATGTCAGGCATGCTTTAATTTTCCACTTCGTTATGAATATCTCCTGCCTCTGTTGTCTCTGCTATAGGGCGTTCTTTAGATACTGTTATCTCAGTCTGGGGACCATCGTACTGGATGGAGGAATTTCTGTGAAGCTGCTTGAGTGGAGTGAATACATACAATTAGAGCAAGAGATAGAGGTGAGCTCCTCAGCATTTTCAAAGTGTACTTTTGTCAGATCTGCAGGTAGTTCCATACACATACCGTAAAGTACTTTGCCATTTGGAGGCTGTTCAAATTAGATGAGTCTTGATAAGATGCTCTTTGAGATGCTTGTCATGTGAACTATGTAGTTTACTCAACAAATAATTATCATATTGCTAGAAGAACCAGGAGCATCAATGCTAACATATCTGTTCAAGGAGAAAGACCATTTTACATGTGTATGGCTACCATGTCTTGAACCTTTGCATTCAAAATGCCTTCCTCTGTTCTACCTTGAGGTCTTTTTGTATAAACTGGAGACAGGCTGCTGGGGTATGATATGGCCCATTTATTAGCATTTCTAGTCAGTGCTTCAGCTGTTGCTGTATTGTTTGCATACTTGAGTGATTGCAACAACCACATTGATAAACTGTAATTTCCCCAGAAATATAGGCTGTAAATTTTTGTTTCCTAAACTGTTTGTGAAGGGATGTTATTTTTGTGTGTACCTACAGTAATGAGGCTTTGCTTTCAGTTGATGGTTGTTTTTGTTTTCCCCTCTGCAGTGTCAGTCATTTCAGGGAAGCTATGATACATGCCTGAATGGGACAGAATGCAATGGGTTAAAGGACACCCTAAAAAAAAATTAAGAAAGTGTGATTAATAAATAAGTTTTTGAACAAGGCAGTACAACACAGACCACAGATTAGACCAAAACCATAAAATTTTGTCAGCATTGCAATAAAGTATTCAAGGTTAAATAATTTAGGAATCTTGATAAATTCTTGCTTTTTTAAAAAGCACTTATATTCTCTCTTAGGTTTACTTTTAACTAGATTTAAGCAAATTAATTTAGATGCAAGACCTATTTACACTATTGTGAATTCTTTTACCTCAGTGTCTACATATCTTCTGGCCTCAAAATGTTGCATGTTATCACTGAGCTTCTTTTTCTTTATTACATGGAGAATTATTTTTTTTTGTTGTCTTTGATCCTGCAGAGTGATACTGTCTCATTCAATGAAGCAGTTTATCTGCGTGACTTCTGTGTATTTCCTCTAGGGTGTGTAGTATTTGGAAAATGATGACCAAGTCTGGAAAACATCTAGTTAGCGTTAGATGCCATTAGTATAGTGAAATCTAATTAGTGTGTGTTGTGTTATGCTTCTGTTCCCTGTATTGGATGAACTTTGTTAAAAGCTGAGCCGATCATGTTGGGAGGATGTAGAGATGGGTACAAAACTTGAGATTATAGAAATAATAAGTAACCTGCATAATTCACTGTGTTTGTAGAATAAACAACTAACTGGGCCACTGTTTTTTAATACACATTGAATTTTACTTCAGCAGTTGTTACTACTGTTTGAGAAGTAGAAAACTTCTTGAAAAAAAATAAAAAGTTGCTAAATCCTGACATGGTTAGAAGGAATACCACTGACAGATTTGCAGTCAGTTGCACTAAGTCTAGATTGATGTTTTATTTAGTAGTGTAGATGTTAGTTATTTTATAGCTAGTGTTTTTGTCAGAAAAGATTTGGTCCTTGATCATGATTAAGACATTAACAAAGACATATTGTTTATTTGCTTCTTGGAGATAAGATTGAGGAATTTTCCTACCCCTCTGGAATGAGTTTGTCTGCATTATCAGTAAAGGTTATTGTATGACTAATTACACGGCAGTTCAGGTTGATTTAAGAATACAAACGTTATTGCAGAAGTAGTAGAGGCTTAGACCATTATTATTTTTACTGTTCACTGAGTCTCCAGTGCTGTTTTTCTTTTTTACTGTGTTAAGTTCAAATGAACAGGCTTGAAAATGTTAGTTAGCCACTGGGGATATTAAAAACAAAGTGGAAACTACATTGTTTATACTTCTTAGAATATTAAAAAGGCTTTTTTTAAAAATTGAGTGGAGAAAGAGGAAACAACAAAAACTTCTGGTGAGTCTGTTCGTATCTATCACCTCAGGGTGGAAAAGAGATGGATTTTAAATTAGTATATTTCAATGTGAGAAGTCTAGAAGGCATGCGGAAAAAAAAGGGTAGGTTTTAGCTTCAGTTCTGTGTTTGATGTTAGTCAGAATGTAACTCAAGCAATTGTGTTCTGTAGCCACTGTATGACCTACCCAGCGGCAGTTGCCCCCCCCCTCCCTTTTTTTTTTTTAAAGCTAATTGGCCCATGTTTAGCTTACTGAATGTCATCTGAACTCACTAAAAAGCAAGTGACCTGCATTGAATTAGTATAATTGTAATACAAACAGAACATCTCATAGTTTTGGTCCTATACAGGAAAAGAGAAAGTTGGAGAGATTTTTTCAGTTTGATAAATAAAACTGAAGATCCAGGGAGCCAGTTTGGGCTCCTTGCTCCTTTTACCTTGTTACTGTCTTCTTTTAAAAAATAATAATAATTGGCATTTGAATTTTTTCTATGTATTTTCTCCTTGGAACATTTTCCCTTCTGGAAGAATTTTCCTTGGGATGTATATTGTGCCAGTTAATAAATTGTAAGTAGGGACCAGTCATTGCCAATACCAGTTTTGGCAGACACAGTACTATTTCAGAAAGAGTTTTTTCTTTTTGATGTACCTGACCTGTCCACAATTTGGTGTATTGTCACACCTTTGTCATTTGATAGGATTACTTTTGAATGCCATTACATAGTTCATATTTTTTGCTTTCTGTTTCAGAGAGCAATGGTTACACCCACCAAGATAACAAAGTGCCATGAAGAACTGAAGTTTCAGTTCCAGTGATAGATTTGAATTTTAACTCTGGCTTTGGTCTTCCTGTTGTATTATTCACTTTAGTTTAAAAGTGGTGTTATGTTTTAAAAAATATAAGACTAATGTCATTGTACAAGTATCACTGTGCCTTGCATAGACTTCTCTTTTCATTTTGTCACTAAAATGTCCAAATTTTACTTTGTGATGCCTCCCACTGCTTGTGGTTGCATTGTGACCTATGGAGTTAAAAAACAAATAAGTTAGATTCGTTCTAGCAACTGTGTTCCTTTACAGGAGAGGATGTAGATAACTTTTACTCTAATCTAGCAGTGAAAATAAGGGGTTACAATGTAAATTATCTTTTTGTGAAGATACTGTGGAGAATATTGGAAATACTGGCCTTTCTTTGTACATACCCACTACCTAGGAAAGTAGTGCCACTGAGTCTTGTTTTTCTTAGATACCTTGGGTTTCAGTGGAACGGAGACAGGAGAAGTTTTCCTTCTTTGCTTGAAAGTAGACAGAACTGAAAGATATAAATACATAATACTCAGTTACTCTTTCATAGACTAGAAAATCTCCTCTAATTGATTAGGTATTTCCATTATTTCGGCAGATTGTAGGCATTTAACATCTGGAATATTGTAATATATCAGTTTAACTTTAGTTCCTAGTTTGAAGACTGCAAGTGAACAGGTCACGCTGCTTGTGCTGGTGGATGGATTTTGCTGTCAGTTGTTCATTTGTTACCGTTGTAAGTGGTGAAGTAGGAAGCAGCAAACATTGTTGGGAGCATTTTTCCTTTGTGTTCATGGTTCTTCTGTAACAGAAGCATGCTCATTCTGTTTCTGTGTCTAGGCTGACCCGACATGATAATCCTCTTTTTTTTTTTAAAAAAAAAATATTACTGAAGTCACCTTTGGGCATCCCAGTGGGCTGTCAGCCACTCTAGGTTTTCAAATTCACAACATGGCAATTATTTTTCTAGCAAGAGTCTATTTCAGTTGTAATAAGAATAGATTAAATTCCTGGTTTCTCTTGTGCTACCTGTAACCTCTTGAAGTATTGACTCTCAAATATAACTCCTTACATAATCCATGTGAATCAGAGGCAGAAGTGCTGCTGCAGGGAGAGAGCAATGTGTGATGGATACACATGGAGTTTCATTTTGTTAAGTCATTCTGTAATGCACTCTTCCACTGAATTTTCAGGTTAGACATGGGGAAAATACTGTGTCTTCCGAGACTGCTTGATTTGTGTGATCAGAGGGCAAACAGGGAGGTGGTGGTGGTGGAAACAATCTTGGAAACACATGCCCAAATTTTGATCATACAATTCTGAAACTGTTTATAATTTTCTGTGGAATACAATTACAAATTCCAGAACTTCTCAGGTAGTTTATCAGAAACTTTCCTACCCCGTAACATGAATATTCTTTGTGTTGAAATTGAAGCTTAGTAGCTCTTCTGTTCTTTACAGACTTAAAAAAAAATGCTTTCTCCACCTTTGTAGTGGTGTGTAACATGTTGGAGGCTGTTACCATGTTCTCACTCTAGTCACCTCCTCTTTACTCTAGGCAATCATAATTCATTCAGTCTTTCCTTGTGGATTGTGTGTTTTAAGTATCTAAGCATTATAGTTGCTCTCTTTTGAACTAACTTCGGTTGGATCACGTCTCTGAAAGTGTGATGCCTAAAAGTGGACAGAGTACTGCTGCTGGAGGTCTAATGTGTCCTCAAAAAAGACTACTTTTAGAGACTACTGCATATTTCTTCAATGCTTTCTGTCGTTATTACTGCATGTGGTTCTGGCAGAGGTTTCACGTTTAATGTCCAGCAGTCTTACTACAGCTTTTTCTCACAAATATAAGTTACTCCTTGACTCTTTTATTAGTAAATATATTTGCAAATGCAATTTTTCCACTTCATGTCTCAGTTAGTATATTTCTGGATCTAATCACTGCCTCATTTTCTCAGAAACTGCAGAAAATACTGTGGGAAGAAGAGAAAATATTTTATTATTGAAGAAAACTATATGGTTGGAGTTTTCTTGGAGGGAAGTAAATTTCTTAGTCTGGGTAACAGAATTGGAACCTTGTAGGCATTATGTGTCTGAATTTTCAAGATAGTACTGAATCAGGAGAAGAAATGATCTATGGTGAAAGAAGACTGAATTAATCAAAAGACTATTCCCTGGATTCAGTCATGTAATGTGTGCTATCAGAACTGTTTCCCTGTTTTGTAACTGATGAGAAACGGGTTGTTCAAGTTCAATGCTGAAAAAAGAAAAACCTGTTCAGGTTCAAGACTCTTATGTTCTAAATCTCTCAGATTCTGTGAATGTGGGGATTTAAGTGAATAGCAGGATACTTCTATCCGAGATAGGTGCCAAAATTCATGGAGACACCTTCTTCCTCCATTGATTCCTGAACACCCGTGTGTCTGGGAAATACCCTTTTGGGCAGTGAGTTGGCTGCCTCTTGGCCAACATTGACCAAGATTGGCAAAGATGTGCCATAATGTATAATTTGGTCTGAGAGGCTCTTAAATGGTGGTGGAGTTACCTGAGGGATATGATAGAACCTCAAGTTGACTGGTGATCCAAAGTGGCTCCATCTCTCTGTTACAGTGGTTTCCTCACAAAGAGAAGATGTTGTTATTAAAGGAAATTTTTCTCCTATACAACTGTATTTAAAAATATCTTCTTTTCCGAGTCTTTGTCAAATAAAAATTGAATTAGGAGGTTCAGCCACAAAATCAGATACTTCTTTCAGTGTAAAGCTTAATAACCTTTTTTTTT
>VXBW01006074.1:1009015-1103031 GCA_013400375.1 Thinocorus orbignyianus | reverse complement strand
CCCAATTTCTTAAAAACCCCCATGTGCTGTACATACATATGTGCACGCTTCTTCCTTCTCCCGCTTAAACACGTCTTTCTCACCCAGTGCCATTGTTGGGGGTACTTTTCAGAACAACAATTGTCAATTAACTTGTGGCTCATTTAGGTTTTCATTTGGGTGAGTGAAATGATTGGAAATCCTGCCCTACGTGGTGTCTGAATGCTGCAGCTCCTTTCAGATGTTTGAAATGCTTGTGTGTATATGTAAGGCTTGCTGACTTTCATTGTCTTGCTTTCTGGTTGTGTTTGGATCATTTTAGTCATAGTGATTTTGGTGTTTGGGGTTTTTTAAAATTTTTTTGGGGGTGAGTGTCCCTGAACAGTGTAATAATGTGAAGACTTGTAATTATTCTGGATGTAAACTTNTTTCTCCACCTTTGTAGTGGTGTGTAACATGTTGGAGGCTGTTACCATGTTCTCACTCTAGTCACCTCCTCTTTACTCTAGGCAATCATAATTCATTCAGTCTTTCCTTGTGGATTGTGTGTTTTAAGTATCTAAGCATTATAGTTGCTCTCTTTTGAACTAACTTCAGTTGGATCACATCTCTGAAAGTGTGATGCCTAAAAGTGGACAGAGTACTGCTGCTGGAGGTCTCATGTGTCCTCAAAAAAGACTACTTTTAGAGACTACTGCATATTTCTTCAATGCTTTCTGTCGTTATTACTGCATGTGGTTCTGGCAGAGGTTTCACGTTTAATGTCCAGCAGTCTTACTACAGCTTTTTCTCACAAATATAAGTTACTCCTTTTCTCTTTTATTAGTAAATATATTTGCAAATGCAATTTTTCCACTTCATGTCTCAGTTAGTATATTTCTGGATCTAATCACTGCCTCATTTTCTCAGAAACTGCAGAAAATACTGTGGGAAGAAGAGAAAATATTTTATTATTGAAGAAAACTATATGGTTGGAGTTTTCTTGGAGGGAAGTAAATTTCTTAGTCTGGGTAACAGAATTGGAACCTTGTAGGCATTATGTGTCTGAATTTTCAAGATAGTACTGAATCAGGAGAAGAAATGATCTATGGTGAAAGAAGACTGAATTAATCAAAAGACTATTCCCTGGATTCAGTCACGTAATGTGTGCTATCAGAACTGTTTCCCTGTTTTGTAACTGATGAGAAACGGGTTGTTCAAGTTCAATGCTGAAAAAAGAAAAACCTGTTCAGGTTCAAGACTCTTATGTTCTAAATCTCTCAGATTCTGTGAATGTGGGGATTTAAGTGAATAGCAGGATACTTCTATCCGAGATAGGTGCCAAAATTCATGGAGACACCTTCTTCCTCCATTGATTCCTGAACACCTGTGTGTCTGGGAAATACCCTTTTGGGCAGTGAGTTGGCTGCCTCTTGGCCAACATTGACCAAGATTGGCAAAGATGTGCCATAATGTATAATTTGGTCTGAGAGGCTCTTAAATGGTGGTGGAGTTACCTGAGGGATATGATAGAACCTCAAGTTGACTGGTGATCCAAAGTGGCTCCATCTCTCTGTTACAGTGGTTTCCTCACAAAGAGAAGATGTTGTTATTAAAGGAAATTTTTCTCCTATACAACTGTATTTAAAAATATCTTCTTTTCCGAGTCTTTGTCAAATAAAAATTGAATTAGGAGGTTCAGCCACAAAATCAGATACTTCTTTCAGTGTAAAGCTTAATAACCTTTTTTTTTTGACTGGAAAAAAACAACCACCACCTACAAACNAATATAACCTTTCAATAAAATGTTGCTATTTTACTGTTGTGTACTTACATGGGATTTTTGCAAGTCAGGTATGTTTTCTTCTGAAAAAATTGTGTACAAGTCGATTGGAAAAAAAATACCAAACAAAAAATTGCCCCACATGGGCAGGGACAGCTGCCACTAAACCAGGTTGCTCAAAGCCCCATCCAGCCTGTTCTTAAACACTTCCAGGGATGGGGCATCCACAGCTTCTCTGAGCAACCTGTTCCAGTGTTGCACCATCGTCACAGTAAAAAATTTCTTCCTAATACCTAATATAACTCTCCCCTCTTTCAGCTTAGAGACATTACCCCTTGTCCTATTGCTACACTCCCTGAAAAAGAGACCCTCCCTGTCTGTCCTGTAGGCCCCCAGTGCCCTTAGGTACTGGCAGGCTGCTGTGAGGCCTCCCTGGAGCCTTTTCCAGCCTGAACAACCCCAGCTCTCTCCACCTGTCCTCATAGGAGAGATGCTCCAGCTCTCTGATCATCTTTGTCGCCCTCCTCTGGATTTGCTCCAAAAGATCCTCAAAATCTTTAGCTGCCTGAAGTAGTTTAAGCACAAAATCTTGAGTGGCCTGAAATTACTGTTTTCAGCTAGTGCCTTTGCTTTAAAAATTGTGTAATTTCATTTATCTAAAGATTCCTCCACCTCTAAACACCCACCACCACCACCACCCCCCTCCCGCTTCCTCCCCTGCCAAAGAAATAACAACAACAAAAAAACCCCAAACCCGGAGAACAGTTAAAACACCTTCATGAGATTGCAAATATTTCCATGCTTTTTTCCTCTTTTCTATGGATTTTCAAAATGCATTTGTTGGCATTCTTCAAAGCTTATTATCTAAAATGAAGGAGGGAGAATTTTGAGGATCAGACTGCTGACTCTCTCTTCTACTGTAACTTCTCTGACATCAGTGAGTTCGTAACCTTGCAGATGAAATGGGAACTGGAATGTTATGTCTCTATACAAAAAGGAAATGGGAGGGCAGTGTTCAGAATTCATGAATATTTTGTTGTGAAAAGTTGGATTCAAGAAATTGAAACAGCCATACTGAATTGGATATTCCAGTTGTTATTCTACTTTAAAGTAGAAGATGAAAAGTTGGGACAAGGTAATAGCCAAAAATCTTATAGGCAGAAGTCATGAAGAGTTCCCCAAATCATAGGGAATTATTTAAATATGTTGAAAGAAAGCCTGGAGAAATAGTGATAGGTCTGCTGGAATTGAACGGAGAGGAAGAAGAAATAAGCAAGCAAAAGGCCAGTGCAGTTAAACAAAGTTGTTTCTTTGTGTACAACCCCATCATGTCATTTGTTGAGTTGCTTCCAGATCTCTTTGGATATTACAAGTGATGACTTGTAATATCACAGAATATCATAGAATAAAGTGGTCAAAAAACTTTCAGAAAGGAAACAAAACAAAACCAAACCTCCTGGTTAAGTTGGTAAATTAGCTTGCATAGGACAGCAGGCTGAGGGGATATTTCTAGGAAAAGATTGGTGGTAATAAATAGTGTTATTACGCATCTGAAAAAAAAAAAAAGGTTTGATAATGAACAGACATATGCGGTTGACACAATCCTTTTAGATGAGTTAGCAGAGAGAACTTGCTCTTTGTCTCGCTAATTGGATAACAGCCAGTGCAATAAATCCTGCCTTTTAAATATACCAGTGCAGATTTGTCTTAGGATATGGTAGAGCTTTAAAGTTATGATATGTGATGGGATTATAAAGTCAGTTGTCTAAGTGAGTTTGTTTAAAACCAGTAAAAAAACCCAAAAAACCAAACTGAATGAACTTAAGGCCTCAGGATGCTGACTTCTTCAAACTGTGGTCACAGAATGTATAATGTGTAATGTTCTTTTGAAATTTAAAGCCTTTTTTTTTTTAAAGGAAATATCATAAAATCATAGAATATCTCAGTTTAGAAGGGACCCATAAGTATCATTGAGTTAACTCCCACCTTTAGTAGAAAGAGTAAGTTCAGAGGTGAATCTTGAGGCACAGTTCTCTTGTCTGATGGTTGTAACAAGGCAAGGGTTGATTCTTCTCAGTAGATTTACAATTGCATTACTATTGCAAAATGTTTGAGATTGGTATCTTTACATTCTTGACCTATTGTAACACTGTCAAAATGTTATGAATTTACTAGCAATAATAAATATACAGGTCAATATAAGTGGCTTATCTTTCAGTAACCCATCTTTGCTGTTAATCATGTGATTATTCTTTCCAATATGTATCTTTTCTCTGTGTTTATTACTTTATTACTTTACATCTTAAGTGCATCATACTTTGCTTTGAACAGCAAAGGTCATCATTCCAGAGAGAAGCTTGTGACAGCAAATGGCTCTTAAACCACTGGTAACAGTTACGTGGTGGTTTTTTTTTTCCTGATCTTGTGTTTTGTTTAATTTTTTTAAGTCCTCCTAGTGTTATGATGTGAGATGTCCCTCCTTTTATCCTAAGATAATTTGCATGTCGTTTTTGCTCTGTGTGTATTGTGTACATGGTTTAATCAGTGGTCACTGCTAAAGAGCTACCAAGGTGAGCGCAAAAGAATTGCATCCTGAATGTCAGCTGTGTTTCACTTCGTTAAGATTGAAAATTCTGTATCGTTTATTCTTTGTCCAGAAGTTCTCTGGACTAAATCTCCACTTCTCCCTTCCTGCATTTTGGCCTGTGTTGGTAATTCCAACTGTGCTTCACTGGGAATTTGTGAAGTGGGTGGATGTAACAGCGTGGTGTTCTTACTCTGTTACTCACTTGGATGAACAGTCATTTCTAACTCCTTGTGAAGGAAGTGCCTTTTTATTTAAACAGTGATAGGAATCTTTAAGTTTTTGCTTAATATTGGAAATGTAATTTTATTACTAGGAGTAGATACTTTCAATATTTGGTACCATCAGTCTTTCAAATGTTTTGAAAGGGAGAAAGTGTTTCCTTCATGTTTTGATGATCTGTCTTTCAGAATAATGAAATTGCTGGTTTGTCCTTTTTTTTTATGGTGGTTCCCCCTGGACCCACCTTTTTTTTTTTCCTTTTTTTTTTTTTCCTCTCCAGGTAGCATTTCCGAACATTTTTCTTTGGATAATTCATTATTAAAGTTGACTGAAAAGTAACCTTCTATGGATGTTTTTTCCCTAAATTGGGAGCAGTTTCTTCAATATTTTAGCTTAAGCTGAAAATGTGTTTTAGCTAAGGTATGGGAGAAGCAGTTATCCATGGGGTGGCTAGACCAGTCTGGAGTGTTTAGTCACTGAACATATCTTCAGTAAATGCTACTTATGACACACAGTTTTAAGAAGGTGTTAGTGATGAATTAAGAGGATGAAACTTATTTGAAGACTTTTGCATTTTTCTAATCTTTAAACTGTTCAGATTTCCTCTGCAAAATTGAGATGAATGCTCTGGTTTAGTTTGTTTCTTGAAGGCGCTTCTGTTAGAATTATGTCTATAATGAAACTTTACAAACATTTTGAGTCATGGATCCAGATTCCAGTTAGGGGTTTTATCAAACTTGGGGGATATTGAGAATCTCCTTGGATTGGGCATCAGTAGATGTCTGATGGAACCAGACCTGTTTGTAATTCTGCACAAGAGGTGTGAGCACACCAGATCTTCATGAACTACTGTGTTTGCAGACAGGAGGAGGAAGCTGGTGATTTTTAGGGTGCTTCTAACAATTTTATAATCTACAAGAAAACAGATCATAAAATGACTTCTTTGTCTTTAAACACTCAAGTCATTGTTCAGTAACTGTTTTTCACTGTTCCAGAATTTTGCAAAAAACTTTGCTGTATCAAAAAAGCTCCACAAAGCAAATCCAATGTAGAACCTGTTAGTATCTCACACTTCTTGTCCATACTAGTGTTTCATTTCTAGACAGCTTTTTAATTGTGTAATTGAACAATTAGTAGTGTTTTAATAGCCTTTTGAAAGGTAGTTCAAGAAGGGAGGGAAGCTCTATGGCATTTGTCGCAAAGAAGAGGAAAATATGTCTTGCAGCTGATTCTTCATCTCTTAAGCTAATAAGGTGTTACAGTATTCAAGACTTTAAACTTTCCCAACAAACTTTCCAAACAAACCACTCCCAACAAATGGGCTGTGTGTCTTCTATCCTTCCCTTCTTTCCAAAGAAGTTTCTCTCTGTAGATTCTAGCAATGGAGCTTCACAGCATGAAAATTGTAAAATTACCACAAGATAAAAATCCTTGCTGTCTCCCTCAGTAGCATTCATGATACTGGGCAATAATAACAGTAAATGTTATTATTTGGATTTCCTGCTGTTTATTAAAAATCATTTATTTAAGCAATAGAAGCAAGATATTCAAGGAGCTAAACCCAAAAAGACATAGTACCATGTTGCTGTTAATTATTTAGTGTATTCGTGGGCTGTGTGAAATATAGACTTATTACCCTGACTGACAGAAAGAATCAGCCGCAAGGATTTTCTGATTAGAAAATCCCAAATGCAGTATGTAAGGGTCTCATTTTTCTTTTGGTATTTCCTAATTCATCTGATTACGTTTTCACGCCAATAAAATTGTCCATAAAGGAACCTGCATGAAAAATATGTTTTCAGCCTGGAATTCATTTTAAATACTAGACCCTTTAAGAATAATAAAGAGAAAATAATGTGCTGGCTTTGTGCAGTTCTGCTCTCATTTAAGACCTGGTCCTCACTCTCAGTATTTAGCTTAACCATAACTGCTGATTATTGAGCCGGGAAGAGCTTTCAGGCAAGTTATGACAGAAACTTGGTTTACCTGAACAACACTTGCCAGTCTATCTCAGATTTGTAGGGAAGTGTGGAAGGTGATGTTGAAAGTGGGAGAGAGAGGAGTATTAGCCCCAGCTCTTTCGTAGTATGTCAGAGCCTGCCCCGTCTGCCGAACAGTTTCCTTCTACTGTTTCCTGCAGATGTTCCTGCCAATTCAGCCAAGGTAATTGGATGGGTGGTAGCTGGTAATTTGTTTTTTCTTCTAAACAACAGTTGCCTAACGCTGGCTGTGTGAGCATTGCCGTCAGGTCCTACTGCAAGAGCTGAACTACTATCAGTACCTGTGGGAAACTTCTAGAGAAAATTACAAGTGTGTTGGAGGCAAAAAAAATTACTACAGGGACTGGAGAAGTACCGAGTAAGATGAAAGATGCATGAAAAAATCAGGTCTCTTAGATATCTTGCTTCCTTTGGCACCTGTGGAACAAAGTGACTGAAACAGCTCAGTTTTGTTTTATAAAGGGACAGAGTTATTTTAGGATAGCAAAGATCTATTTGACAGGAAATGGAAGCAAAAATGAGGAATAAGCTCCTGACAGATAAGCATTGTGTTTTTATTCCTGGAGATTTGGGACTAGCTTTATAATTCTCCAGTGATTGCTTTGCAAGCTTCTTGGAAGGAAACATAAGTAGTTGGAAGCTAAATCATAGAGTGTTTTGAAAGAGAGAAGGAGCTTAACTTTTATGCAGAGAAAAATGCAAGTCAAACGGAGGAAGCAGAGGGTCAAGTTGGAGTTGAAACCCAGCATTCAGGCTGGTTACTGAGAGCTGGGCGGAGAGGTACGTGCTAGCAAGTGCATGGTATAATTAACAAGTTGGACTAAACATTGGACTAAATTATTGGAATAAGTAGTTTCTAAATGTTCTCTTGTGTTACAAAAACACATCTACATTTTTTTTCGGCTAACAGCTCATGTCACATATCGAGATTTAGAAAAGCCTACAGTTTAAGTATTAAATAAATACATGTTTCTGAAGTAGGTATTTTCAATAAACATACAGAGCATAAATGCGGATTTAGGACCCTAACTTTAACTCGTGAATATCTCCTTTTGTGACTTTTATTGCCTGCCATAAAAGAATGATTCATGAATTCCCTCTTTCTTCTCATTGTCCTTTGTGAATTATAAAGAAGCCACGTCTGCTGTGGTTCTTAGCCGCTGTGCTGCTTACGAAGATAATTGGCAAAGGCAAACAGTTTTCCCGGAGCACTGGGGTTGAGTGGGACTCTGAAACTAAGCTGTGCTCACCTGTGGAGAGACAGGTCAATGTTATTATCAAAGAGGAGGTATACATTTGGATACCACAGAAACAGAAGTTACCAGCCCTCTGTTACAGCTGCGTGTTTTCAACAGCTACTGCAGAGCTCACTGTTAAGAGTAGCTAAAGATAAGATTAAAAGTCATCAGTTCGAAGTTCAGGAGAGATCATTAGTTTCAAGGACAGAAACAGCTGAACTTGTTAGCCACTGCTTTATACTAGAAGCACTTCGCTGGTACTAACAATTAATCTTTTATCAGAAGTGAAGTATGTAAGGCAAATTACAGGGTAATAGTGTGTCATGTTTGCCCTCTGAGCTCATATGCTGGTTTGGCACTGCTGCCCACTGAAAATGTAAAGTTATTATAGCACACATCTTTATTAAACAAAATCCTCAGGCCTCCGCTTGCAATTTTTGTATTAGGCAGATAATGAAATGAATTTTGTAAATGTTTAAGTATTTGAATTAAAGCAGACTATTTAGTACTGAAATATTTTTTCATTAATGTTATAGTAAACGGAGGGGGGGGGGTGTTGCATAATTTTGAGTGGATTTTGCTTTCCTTCAGTGTATGAGATGAATTTTAGAAAGAGAGTTTGAACAAGTTAACCTGACTTTCAAGGCCAGTCAGACTTCTGAAGTTATCTCAGAAATCTCCCTCTCTCTTCACCCCATGTTTCAAACACAGGTTGAAGCTTCTGGTGCCTCTACTATGTTAACGGTGTGCATAAGCTCTCATTTCAGTATTTCCCCCTTTTCTGACTACAAATTTCTGCCTGTTCTTACAGAAAAATAAAGAGCTTTTAGTCCCTTTCACTTTAGAAAATGTGGTTGAATTGAACCTGGTTCTAGAAGAAAATAAGAGCTTGTTATTTCTGTCAATAAGACCTAGTTTGAATATCGTGTTGCTGTCCTGTAAATCTTAAGCAATGATACTGAATACATTTGAGATATTACATACAGATGTTCAAAATTTCCAATTATTTTACAGTAATCTCTCAGAATTGTACTGCCTTTTTTTCCCCCTGCAGGTGTAAATCTATAATGAGAGGAAAACCTGGAAAAAAATTATAAAGGAAATGACACTAAGTATATAATCTTAAACAGAACAAACTTTTTTTTTTTTTTAAATTTAGTATACATCTTTTGTTCTTAATTGAAAGAACTGTCTGCATATGGTTCTGGACAGTGTGAAATTTCTGTTACATAGGGACAATGCTGTCTCTTCGATTTCAGATTCTGACTACTAGTAGGCAAGTTACTAGATTATTTTATTTTTGTCATCTTCTACTGTTGTCTTTGGCCTTTTAGCATACATTTCTAATCTTATTAGGAACAGCAAGTTTTAAAACTACATCCAAACAATTATGAACGCAAAAGGAAATAATAATCCTACCAAATTTCCTAAGCAGTTCTCACATAAAACTAAATGCAGTTAAAAGAGAAGGTGAACATAGCTTTTCACAGCAACTGTACATGTGTCTATTTAAAGAAGTAGTGCCATCATTTCTGCTAAGACTTTCCAAAAGAACCAAATCCTCTCTCGAGGCTTATAAACAGCAATAGATAAAATAATGAGTGATGTGCTCAATGGGGTACAGTTTAAATAGAGAAAATCTAATGGGAAGTCACTACATTAGTAGCAGATGGATTTACTTCCTGAATCTCGATCCAAGTGGAAATCCTAGCTTACTTAAAATTTGTCTTCCAGATTCTTAGCCTGATAAGAAAGGTGGATAAAGCAATTTAGTTACTTGGCTTAGATGCTATGATGATGTGTTTTGTTTAAACTTGCTATTGTTGTTTGATTTTTATCTAGGCTATTTTTATGATTCCTACAAATCCCCCTCCAACCTTCCGGAAGCCAGAGCTCTGGTCTGATGATTTCACAGATTTTGTGAAGAAATGCTTAGTGAAAAATCCTGAACAAAGAGCTACAGCAACACAGCTGCTACAGGTCAGTCTTTAAGTTGGTAAGGAAATGCAAGTTTTATGGCTCTTTTCCTCTAGTTGCAAACCAGAACTGTTGTGAAAACTTCTTAAGGCAAATTTCATTGTAACTATTATCATGCTTTCTTTCTTTTCCATTTTGTGGTCTTTTCTCTGTCAGCTCCTGTATCTCTACACCCGTTTTCTTTGTCCTTTGCCACTTCTAAAAATTAATTGCTCTTAGTATAGTTTAGGGCTGGTTCTTGCTGTTAAAATTGGATCCTTGATTTGTGGTTAGAGGTCCTCGATAGATGTCAGGATTTAGGCAAGTGTTAAGTAAAGGAGCTGAGCCCAGGTTACCCCTCAGTGTAGACCACCCATGGAGTATATTTGATCTGCCCCTCTGGTTATGTCAAATTAAGCAGACAGGTTTCTCCGTGTCCTAGAAGGGTCTGATGCAGATGGACAGTATAAGGAACTTGTTCTTGTGCTTAATTATACCAACTGGCACTTATAAATTTGAACCACAGTTGATGGTTATGGACTTACGGAGTCAGGAAAGGCTTTTGCCTGCTCGCTGGCCTGAGCTTCTGGTAGTTGCAGAAATTTAATAGTTGTGTCTTTTTGGTACTGAAATAGAAATAAAGCAGGGAGATTTCAAAGAACTGAAAAAAACCAAACAGGAGGGACTAATCCATCAAGAAAGTTTTAATATATGTGAAATGGACATAATTTTAAAGGGGTCACATATTTTAGTTTGTATTCCGCATTATCCACTGCCTTCAGGGTTGTCACAATAAACCTACAAGTAATTAAGGAAAAACAAAGAACAAAGGTAGTGAAAGAGGAAGGGAGAAATTATTTCTAAAAAAATTATAATTGGTTCCATGATGATTGAACATGAGTCTAAAATTCCCTGTAAGTAAGCTTGCTTGGTCGTGAGACAGAAGTGAAAAATTTTGCTAGGTCTTTTGCTCCTCCTACTTTCCTGATTCCAAATTCATTAAACTTTTGGATAATTTATTGTTGTTTTAATGCTTTTCACTGCTATTGGTAAATATTATGCTTAATTTTCATTGTTTATGAGTCTACGTAAGAATCTGATCTTCTGAAATTTTGTCTGTAAGACACATGCTAGATTTATTCTGTCTCTAGGGTAGCAGTAGCCTCTTTTAAAATTGAAATTCCAGTGAACTCCACTACAAGGAGAACTCAAACGTTTTGCTAAGTAGTTTCCAGTAATAGGTCATCATAATCATAACTTATGTGAAAACACCAAAATGTAAGCTACAAAGAGAATAAAATTGAAAGTTTTAGATTTTCATATGATGTATGAATTGATACTTGAGACCTTAAAGATTTGAAGTTCCTATGGTGAGCTGAAGGCTGCCAGCTGATAGAAAAGGCTTGCCTCAATGCATGCAAGTAAGAAAAAAAAGCTTCAGTATTCCTTTTTCTACATCCTTATTGACCAGAAAACTGTGTCCAGCACAAGTACGTGTTGTCTTTTCTACTTAGCCGGAATTTGGAGCATGCGTGATGGAGCTGGAGGTGCTGTGAGTGGAACTGAAAGTACTGCTTGTGAGGAGAGATGACGGAGGAAAAAGAGTGATTGAATTAGTATATCAAGGGAGAAGAAAGGTGATAGGTGTAGGACACTAGGCTTCATCAACTCTGTTCATGGAATAATTTTTTTATATTTATTAATACAGTTCAAAGGTGCATAAGGTTATGTTTTGTCTAAATTATATTTACAGTATCAGAATTTTTCTAACAGCAGACATTTACTAGACAAGAAAATGAATGTAAATGGTGGTGTGTGCGTGTTGTCTTAAATGAAAAATTGATGTTTTAAATGGCCTTGAATGAAAAATTAGTCTCCTTGCTAAAAATAATGTATATTTTTCCTTGTTCCATATTTCATCATCATAAATCAAGAGAAGTTTTATGACACATTGAAGTACAGGTTTGTTGAAGTAGGCAGCCATAGTTGCTTTGCATACAGCCACTAATTTATTCTGTCAGTTTGTTAAGATTAATTAAGTTCTGTAACTGAATATCTGAAAAAGTTTGTTTTTCTATGTCAGACAATCAACACACTATTTATTTGCTACTTACTGCATGTTTCCTTTGGACAATTATATCTTTAACTGTAAAACAGTTGCTGTATGATTACATTTCTGAAGGCTGGTTGTTATTAGAAATAGTTAAAGTAAAATCTTCGTTATGAAGCAGCTAAAAGATACTGTATGTTGCATTAGTGTAGATTTTAAAGATTGTGTACTGTAAAATACTATTTATCACTGAAATCTCTGCTTTGAATAATAGCTGTAATTACATCTGAAGTGTAACTATTGTAATGGTGTTATATAATTCAGTGACTTTTTTTTTCTAGCATACATTTATTAAGAACGCCAAGCCGGTTTCAATTTTGAGGGACCTGATCACTGAAGCAATGGAGATAAAGGCAAAACGACACGAGGAGCAGCAGAGAGAGCTAGAAGAGGAAGAAGAAAATTCGGTGTGTACCTTTTTTTCCTATAACTATCTGTACTTCTTAGATAAGTTGCAGTTAAAACCCTACTTCTTGTACTTGTGTTCAAATGCTTTGCTTTACCAGGCTTCTACCTGGTTTTTAGTCTGTGAGGGCTGCATGTTCCGTTCTTATTTATGATGGGTAATGCTGTATGAGCCAGCTTTCAGCTTTTGCATAAGGTGTCCTAGTGAAAAGTTTTTCTAGGAGGTGGAAATAGAAACCCTGCCAACTTCAGCTGTTCAGTCTTAACATAAGAAACCCCCAACAGCTCAAAACTGTTAAGGTTCCACTTTCGCATATGGACTCTAGACAAGAAGTTTAATCTTCAGTTCAGGCTACTTAGCCTTTTTTTTTTTTAATAGTTAATTAGAAAGCACAGCAAGTAGTGATTACAATATGGTTTGAATCAAGTTATGCCTATAAAGTGAAAATGGTGACAGCATTTAATTCTTCAGATGTTGTCAGCATGTTTGAGGAGAAAAGCAGATTGTGTGATAAATAGGTACTATTTAGAATTGTTTGGCAATGTTAGGAATAAGTCGGTGTTCCTGGCATTATTACTATCCCTACACCATTTATTTTAGGGCAGTCTTGTGCAATGCAGCAGTATGTGCTTCAAAGTGTATTGCCACATGCACGATGAGAGCCAAGGTCATTCAGGAATAACACAGAGAAGACGGAGACTGGAATGTTAGTAGAAATCTTACGGCTCTGAGCAAACAAGAGAAAAGCAGTGCAGTAATGAAGTCTGCCCTATCCCAAATTGTAGAGCCCCTGTTATGTGTTACAGAGTGTTAGGTGATGATCTATATATAGCAATACCTTTCAAGCAGATTCTGTAGAGTGTTTTGTATCCCAACAAACAGTATCGTCTTTTGTTTGCTGGATGTTTTGCTGTTCTAAGAGTATTGATAGCTTAGACTTAGCCAAATGGTTTATTCTGGATTCTATTTGCTTTGTCAGTAACCAGACAGACAGAGAAGGTTGGGATTATTTTACTTTACATTAGGAAACGTTGCTTATGATTTTGACGTGCAGAGCTGATGTTTGTGACTTGATAAACTGAATAGTTGACCTCTGAAGAGACTGATCTATTACCTATGTGAAAACCTGATGCCTTTACGAGCATGCTTTCCTCCCTATTATTCCTGTCTGAACTGTAGACCTCAAACACTTGGGTGTTATTGATGTCTTTTGCATTAACACCAAATTAGGTATGACATCTAATTACTTAGTCTGAGGTTCAAATGGGGAAGCAGGTTGCCAGGCAGCGATGAAACAATCCGTGCCAGCTCAGTATGTGTTGTACACCTTCCCGCTCCCACTGCTGGGGAAGGGTACAAAACAAACCTGGTCCACCTTGACTGAAGAAGTGTTTAGCAACTCCTTGTGCTTCTTCTGTGGGTACAAGAGTCAGAATGTACTACTGCAGTCTTTTCTTTTTTTTTTTTTAATCATCTCCCCTCCAACCTATCTTATTCAGTGTTCAGTATTAGCAAACCTCAAATCCGTGGTTGGGACAGAAATCTTGTTTCTGTTTCCATTGCGCTAGATGGGGGTTTTGCTGTGTACTTCTGTGGTGCAGTTGGGGAATAGGTCATGAGTTAAAAAGAGAGTGAGACTTGTTACCAAGTCTAAAAGACAGGTACCTCAAGCCTGAAGAGAATAGAAGTATCTTTGGTTAGCAGGACTGGGAGAGAGAATGGTTGAGTTTGGAAGAAGCCCCTGGAAGTCATCTGGTCTAACCCCCCTACTCAAGCAGAGCTACTTAGAGCCGGTTGCCCAGGACCATGTCCAGACAGCTTTTAAATGTCTCCCAAGGAGGGAAACTCCACAACCTTCCTGAGCAGCTTGTGCCAGTGCTCGATCACCCTCACAGTAAAAAAAGTGTTTCCTGATGTTCAGAGGGAATCTGCTGTGTTTCAGTGTGTGCTCATTGCCTCTAGTCTTGTCATTGAGCACCATTGTGAAGAGCCTGGCTCTGTCCTCTTTGCATCTTCCCTTCAGGTCTTTGTATGCATTGATGAGGTCCCCCATGAACCTTCTCCTCTCCAGGCTGAACATTCCCAGCACTCTCCAGCCTCTTCTCACAGGAGAGATGCTTCAGTCCCTTAATCATCCTTATAACCCTTTGCGGGACAGGCTCTAGTATGTCCATGTTTCTCTCGTACTGGGGAGTACAAAACTGGACCCAGTACTCCAGGTATAGCATTACCAGTGCTGAGCAGAGGGGGAGGATCACCTCCCTCCACCTGCTGGCAACAGTCCTCCCAATGCAGCCTGGGGTACCACTAGCCGCCTCTGCTGCAAGGTTCCCTTACTCTTATTATAAGTACAGTTGTAGTCTGTGGAAAAGGTAGGTCAGCATTTTTACTTATGCTAACAGTATTTTAGGGGCTGTAATCATATACCAGTGCATGAGCCTCAACAAACCTGGAACGAGATGTCAGCCTCCTCGTGAAAGAAACTGCTCTTATATTTGAAGCAGAAGGTTAGAGTGGATGGCAGAGGTGCACAGGCAGAGGAGAGAGAAGATTAGTCAGTATGAGAAGCTCTGGAATTAGCATACCTTGCTCAACCTATTTTCAGGGTCATGATGGTGAGGAGTTTTAAAGGGCAATAATGACAGTCTTACAGATGGTAATAGCAGGGAACCTGAGAAAAGAATAAAGGGGTTGGAAATTGAGGTGGACCTGACTTCTCAGTACAGAATGAAAGTACAGATAGAAAGGGGACTTGTGAATCAGACTAGTCAGCTTAGACAAGAAATGTAGAAAAATGAAAAGTAGGATATGACTTTGGTATAATGACAGGCAGAAAGGGAGGAGTTGGAAAATGAGCTTTGATAGTTTTATTATTTGGAGTGGAGGGACCACTAGGTGACACTTCAGGTGACAAATAGGCAAGAAGGATGAGAGTTTGCATGAATATTTTAGCAGCATGGACATTTTGAAAAGAAGGATTTGTTTGTTGGGGCAAGCCCTTTGTACTGCTGTGTTTGTAGAAGACTTCAGAATTATTTAAAAATAATAATAATAAAATAAACTGAACATGCACATTATGCTGTGTAGTATCCTCAGAGTTATTGATTGAAGTACTTCCAGGAATTGTGTTATCCATCATAATTTAATTGTTTATACTCCTTTTTAGTTTTTTTTTTTATGGTGATACTGACTTACAGGCTATAACTGATTAACTAAAATTCATAGATAATACCAAATTAAGTTTGCATGAGATGTTAAGAGAGTTGAATCCTGGACATTGACTTCGTAATATATTGCATTTGGACATAATTAGGTGAACCCTTGCGGTTGCATTTTTGAGCTAAGTAATTTGCTTCCTCAGCAAGGTAAACTGGCTGCCTGTTTGGGTTTATTTTAATACAAAATAAACTTGGTGAAGGATGGATTTAAAGTAACACTAAAAGTAGACTGAATACAAAGCACAAAAGAGATTACTGCAATTGATCCCTTAATATTTTAGAGCATGTGAAGACAAGAGTCCAGCTGGGTGGTTACTGTGTGTTGTTAAGGGCTGGTAACTGCTCGAGCTACACATTCTAACTGCTTAACAGGTTATTTTAACTGTTTTTCTTTGGAGAAAACACAGAAAACACAATCCTTACAGTTTTATGTCTGTTTTGTTTGCTGTGAGAGAAGTCCAGTAGTAGGCTAGGCTACACAAATGAATAGTCTGTAGCCAAAGTCATTGTGAGCTCAGGTAAGTCAGGCTGTCTTACATTTTCTATAAACCTATATGTATGTCTGAAGCATCAATAATTCAGTGAATTTGTTTGTAATACCGTGGTAAGGTCACTGAAAGTTTAATTCTTCAGCGAAGGACAGTTTTGCTCACGGCAGCAAAAAAGGACATTTTTAAAAAGTAGTTTGTGTCATTGTTGTAAGTGTCAGTAAGGGCAAGGAATAAATCTCTCTGAGTTTGGGGGAAGTTCCAAGTGTAGAGAAAGAATACTGCTTGTAATTGGAGCACACAAAAGGGAAGGGAAGTACTAGCTGGTCCTTCTGGCACAGTGAGAAGTGGCCCTTATCAGTGTGCTAATTCTGTATTTTTTTGTCCAGATCATGAATAGATAAATTTCATTACTCCTGGGGATTATTCTGGAGAGGTTTTGTGCCTTTACTGGAGGAAGCTTTATTGAAGGAAGACTATAAATGCATATATTTACTACTGCAAAAATACCTTGTAGTGGACAAGAGGATGTCCAGGTATTTTTGCTTTAATGTTTATATTGAATAGTTAAACTTTTGAAAAAGCTTACCATTATAAAAATATTAAGTGAAAAGAGTTTTCTATTCCTATTTTTAAAAGATTTTTTGTTGTTCTTTTATGCTTTTGAGATGTTTTAATTCCCACCATTTTCATACGATTTTGTAATTCTAAAAAATAATCGGTGATATGGTTTTTAATTAGAATGAAGTATTTTCTTTTGTTAAAACTGTTAATGTGATATTTGGTAGTAAGTATGACTTGTGCTATTGGTAAATATATGCCTTTGATAATTTTGTATTGCTTGATAAGCCTTGAGTGAAAAATGTTAGCAAGTACTTATCTTCAGTAGAAAAAAAGAAGGTACAAGTGAGTGAAATGAAGAATACCGATGGTGAGGTGAGAGAGAGGGATTTTCTTGTTGGCAAATACAGTTTGTCAAAACTCCATGTTTGGTAGTGACCTATGAATAGCTTTGTGTTGTCACAATGCAGAATTAATCTTGTTCTGAACTGGTTTTAATAACAGTTTGATTGTAATGCAGACTTCCCATGTTTTGCAACTGGATTTCAATGCAGTACATCATTGTAAGGAATTCTAGATTCATTTGAGAGATGACACCAGCATCTTGTTCAGTTGCAGTTACTTCAATGTCCTTCTTGTAGTGAGGGGCCCGGAACTGAACACAGCTCTCGAGGTGAGGCCTCACCAGGGCCGAGTACAGAGACATGATTGCTTCCCTACTCCTGCTGGCCACACTATTCCTGGCAGCTTTCCAGCCTCTCTTCCCCAAGCCTGTAGTGCTGCATGGGGTTGTTGTGACTGAAATGCAGGAGCCAGCACGTGGACATATTGAACCTTATACAATTTACCTTGGCTGAACGATCCAACCTGTCCAGGTCCCTCTGTAGAGCCTTCCTACCCTCAAGCAGGTCAGTGCTTCCACCTAGTTTGGTGTCATCTGCAAATTTGCTGAGGATGCACTCGATCCCCTCATCCAGGTCATTGATAAAGATATTAAACAAGACTGGCCCAGATCTGAGCGCTGGGGGACACACTGGTGACTGGCCACCAACAGGATTTCACCCCATTAATCATAACTCTCTGGGCAGTACCATCCAGACAGTTTTTTACCCAGTGAAGAGTATGCTTGTCTATGCCATGATTCACCAGCTTCTGCAGGAGAATGCTGTGTGGGGTGGTATCAAAAGCCTTACCAAAGTCTGAGTAAACACTGTCCACAGCTTTTCCCCCATCCAGAAGGTGGGTCATGCGGTCATAGAAAGAGATCACGTTGGTTAAGCAGGACCTCCTTTCATAAACCCATACTGGCTGGCCCTGATCTGTTGGCTGCCCTGCTCTTGCTGTGAGACCTCACTCAAGATGATCTTCTCCATGATCTTTCTAGGTACCAAGGTCAGGCGGACAGGCCTGTAGTTCTTCAGATCCTCCTTCCCGCCCTACTTGTAGATGGGCATCACATTAGCCATCCTCCAGTCATCTGGTACCTCCTTTGTTGAACAGGAGTGTTGGTAGATGATGGAGAGGGGCACATCCCTGAGTACTCTTGGGTGAATCCCATCCAGCCCTGTAGATTTGTGGGTGTCTAGGTGCTGGATTATGGCCGTGTGTGTGTTCTACTTGAATGCTCTGCTATGATGTTCCTTTTATTAGGAAATCAGATTTAACCCCAACAGTTACAATTGAATAAGGCTTGTTACAGCTTTAATTCCGTCTTGAAACCGTATGTGTGTTGCAGTGGGCACTCAGGTTGTAAGTGACTTCCATAACTGAAAGTAAAATGGAGGGGAGTGGGTGATTTAGAGAATTAATCAGATGCAAAGATTTCACAATTATGTGCTTAATTTTCAGGATTGATTCAGGTTGTTTTCTTTCAAATGATGAAGAGTCACATCCCTAAAATTTATTGTTATTTTTCATTTTTACCTATTTCTCTGAACATTTCATAGTATAGGAAGTTGTCAATTGTAAATATTTCTTGCTGCTCAAACCTTCCTGTTACAGAACTGTAAATAAATGGCCAGGTTGAATGCAGTCTTCATGTCTGTATCCTTCTGGAGAGATACAATATCATTACCAATAGTGCTCTCTGAACTGGTTTTGTCTGCTACGAGAGCTGGTTGTGTGACGGTAAGAAAGCCTTCTGATAAACTGACATGTTTTGGTAGGTGCTGAGGTAGTTGTACAGATTTTTTTAATTAAGCGAAAATTGCAAGTGGTGTATTCTGCGGAAGGTTAATCCCAATATCAAAGTTTAAATGTTAGTTTAGGCATTACTAAACATGAGCAATCTCTTCTCTCGTGCATTTTTTGAAGTGTGATGTGGATTGGATGCTGAGGCTGGGCAGCTGTATTGTGGGAATGTAAAGTAACTCGTTGCCTGGCAGCTCGCAGGAAACGTCTAAATATTTATTTCTGTGGATCTTTAAAGGAATGAGCTCACAAGCAGCTTTTCCTATATGTTTTCCTCTACATTTTAATGTCCCTATTATGTGAGGAATGGTTAATTATTTTAGAAAATTCGAACAAGGTATTACTACTTCAGTCCTCCATTTTTGTTTTTTTAAAAACTTAGTGGTTGACAGCTTTCAACAACTTAGCTAACCATCAGTAATCAATTATTCCTATATATAGGCTTATTTATTCATTCATACAAAAGTTTCTCTGGTTAATCGTGTATTAATTATGAGAAGTCCATGTCTGCCATTTGAGACCTTAAGAAATAATTGCTATAATTATTCCTTTATATTTTTACAATATTTATGTAGTTATTTTAAAGGAACTAGCAATCATTGAGTTACTCTGTATTTTAAATCTGATATACAAGGCTGTATTTTTCTGAAGGTTTTCGTTTTTACTTTCATGTGTTTATGCGTGGGAAATACCTGTGTATCTATTTGTATATGTGTGTAACTTACAATGACAGTGTTAGAACTTTCTCTTTTCGTAGCATTGTTCCTTTAAGTCAGAAAGTGCTTAACATATGTGCTAATTAAATTTGATTGCAGTCCTTTAAGTGTCCTTAAGTTAGAAATATGTAAAGATGACTTTGTCAAGTGAAATATACCCAAGGGGCATAAACAGCTTTTTAAGAGCGTATTGTTAAAATCCACAGCAATTTAGAGCCAGAAACCAATTATAGGAAGAGTAAACATAGGAGGTAATTATGAGCAGCAAGTTGTTACTAGGTATATCAATTAGAAGGAGGTAGAAAACAAGCTTAAACACTCTTTTGTGACATATGTCGAGTGAATTTGATGGGATTTGAGTTAAGTCTTGACCAGTCTTGCTGATGGATCTAAGCTTAAATGCGTGCTCAGCATTAAGCGTTACTTGGGTTGTAGTTGGGCCCTGTGCGTTAGGAACTTTTACAAAATCCTTGTTCTTGACCAAACTGTATTATGTGTTTATGGAGCTACTACGGTGCTTTTACAAAAAGATAGCTGTGACTACAGCCACGTTTTTCAAAGGTGATGATGAGGTGTTAATAGTAAATTGAATTATTTTACAGGATACTGAGTTTTGCCAGCATGTAAATCTTCCTTTAATGCGTTGCAGTCTCGTTAGCTGTCTCTGGTGCCCTCTAGTGTTGCTTTTACATGCACAAAACACAGTTAAAGAGCTTTTAAGGGCAAGCCGCAGTATTTGCTTGGCTTCTTTAGTTCCTTCTTTATCAGTCTTCATCCAGTTTTTTATATGAATGTTAAAAACGCAACAAAAAATAATCCATTAATCTTTACCACCTTGACTTACTCGCTTATACCGTCTTGTAGACTCAGGTATAATGTATAAGGCCATATTTCTGAGAAAACTTCTTGTGTGATGGAGAGATCTTTTGTGTTAGAAGCATTTTGTGAAGTCTTGTGTGTTGTTTATACTGAAGTCTCTTTGAACTGATAATCAAATCTCTATGATTGCGTTTTCGTGCTTTAAGGGTTGGTTTTGTTAATCTTCTAATTTATTTTTAATAAATAAGGAGATTCAAACAGTCTCATGGGGTTGCAGAGTATTGGTAATGTTTTACTTGCACTTACTTCACACTGTAACGTTGTTAAGAGTTTCTGTAGTTTATTGTAGTTTCTGTAGCATTTCAAGAGAGATTAGCACTCTTGTTCCTGTGCTCTTTCTGTTCCTGTTAATTTTGGTGCATCAGAAACCCCCATCAAATGCAAATTTGGTGCTTATTGTTCTACACAACAGAGCAGCAGACAGTTTAATTCCAGAGTTAGCTGGTTTTATTGCTTGATTCTTGGGTCTGTCTTCATAAACAGTATGAGAACATGACACTTCAGCTTTAATACTTTATATATTTTTTCTGGTTAAAATTGAGATTGTGTTTATTTTTATTTAATCAGTGAGTTTACCTTTTTGAAGAACAGATCAGAAGCTCTACATCAGTATTTACAAACTGTAAAGCATGAATTGGAATTTGTACAAAGGAATCACTTTAATCTGTTGTGTAAATGTGCACATACATAACCTGGTCCACTGGATATTTTTGTAAAGTTACTTTTTCAGATCCAGTGTAGTCTACTGCTATATTAGTTAAATCTCATATTTGTGAGAAATACTGGAATGAAAAGTTCATTATTTTGAGGCATGCACAGGCTGCTAAAAAAAAAAAAAGTATTGCTCTCTCTCAGTACATCATTCCTGATCAAGGGAAAACAGTGTTGATCAAAACTGTTGTGTTACTTCCCCTATTTGGGACAACTATTCTTTTAGTACTGAGGTGGACTTTCGTGATCTTTAGTCTTCTGTGTAATAGAAGATAACTGTTTTCTTTGCCAAGAGACAAGAATAAGATAAAGACTTTTGACAATCTCAAACTGGAAATGAAGTGTTACTTTTTGGAACAAATCCAGGTGCTTGATTTGATGGAGTAAATAAAATATCAATGTTTTTAATGAATCAGAAGAGATGAAAATAGTCACTTAGGAAACATTTCATACTTGCTGTTATTGTTAACCATCACTTGTTTTCACTAACTTCAAAAATTAAACTTTTACATTTCAGGAAAATGTTTGTTTTATTTCTGATTTCAGTTTTGTTAAGTTTAGGACCATAGGCAGTGCAAGTGGTTATTAGTACTAGTCAAACAAACCTGTACATAGAGTGTGACTGTGTCTTAAGCTCAGAGATTTGCCTGTGTTAGAGGCACCACATTCGTAGCACTTAATAGGAGAAATAGCAGCATATAGTGAGTCAGTTTTGCAATGAATTGTAGTGCTGAGACCGGCACTTGGAAATAATTTAGTTCCTCTGGCACTTTTAAAATGCAATGGAAAAAGACACTGCTGGATTTCACTTTCCGAGTGCCCTTGTTAGAAAAGGAAAAACGTAACTTGTAAAAACCTCTGGGGCTGGCGAATGTTGCGGGGGAAGTAAAGAAAATTAAAGTTGCCACCAGGAGGAGCAGTACGAAAATAGTCTCATTTATTTACTAGCATAGTCCTCTCATGCTGTAGCTGCAAACTGTCTGTATCTTTGGGAATATTATGATTTCTTTAAGGGTAGGGTACTAAATACAGTGTTTTAGAATGTAACTAGAAAACCCAGGAAGAATGCAAATAAAAAACTTCAGTATTTTTTCAGATTATACACTGGAAAAGAATGGTTCTTTGACGTTTGGAATTCTAATCACAGATTTAGGTCTATGTCCTGGTGTCAGTATGTTATGCTGTTAACCACTGTCTTTGAATCAAAATTAGGTCTGTTTGTTTGTCTTTAGTTGGGATGTAATAGAAGAATTTTCAGGAGCTGGTGTATTGGCGTTGCTGCTAACTACAGTTCTCAGTATCTGTGTAGACCAACAGTAGAGAAGCAGGCACTCAGGTTCAGCAACTCGCTCATGCACTTCTGTCTATACGAGAGGCAAATTGCCTGCTGCTGTGTCAGGGAGTAACAGGAAGGAAAGAAATGAGTTCAGTAAGAAGTAGAAAGTGCCAGACCTTACAGAGTTTCGGAGCTCGGGGAAGTTTTTAAAATTTTATTTTGGAGCAGATTTTGTTTGATTGGACTTTTTGTTGGTGGTAGTTTGGTTTTGTTTGTGGGTTTTTTGTTTTGTTTTTTCTCCTCAGGTAATAGATTTTACTCATACAGAAAATGTGTATAGTCTGTCACATTATTCCTGAAATGCTGTGATGTTTGTATAATCATAGGATGGTTGGAGTTGGAAAGGGCCTTAAAGATCATGGGGGCACACATCCCACTAGCGCAGGTTGCTCAAAGCCCCTTCCAGCCTGGTCTTGAACACTTCCAGGAATGGGGCATCCACAACTTCTCTGGGCAACCTGTCTCAGTGTCTGACCACCCTCACAATAAAAAGTTTCTTCCTAATACCTGATCTAACTCTCCCCTCTTTCAGTTTAAAAACATTACCCTTTGTCCTATCGCTACACTCCCTGATAAAGAGTCCCTCCCCGTCTCTCTTGTAGGCCTGTTCCAACCTGACCTTGAAAGCTTCTAGGGATGGGCCATCTCCCACCTGTCTGGGCAACCTATGCCAGTGTTTCACCAAACACTGGAATAAAAATACAATGGGTCATGAAAATCACCGAGCTACTCAAAGCTGACTGCTCGTGCAAAGTGTCCATGCCACATTTCTGTTATATCCATCCTGCTGTACATCTGTGTGAAAGAAGAAAGTTTCTATTCTTCCTTAATATGGAACATTTTTTATTTTGTAATCTCTTTTTAAGTTTTAAACCTGGAATTCTAGAAGTACACCTCGGTCTCATGAAGATACAAAAGTAATAAATAACTTTATTTTCTTAAATTTTTTATTTTTATGTTTTTTTCAAATGACCTGCTGCATTCTGATAAGTGTTTCTTCACAGGATGAAGATGAGCTGGACTCCCACACCATGGTGAAGACCAGTTCAGAGAGTGCTGGTACCATGAGGGCCACAAGTACCATGAGTGAAGGTGCTCAGACAATGATAGAACACAACAGTACTATGTTAGAATCAGACTTGGGGACCATGGTAATAAATAGCGATGATGATGAAGAGGAAGATGGGACCATGAAAAGTATGTTGTTAACTTACTTTTCTTCTAATGATGTAATGTTTTTTTCATGCTGCATGAGAACGTTGTATCATCAGGGGCTTTTAAGTGTCAAGTTCTGTGGTTAAAACAGGAGTAGAGGGTTATTTGTGTCTCTCAGTGCTCTCTGTAGTTTGTGGATAAAAAAGTTACTGTAGTGTGAGATTCAAAGCAGAAGCCTGGTTTTGGTGCTTTGCTTTAAAATGAGCCTTCTGTGAATTTTCCCTTCTCCTGCTTGTCTCTTGCTTTTTTGCCTCTTGTCTCACATACACTTGGACAAGTTCCTTGGAGCTAAACTAAAGTGATGTGATTACGTTAGAAGCTGCTGCTTCAATGTCAATGGTCCTGGGCATTCAACATGACTCTCCATGGGTTCAGCAATCAGTACACATCTTGTGGCAAAATTGTCTTGTAACTCATAATTAATTATTAAATTTTTATTTTATAACTGAATGCAATTATTTGAACACACACTGGTCTGTAATTTAATAATGCTTGTTTTAAGGCAGTGTTTACCCTAAGTAAAAAGCCCAAGTTGACTTCAGCTTGCAAGGGAGTAGGTAACAAAGTGGAAAAAAATTTGCAAATGTTTTAAACTGTAAGTTACAGCACAATATGCATAAATAGGTGTTTGTTAAATAGTTAACTTGCATACCTACACATTGATGTGCTCGTTATTTGGCTGAAGACTACTGCATAATGAAGCCTGCTGAAATTAATAGAATTATCTGCTTGAATGGGCAGCATCAATAGATGAATCTTACTCAGGCTGTAGGTGCCTAATTTCATGAGGTACAATGCAGTGTTTAACTCCAGGCAATTGTTTGGGGCAGGGTGTTGGGAGGGAGGTAATGAATAAAGCTAATGTCCCGAGAGTGGAAATCAGTGCCAAATAGATAGCTTTGCTGAATGCCTTATAGCAAACATAAAGTTGCATTTGTATTCACACATATACACCTGCTGTAGTTTGTGCAAGATTAGTTGGAAGTGCAAAGCAGGAACATGCTTTCTTTGCAGTTTAATGTACAGCAAATTGGAAGGAAGGAGGAGTTTTGTTGATTTGTTTGAGGATTTTTTTTTTTAGTAGTTGTTTTGTCATTTGTTTTATTGGTTTAGGGATATTTTTTTCTAGTATTCTCAGCAAAAAGATAGCAAACACCTGTTGATTACTGATTAGTTTAAGTAGAATGATTTACCTCATGAAAACACTCAGTACATGCTTTGGTTTGTTTTCATGCTGAAATGGAGTATTTGGCTATTAAACTGTGAGGCTAACAGAGGGTTAGTACAAGCAATCACAGACTCATCAGTTTTAACAAGTTAAGGAAAAAGTGATGCAAAAAAAGAAAGAGAAAAATGTTACAAGGAAAACTGGAGTAAATTATAATAGAGTCATCCTTAGGGGAGAAGTATTATGAAGTAGAATTTTGTGTGGCATTTTGTGTGGCCTTTCAGATCACTTTAGGCTACTGGAGGTAGCCTGATGGCAAGTGATGGTCTCATCATTCAGCTGGCAAGGGACAGCTTTGGTTCCAGCATTTGCTTGCTGAACTTTCTTGTGGTTTGCATTAGGCACATTGTTTAAAAACTAGAAATAATTGAAGAATGGGACCTTTCTCACCTGAAAATGAATATAAATCATGTCCACTCTAGCTAGTCCTCCTCTGATTCTGTGATGCATATGCCATTGGCTGAAACAGGAGCAATATCAAGTATCCTGACTAAATATCACCAGGAAGGGACATACAAATACTTACTTTCCCTGATAGGCAGACATAGATTTTGTACTTTGTGCTGGACAAAGACATAAGATTTTGGAGACGGGTTGCTTTTACCAGTGTACCTTTACAGGGAATGTGGACGCTTTCTAGATATTTGTGTGGTTTGATTATAATAAATCTTAAAAATACCTTTGATATTTCTGAGTAGTAGAACATTGGAGGCAAGAAGCTTGCAGAAATAAACTTAGCTCTCCTTCCTAGAGACACAAAGCATTTATGGCAAACTTTTTTTTTTTTAATTGCTCTTATGTTTAGTTTCACGTTATGTTTTTTTCTGCCTTTTGTTTCCCTGCTCAAGGACAAAATAAGAAACAATAATAGGTTTTTTATTCATAAGTGCCCATGCTTAGAGGTCTCTGGGAGCCATGACAGAAAATAACTGAAACCATATTTTTTTTCACAAATAGGGAATTGTGCCCAGATAAAATTGGGATTTGGAACAAAAAGAGATCTGTCATCCTACCCCAACATACAATATACAGCCTAGCAATAAACTACATTTATGCCTTCTTGCTTAGTGTGCCTGTGCGTGCCCTGAGCAGGCTGTGCAGTATGTGTCTGGGAGGAGGAAAAAAAATGCAGAATACAGAGAGGTGGAAGGACAGAACTTTAGGAGGTATAACATGGCGTGGAAGAAAGTATAATTAGTGGAAGGTAGTAGTACTTTTGTTCAGCTGCTTGGATCGTACTTATTTTCATATAGAAGCTTTTTCATACCTTAATTTAGAGACTGGTGTTTAGATCAGCTTCCCTGTATTCCCTTCGTGGCTTTTCAGCAAGACTTAGTGTTAGGGCTTTCTGGTTCACCAGAGCGCTTCTGGTTGTTCTCCTTTCTCCTCCTCTTTCTCTTTTTCATTAACATGATCACTCTCTTTTTTTTTCTTTTCTTTTTTTTCCCTCCTGTTAAGATTGTATTTGCCATCTGGCAAATTTGGACTAGCAAACAAGCTGCCTCTTCTTGCAGTTTGGACATATTCTGCGTTTCTGACTGTTGCTTCAGACTTCAGTCAAGCTTCTAGATGCTTCATGGTTGGTAATGAACATATTAAAAGAAGAGGACAGTGAACTAATGAAGTGTCATATGACAGAATGTAGAAAAGTGATCAGATTTTTGTTTTATTGCTTGTTGCCCTGTAAGACGTTAGGTTTACTCTGTATAATTCTTACACATTCTTCCTTCTTATCAAACAGAAGAATATAATCTTTGGGACAGCAGGTTTCCTTCCTGTCCCTCCTCTTCCATAGGTTACTGTTTTGCGACCTGTAGCATCAGTGAAGGAGAGCCAGCAAACTGGAAGTAGCCTGATGGCAAGTGCTGGTTTCATCATTCAGCTGGCAAGTGACGGGTTTGGTTCCAGCACTTACTTGCTGAACTTCCTTGTGTTACTGTATTGTGGAATCCTTGATTAAAGACATGCACCATGCTGCAGAACCTACATTTTTGAAAGGAGAGTTCATGAGTTGATATTATTTACTGACTATTTTCAGTCATTTCAATCCATCCAGTGTAAGAAGGTGTGCCATTCTGTGAGTCATTTTCCTCTGTGATAGGGGGTGGGTGCTTGGGCAGCCCTTGGGGTCTGCCTCATAACTCTTGGAAAGGCCTAAGTCCTGCATTTGTTTTTCAACTGAAAAGCAAAAAGCTACTGATAGATGTTTTATAACAACCTATGACCCAGATCCTGTACAAATTCAGCGAGGAAGCTTAATTATGGGCTAGTTTCAGTGGTGCTGTATCATGGGTGTTGATATTTCATTGATGTAGTTTTCATCAAACGTTTTTACTGTGCCCACGTTTAGGCAGTTTGTTTGATGCCACATGCATCAAACATATGCATATGTACTAGTATTTTACTCCTGTATATATAAAAAGAGATAATAGGTGTTTCCAAGCCTATTCCAGTCCTCAGGCCCTCTCCTGTGATTGGTAATGAAGTTGTTCATTTATACCACTAGTAGCAGTATCTTTTACAAACGGGAGATTTTTTCAAAGGAAAGCATAATGTTGGCAATTCTGCTTCAAGAGCTGTTGCAAAATGGTAACTTAACATGGATTTTCTTTGTCTTGTTGAAGGCTGAAATAAAGTATAACTCAGCTGGAATAAGCTAATGACTTTATAATAGTATGTCATTGAGTATTTTTTCTGCTTCTCCAGAAGATGGAAAATAGAATAAAAGTTATTAAACCAGTTTTACAAGTCTCATTCTCAAGAAACAAAGCAATGTTTTGTACAGGAAACTCTCCCCCCTTTAGACTTGAGTTCTTAGTCCTTCAAAAAGCATGTGAAGGCTTAAACTGGTTGAAAAATATGTGGAATTTCCATTTAAATGCCATTATAATTATTTCTGATAAATAGGTATATTATAAAACAAACAAAATACTGAATGAGGCCTGAATTTGAATGAAGATATGGCTGCTTAAGTCACTGTGATGTGAAAATTACAGACTCGATAACCACTGTGTTACACAGCAATCTGTAGTTAATCATTGCTCAGATAAATCCTTCGGTAGACTCGCACCTGCTCTGACCTAAGGAACTGGTCATCTAGTTCCTGCTGATGGTTCCTTCCTATTCAGAAATTAAGTACACTGACTTCTCATTCTCTGAGGTGGTTGTCTAACAGGCATGTCTTAGCAGCAGGACTCATCCACTCAAAAAATCCGTTCACATTTTCTGCTTAAAAGCCAGCAGTGTGTGCTGGCAGCCCAGAAAGCCAACCGTATCCTGGGCTGCATCAAAAGAAGCGTGACCAGCAGGTTTTGGGACGTGATTTTTCCCCTACTCTGTGCTCGTGAGACCCCACCTGGAGTACTGTGTCCAGTTCTGGAGTCCGCAACATAGAAGGGACATGGACCTGTTGGAACGGGTCCAGCGGAGGGCCACAAAGATGATCAGAGGGATGAAACACCTCTCCTGTGATGACAGGCTGAGAGAGCTGGGGCTGTTCAGCCTGGAGAAGAGAAGGCTCTGGGAAGACCTTATTGGAGCCTTCCAGTATCTGAAGGGAGCCTACAGGAGAGCTGGAGAGGGACTCTTTGTCAGGAAGCGACAATCTGCTCTAGTGGGAGGTGCCCCTGCCCATGGCAGGGGGGTTGGAACTCGATGATCTTTAAGGTCTCTTTCCAACTCTAACCATTCTATGATTCTATGAAAATATGGCTGAAGGAGGTGGCTGTGGCATCTTCGTAAAACTTAAGAGCAGTACTTGAAAAATGTTTAGTATTTTCTATTACATGAGAGGGAGGAAAATATCTTACCTGCAATGGGCCAACATTTTGATACCTCAGATTTCTAACAGAGACACTGGCAACTGTCTTGTTTGTAAGTATGTCTCAAGAATGAAGCATAAGTACAACCATCTCAACAGAAGAGAAACATTGGTTTTGAAAGGCCCGCAATGTGCTGTCGAGTCTTTTTGGTACAAATAGTTTCAGGGGTTTGGGCAGTGATCAGCAAGTAATAAGAAGTCTGTATTAAAAATGTGCGTCATATTTCTGGTTTTAATTCCAGTCCCTCCATACCTCTACCTTCTCTTGGATCTGTTTTCTAAATTGATGTTTTGCTAACCCCCGCTCTAAGAAGGGCTGGTTTTGCCCTTCAGTGCTTATTTCTGTGGCATCCCTGCTGCTTACATCTCATCCCTTCCTCAGTCCTAGGCTCAAGAGACCCAGAAACCTCATTCAAGTGATCTTGAGTTCAGTGGGGGGAGGTTCTAGAGAAGAGGTTTTTGCTCTGTAGGCTGTTAAATTCAACCTGGAGTTGAGTTCACTGAATGTTTTTGTATGATTGTAGTTGTGATTAATTGAAAGATGGTGAGAGAGAAAAACAGGCTGAAAAATGTGGAGAGAAGAAGGTGTGTCTGGAAACATGGCAGACTGAATGGAAGAATCATCATGGAGCTGAAGAGAAGCAAATGGAGTCAAATGAAGCAAAGTCTAGAGCATAAGAAAGACAGTAGAATATCACCTTCAAAAAGCCTAGAGAAATCTTACTGGAACAGAATGATCTAAGAAAAGTAGAAAGAAAAGAACGAGTCAATATGATGTGAAAGGTGGCTGTGCAAGAATAAGCATTAATGAAAAAAATAGGCCACTATTAACCATACAGCAAAACTACAATGTATTAAAAAAATCTTGAGTCAGAGGGAATAAGTTACCACAGGAAGAGATGATGAAATAAGAGGTGAAAGGGGAAGAAACAAAACCACATAGTGAATTAATAAAAACAAATCCAAAGCTAGATATGAAGATCAGCAAGTCCTAGTGATCATGTTAAACACAAGTACAAAAGTTTTCCAGTGGTTTCCCTTTGAATTTGTTGAAACAAGTAGTTAAAATAAAAAAAATCTTAATTCTTTTATGATGCTTATAATTAAAAAAGTATAGTTCTAACTGTGGGTTGTTTTGTTTTTGCTTTAGTTTGGTTATATCTCTCATCCTGTTTCATAATTTACATGTGGAAATGCGTTTCATGTTTCACTATGTAGAATGTTTTACACTGCAAGCAAGTACACGTTTCTTGAGTCAGTGCTACACAGAATGTGGTCTCTGAGGTGACAGTTATGTGAAACTACTAAGGCATTTCTTATGTTTTATTTATTGTTCTGTTTAGTAATGACCTTGTTTTGAAATCCCACAAATGAAAACAAATTTCAGTCAATTAGGGTTGTAGATATATTTTTGTACATGTAGTTTCATGAAGAGGATAATGGAACAGGAGCTCATGCTGATTTCAGTCTGCTTCATGAAGCGTTTGCAGCCACGTAGACAATGACGAAAATCCCCTGGGGCTTCCACACCATGGAGATAGGGTGCTTTGCAGCCATCTGTAGAGTGTGATCCCATAATTTGTTGAGAATCCTCGTTGACACTGAATTCAGTTAAGCAGTGTCTAGAAACAGTTTGATTTTTTGCAAGTTCTTTTTCTGAATTATTTTTAACTTGCACCTTTGGTGAATGAAACTGATGGAACTCTGCTGCTTTCCTACAAGTGCCTGTGGACCAGGCCTTGAAGTACGGGCATTCAGCACCCAGAGGGATGCTTAGCACCTTGTGTTATTCAGTCTCTATAACAACAAATAGATATCTCATGAGGTAACTTCTAACATTATTTGTATGTGCAACTCTGAAATGTCTTGAACATTTCTCCATATTGTATCTTGCTACAAAAATATCATTCTTCGGCTATGAGCTTTTATGCCAAAGATCCTCAGGGGACAAATGCAGGCTTGCACCAGATACAGATGACTTTATTAGTTTCTGTGAAATCCGAGGAAATTAATAAATGGAGTTTAGTTTATAATGCAGTAAATATTTTTTTAAAGATTTTTTTTTTAAAATAGTTTTAACTTTTTTTTTCTTTTAACTAAGGAAATGCTACATCACCGCAAGTTCAAAGACCTTCTTTCATGGACTACTTTGATAAACAAGATTCCAAGAGTAAAAGCCCTGAAAATTGTAATCAGAACATGCATGAACCTTACCACATATCCAAAAATGTTTTCCCTGATAACTGGAAAGTCCCTCAAGATGGAGACTTTGATTTTGTAAGTACATTTGCATTGTTTACTTCCTTGCATGCTGTTTATTTTTTATGTGCCAATCATAGTTAAACCCTTTCTCTAATGATGTTAAGACAAGTAAAATAAGTAAACTTTCAAGAAGACCATCAAGCTGTCTGAATGCCTTATCCTGGTTGCTGAAATAAGTGTGTTTGCTTAGCGCTAGGACCTTTTACATGAGTGGTATGTGACATGAATATATTTCTTTGCAATAACTGTTTTTTTATTTTTTAGTATTTTGGGTTCTTTATAATGTATGCATTATAGCAACTTTAAAATTTGAATTCTATTTAAAAAAAAATAAAAATTACTGCAGGCATGGAATATTGTTGTCATGTTTGCCGAGTATCTCAGTAAAATGATAAGCATTTTAGACTGGATTGGAGCCATTTAATCAATCTCCTTGGAGATGGTTAAAATCACCTACTGTTTTGCACAAGCCGGCTTCTTGGTGCTATTCCAATAGTACAGATCTCTCTACATAGAATTATTCTAACACCAGTCTGTGTATTTTATGCTGGGGTTTTTCTCCCTCCGAAATGTGTGGAGTTTATTTCTTTTGGCCTATGTTGCAAATTAAACCAGGAGCAAACCCAAAATGTTCTGAAGTTATAGGTTACTCTAAAAGCTAAATAAATAATTCCTGCTTTGAGACTTATACCTGGTTTTAACCATCACTAATTATTCTTAACGTTTGAACGAAGGAATTTAGTTTATCTGTTGCAGATTAAAGATGATCTTAACTGCAGTGCAGTAGCTAAATATGATCACATGGCACTTATTTGGAAAGAAGACTTGGGATTTGAGGGAAAATGTTGTGTTTAATTTTAGGTGACAGCTGTAGGTGTGGGATTTTTTTCCCCAGTTTTCGCTTACTGCATTTCTACATAAAGCTGACTCTTACATTTAAGCTACTGGAGCAAAGCCAGCTAAATAACACAGTACAAGCTGTTGCTGCTGGAAAGGTTTGTTTTAAGTTGGAATTTGGTTTGGGTGGGGGTTTTTTAGGCTTTTTGGGTTTGGTGGTTTTTTTGTGTTTTGTTTTTTTTTTGTTTTGTTTTGTTTGTTTGTTTGTTTGTTTTTTGTTTGTTTGTTTGTTTGTTTTTGAACCATAAAATGACGTAATCATCATCCTGATAATAAAATTGACTAACAAAATAATTATTTGCACAATTCACTGGAAAATAACTGGCCTCTATTTAAGTGGGGTTATTATAGTTGCAGTAAAATTACCCATAGAACAATTTAAAATTAATCCTGTCTTTTCCACTGTTAAGAAATGCAAGCAAAAATTACTCTTCTTGCAAATGCTAAGATTTGGATTCTGTATGTGCTTGTTAATGAATAATTCACACACAGATAATGCTATTGAACTTGTTGACATGGCTTGTGCATACAAAGTTGCCTTCTTGAAATGGGAGTTTCTGTTAGACCCAAACCTGAGGAGTCCTGACCTTCAGAAACTAACTACTCTGTGTTGTTTGCAAACCTTGCTGGTGGTCTTTGACTGGCAAGTACGAGACTTCAGAATCATGGAATGGTTTGGCTTGGAGGGGATAGCTAAAGGTCATCCATCTGGTTCAGCTTTCCTGCCATTGGCAGAGACATCTTGTACTAGTTGCTCAGAGCCTTGTCCAGCCTGTCCATCCTTTCAGGGATGGGGCAGCCTGTTCCAGTGCCTCCTGAAAGTGAGGTGATGTGTAGTTTGTGCTTGACTTCCTAAAACGGCAGCATTGTGAGGGTTGTTGCTACAAATGATTCTGATTGAAAACCAAATAGGATTTAAAGTAAAAGTGAATAGCTATTTGCATGGGCAATGTGTGTAGTTGCTGGAGTGGAATTTTGTTTTAAGCATGATGAAAGCCAAATAGTTCCACAGATAAGCCAGCCTAAGAAAGAGTTTAGGAAGACTCTTCAATAATGGATGTAGTGATTCAGAGTAGTTCTCTCAAGAATACTTTTCTCTGAAACATCTGGTAGCAGCTTATGTCACGGAGGATATTGGTTTTATCAGCTTGCTGGCTTCAACTATAGGCAATTATTATTTATTTATATATTCTAGATACACTTCTATTTATATCTTAGACAGCTAGTGGCAGTATTGGTAAGTGGCCTGCGAGAGACTTTCTGAAAGGATAAATCAGTGGGCAGCATGCATAATGTATTGTCTGCTCTTTGTGAGATCAACGTGAATGTTTTCAGTTGCTGACATGAGGTCTTTAAATGATTCATGAAAGGGATAAATAATGGAAACTTTTTGTACTAAATAATTCCATTCTATTTTGTTTGGAATTAGCCTTAATGGGATCTAGAAAGGGATCCTAACGGTAAATGCTGTCAATTATAATTTCATTTAAAGGGATTGATACACTAGAACGAAAATATAAATGATCAAAATCTAACTTAATGCTAGTATACTCTAATAGTACTCCAGCTTTCTGTGTAGAAGAGGAGGGATGCTCTGTAATTTGGAGGTCACCAAACCTTTGCTGAATGATACCATCATTCTTATTTACCCATATACCCTTGTAAGTCGTGCATGGGGTGCCAGCACTGTCACCCAGTCAGCCAAGGGACAGTGCCAGTGCCATGCTAAGAACTGACGCTCAAGTGGATCGAATGGAAGGACTTAGAAGTTTATTAGTGTATATGTCTGTTATGGCATAAACTAAAGAAGCAGAAATGCCACTGGAGTGGGAGGGAGAAGGGAAAAGGAAGAAGAACCAGTCCTTATAAATTCCTGCAACTCATCAGTTTTCTTAGTTCTATATATAAAGGTGACACTTGTAGAACTAATTCTTGTGGCCAAATGATGTATTTCTTTTAGGTCACAGTGATATTTTGTCATATTTCTAGTATATTTTTCTGTTTGATAAAACAATGCATAGTTATTTTATTTGTTTAAATGTACAAATACATGTAATGCAGATAGAGCAGTTAGTCTTACACACTTGCTGATGCTTTTAGATAATGTAAATAAATGATACAGGAAACCTCTCATGAGGTAGATAAGTGAATGTATAATATAATGCAAAATGAACTTAGCACTGGATTTGGTTTGAAGGTTTTTGTGTGAGCATGGTTTTCTGTCCTGATGTAAATGCTTTAAAAACTCCTTGCCGATGAAAATAGAAAAAATTTATTTTCCAAGAAAATAAGGTGCTTTGGTCATCAGTCTGAGATTAAAGAAAGTAATTTTAGTAGCATTTTTTCTTCTGTAAGTACATATTTATTCTTTGTTTTTCACTGTCA
This sequence comes from Thinocorus orbignyianus, assembly GCA_013400375.1. NCBI lineage: Eukaryota > Metazoa > Chordata > Aves > Ciconiiformes > Thinocoridae > Thinocorus > Thinocorus orbignyianus. The sequence goes on along the minus strand of VXBW01006074.1, from coordinate 1,068,868 downwards.
AAGTACATCTGTTTTGAAATTCAAAAGCTGATCTTATTTCTGTTTCACTAATGCCGTATGGGAATTTGAGATCTGTCTCTGACTGTTGGTCTTGCGGACCTTCAGCTCCATGATGAGTCTCTGATTATGATTATGGACATAATGTTCCATGAATTGATGAGAAAAAGTTGTCACTGCAGACCTTCAAGTTTTACTTTGCATTGCATCAGGTACACTGCAGATAATTTGCCCTGGTATGTGTGCTTCAGGACTAAGGTGCTGGGTTCTGTGCAAACCACCAGGTTTTGAATGCTGATTTTTCTCTGGTGAGGAATTTTTAGAATTTGTGTAAGGCTGCTCTCTTTTTTTTTTCCCCTTTTTTTAAAAAAAAAATAATTCTTGTTTTGTTGTCTCTTTTTGGTTGTTTAATGGTAAATTCCGAAAACCGAAAGTACGCGTCTTTTGTATCAGTGAGTCTTAGGGAAATGTATTTCTGGAGAAGTACTTGTAAATGTTTCAATTTTTTCCACTTCAGTCTTTGAAATGGATGTGTTGAAGCTCTGATTGCATATAAATCTTGCAAAAACCAAATTACTGTTTATTCAACTTTGACTTTAATATTAAACTTTTAGTATAAATTTTTAGTCAAAGGCGTCATTGTGGACTTTTTGTTTTCTGTTAATATTCTGAGACTGTATGCATGTTTTTACATGTTTTCATTATTTTTAAAGGGCATGCAGCAGATAGCAGAATTAAAGCAATATTCTTAACCCTGATTCTATTGGTTTTACTTGGGGTTAGGTGATATTTTTATGGGCAGGAGACCTTCATGCCAGTAAGCCTAATGAACAAGAAACTTCNTGGCCCTGCGCTGGACCTGTTCCAACAGTTCGATGTCCTTTCTATGCTGAGGACTCCAGAACTGAACACAGTACTCCAGGTGGGGTCTCACAAGCGCAGAGTAGAGGGGGAGAAGTGGCATAATGTCTTTGAATAAGTAGATGCAGTACAGCTCTATAGCGTATGGGTGTGATATTCGGAGAAATATTAATGATGCATGGTGTAAGCAGCTTTTCTTGATGAGGCTTAGCTGTTTAATGGGTCAACTTCTAGTCTTAACTCACCAGTCGACAGTGTGGATCAGAGTGCTGAATTAGAGCAACTGATGTGTTTGTTTTGACCATCTAAGTGACCAGTCCTTTTAAGAACAGTTGTTTTTTATAGATAGATATTTGTATGACCATGTTGCTATTATGATAGCTTTGTTCTTTCCAGGGGGAATGTTTTCCATGAGATATATACTTGCTACAGAGAGCTGTATTATTAAATGAGCTGTGTAACTGCAAGGTGGTGTAGAAACAGTTTCCCCAAATTTCTTTTGCCTTTCGCAGTTGAAGATTTTGTGGTATTTTATGGGGCATTTATCACATTTTTGTGGGTATTATAGAAGATAGATTTCACCAAAGAAGGTGAGCTTTTAATGAACAAAAGTCCTCATAATTTTTATTGTGGGGAAAACGAGGTAAATCTTAACTTGCTAGTCTGATGTGCTATGTTTGCGTGGTGTTAAATAACCTGCTACCTACAATTTTACTGTATCATGAAATTTCACATCTCATTAAGATTGCCCTGTAAATCCTTCTGCCTCTTAGTAACATGTGTTGGTGTGGGATACAATGTTAACAAAGGATTTACATAAACTGCAGTGAAGCGATATCTAATTGATGATAACCCATGAATTAACATTACTCAGAATGGGTTGCTAAACTTAATTTGTACTGATTGAATATATTACTTCATTTTAAATGAGTCATTTACTTTTTATTACAAGATGATAAAATGTAAAAAGGCAAATCTATTTATTATAGCAGTGCTAGGGTAATGATTTCTGTCTTTAGTAGAATTATTTCCAAACAGGAATGGTATCCAGATTGTTAAATATTAAACAGTGAACATGTAGATCATGTTTTGCAATAACTGCAGTATCATGTTTAAGTAGATGCGTTTTGGGTGACTTAAAGATTCTGGAATAGCAACAAAAATTTAAAAAGCCATCTGTTACCCCAGGCAGAATATTTCCCTGTGTTAGAAACAGAACAAATAAATTAGAGTATAATAATGGTGAAATATTGTTATTGCAGATACTGAGCACTTAGGTTAACATTCATAAATGTATAATGTGACATTTGTTTTGTTAAAAAAGTGTATGCCATAAAATGACTGAAGACAATATAGAATTTAATTAAAACTTCACTAATAAGGCTAGGCTGAGTTAGCATCATTGGAAATACTTCTTTGTCCAAAACCTTTCCTCTGATTTTGTTCAAGCAGCAGATGAGCTTGTTTGTTACAGTCTTCTTTCTATTTAATGGGAATGAATGTATTTAATATATTTTCAACCATTTCAGATCATCCTCTAATTAATTTGAAAAATTTAAATGAAGTATTAGCATATACTCGTTTTGCTTTGTTTTTAATTAGTTGCTTGAGTATCATGAGGCATTTCCGGATGCTGACAGGACTAATGTTTTCTAAGCAAATATGAAACTGAGGTATCTGGGTTTGTATGGGCTGTATGCATGTGATGCAAACAAAAGCGTTATTGGTGTTGACAGTCTGTGTGCAGAATTTCATTCATATCAGTTCAGACACAGCTAACAGAGGAGAGACTGTAAAATTAATATAATGAATATAATTCACTTTATCTAGCTCTTTTTTTTTTTTTTTTTGAGGACAGTGTGAACTTCAGCACTGGAAGTTTTCTGTACCTTTTATAATAGATGACTGGTACAGAAGCTTCTTGTTTGTTGAGTGGTTATTTGAAAAAAGGAAAGGTGTGGGAGAAATATACGTGTTAGGAGTCCACTGTGGATGGTTTGCAGGTCATGGCCATGATTTGTTAGGTTGACCACACAGCTGCTGAGGCAGACAGTAGGGGAGGTTGTACCCGCCTGACATGTAAACTGAAAATGTAGAATTGGTTGTATATTCTGACCACAAAAGGAGAATTTTTTTTCTTGCAGAGAGGGGAGGGGGATACACTTCCTGAGCAGAGTGTTTCTCCGACTGGTACTGAACATAAGATCCTTTTGCTTTGAATATATTTCTTCCCCTGTTAGTATAGCAGTAAATTGAAAATCATGCCTAGTAATTTGGTCTTATATATAACTAAGTTGGGTAGACAATAAACAGAACCAATCCTTTCTGTTTATCTTAAATTGTAGGATTATTTTAAAGCTACTGGGATCGCCAAATCATTCATTTCAAAGAGCCAGTGCTGTACTTCTATAATTTTGGAAGGTGGATCATGCCATCTGACAAAGACTGTATGGATTTTGTAGCCTAAAAGAGCATGGAAAATGTCTTTCTAGGCCAAAAAGCTTTCTGCATTCTTACATGTGAAAAATGAAACTAAAAAGTTTTACTTATCATTGATGTACTCTGAAGATAAGACAAAATCTCAGGCTTGAATTGCAGCAATTTATTTGAATTTGGATTGTAAGAAGAATGCCAGATAGCATAACAGTGTGCGACAGCAGATTGCCTCAGAGGGTTGCAAAAGTTGCAATCATTGTGAGTGTTGAAGACCTGGTGAGATAAACACGTCAGGAATAGTTTTGGTGGAGTTGATCCCGCTTGGAGCAGAGGGTTGTTGTACCTCTTCCTGTAAATGTTTCCAATGGCCTTATTTCCTATGGCTTTTTAAGCTACTGCTGACAGCTGGCATTTGTGATCATAAAAGATGTTGAGAACACATAGGTCTTACGAGCTCAAGCTCTCAAAAATAGTGACATACTTAATTTGTTTATTAGGAGGGTCAGTATTTTGGAGGAGCTAGACCTTGGGTAACCTTGACAGTTTTTGCAGTTAGCAGTCAGCTATTATTTCCAAACATGAGTCTGCCTCTGGAAAATTTCAGCCAAGGTTTGGTCCATAAAACTTAATCATGTTTCTCTCCTGTAGAGTTTAAAGCATCCTTGCCATCTTATTTTATCACATCAGATAGTTTCAATGTGCACTATGGTTTTTAATTACAAAATAGTTTCTAGTGAGAAGACACATTAAAATGTATTTTTCAGCCAACTTTCAAATTCTTATTATTGAGTTAAGAATGAAACTGCTTTGCTCCAAAGGGTTTAAAATGCTTGCATCATCTAACAGCCCCCTCCTTTTCTTTTTTTCCTCCTTCCCTCATTAGCTGGAGTGGAGAGATTGAAGTGTAGCTCTGGTGCATGTATTGAGTTATAGGGCAGGTCTGTAATTTGTGCACAGTTTAAGGAGAACAAAGGAGAGAAATGAGTGTAGCTGATGAGCTGGGGCAGTGCTGTGGGTTTAAAGTAACATCTTGTTACCTTAGTAACCATTTCTCTGTACTAATATACCTCTTTGAGATCATTGTGTAATAGCTAAGTCATTTGTGTAGCCTAGAAAGAGCTTTGAAATATTTGGGGAAAAAAAGTTGTGGCTGGACAAGTTTTAGATGTTCCTTTTTTGTCCATCAAACCAATTTAGTTTCAGGTCTCTGTTCTGTTTTCCCTTATGAAAAAAAAAATAATAAAGGGGTGGGGGGGTGGAAGATATTTAATCCAAATAGTTTCCATGTTGCATGATTCACTGTTAACGTCAAGACAGCGCACCACACCTTTGTGTGTAATGTCTGAGCCCCAAACTGAGTGTTGACACCAAGGGGTGCGTGCTCTGCTTCAGGGTTCCAGCAGAATTCTTTGAAACCATCTCTATGACAGGATCATGCAAATTTGCCGACGTGAAACGAAATCTGTTCTCCTGCTCTTTGCTGTGATGATTAATGATAATAAAGTAAAAATAAAACTTGCCTCAGGAAAGTGGGCGGCTGGAATTTTGCAAGACTGTTTAAATTAATTTTTGTAACTCCTTAGTTTTGAAGACGATTTCCTCATGTGGTTTGGTAAAGAACATGTGATGTTTCTGTCAGTTTAGCTTTTTCTACCTTTTTAAAATTTTTGGTTTGGTTTGGTTTAATTTATTTTATTTTACTTTACTTTTACAGTACTCAAATAGGAGCATGAGAACTTGTCAGAGAGGATTCTAGCAATTTAACAGAAAAAAATTTTTGGATTAGTTCAGTGTCCGTGTGGGTAACTATAATCAAAAAGCTTGTGTTAGATTTCTGTGCCTCATGCTTTGATTGAGGTCCAGTGAGTACCATGTAGATTATATATTAAGCATAGATGTTATCAATATTTCATAAACAAAATGCTGGAAGTTAAATGGCTGACTTAAAATTATTGAGCTTTATGAAGAAGGGAAAAAAAATCTGTGTGTTTTTTGTTTGCAAATAGCTTGTAGAATTTGAAGGAAGAGACTTTTGCACTGACTTCAAAGAGCTCGTAATACTTGGATTTCTTTGTTATTTGGAATTACTGTCTTCAGATAACTGATTAGATTTGACTTAGTACACAGTTACCAAAGCTGGATATTGCCCAGAATATTATTTTGGTTTTCATGTAAATTTTATTTCCTTTTCTTATAACTTGCCTAACTCAGAGATAAAAGGGAACTCCTATGAAACTTGAAAGCTAAATTATTCTTTCTATACAATTACACTTATTATTCTCATTTACCTGTATTTTAATAATGTGTGAAATGTGTACATTAAAATGATCCTTATGTCATTCTTTTACATTAGATCTCTGCCTTATAGCCCACATTTACTTTTGTTTATTGGGAGTTGTAGCATCACTGTGCACTAGTCATTTCACTTATGGTGAAAAAGGTGAAGCTTTTTATAAAAATATGTGCAATGTAGAGCTGTAAGTTAACTGTTTGGAGACTTGATTGTTTTTAATTCATTGTTACTGTATTTGTGTCTGGATAAAAATGTGCCTCCCGGACAGTACCAGTACCTCTAAAGGTAAAAAACCTTATGTAAAAATCACTTTTCGAGGAGCTGGGGTGGTGGTGGTGGAGCAACCCAACAAACCCACAAAATTAATTTGGCAACTTTTTATATCTATTTTGTAGTGTTATGTGAGTAACAATTTAAAAATAAAGCTATGCAAGCCTGATAAAAAGCTGCAGCTATTGACAAAGTCTCTATATAAAGGTTAATCTCATACTTGCTAAAGTCAGTGACAAAGCGCCTACTGGCAATATCAAGTTTAGCTGCTCAGATTAATAAAGAAACATAAAGAAACCACTTCCATTTGTGTGCCTAAATGTGAAACTGCATTTAGGTTTAGGGTTAGAAATTTCACAGTTTAGACTCTTTCTCTCAGTATAGTTTAGGGCAAGTATGCCTAATTTCTAGGAAAGAAGTATCTGAAGAATTAATGCTTCCTTAGCATCTACTTAAAGATCTTGGTATTGCTTATATTTACATTTTCATTGACAGTAAGAGTTGTACAGATTTAAGAAAACTAGTAAGAGAACTAGTTTCTTAACCTTAATAAAATGTGCCAGGACACAACTGATCTGTAGGAAGACTTTAAAGGTACTGTAGCATAGTTATAGCTGTTTCAAAAAGCTACTTGATGCTTACCTGAGAACCCTGGCTGTGTTTCTCTGAAATTTTTTAGTGTGCTGTAGTGAGAACAAAAACAAGTTAGCTTAAACCGTTTTGAAGAGTTTAGCTTGCTTTACCTTGCATTGCAGCAGACTAGAGGAATGGACAAGGTTAAATCTTCAGCTGAGAAGCAGGAGCTTTTCAAACTGTGCACCCATGAATGTGTGATACTGTATGAGCATTCCCTAGTGCTTGTAGATGTGAATTAGGTGGAACTTTTTAAAAACATGTTTGAATTTTTTTCCCTCATGGTGTCACTACAGCTCAATATATATTTAGTTGGGTTTTTTATATTTGAATATTCTTCTTTCCAGTAAGAATGCAGGAAAAAAATATTATTCGAAGACACTTGCAGACCAAACTTCCCCACCTCCCCGAGAAGTTCTTCAGCTGCAACAAGTTCTCATAGTAAAAATGAGCTGTCCCAAAATGACTGTCTTTTATTTTTTTTGTGTCTTCTTTGAAGATTGTGCTTTTTGACACAGGAAATTACATGTGTGTGAATGGAAGAGGAAGCTTTCTTACTGGGAGCTCCTTGAGCATTGGTCCTACTGGAGTATGGAGAAGGTGCTTGTATTTTTTGAAGGTAGTTCCGCATGTGCGTCTAGTGAAAACATACAGGTTTGCTTTGTTTTTGTTTTTTCCTACAGTGACAGCTGAGTTACTGCTTTTACAGAATTATAGAATCATAGAATGGTTAGAGTTGGAAGGGACCTTAAAGATCATCGAGTTCCACCCCCCCGCCATTTATTTTTTGTTTTTGTTAATTGTTACTTTGCGTTTGCCATCCATTATAGTCACATGTTCTAAATGGCATTCACACACAAGAACATGAACTCTACAGAGGTGTATAATCACCTCAAGATGAAAACTATTATCTTGATAATGTCCTAGAGATAGAAATATGGTATATCCAAGGGGCTTGTGATAGGCGAATAGGGTAGAAGGGGCTTTTCATTTTGCTTTTGCAAAGTTAAAAATGTCATTACTATTTCTGTCTTTCTAAGAGTTCCCATTAACTAAGAGGATACCACTGCGAGTCAAGATAAAGAGACCAATATAATTAAGCCTACATTCAGACAGATTCAATTAAAGTAGCTGAAACTGATGCCTGTCCTTTGGGATACTGTCTGTGACTAATGATTCACTGAGATGCAAGCACCTGTGTGCAGCCCACCTTCAGAGCTACTTCAGAGAAGCAGAGGAGGAATCGGTAGGAGTGTGTTAATCCTGGTGCAGCTTGGGGTATACGTGCTCAGCTGTTTCATTTGTTGTCTCCTGAGCTGGTTAACTTCCTTCTCATGGGTTTCAGAGAGACTTGTTTACAGTAGTGGTTTTTCCCTACATCGATTTCTCTGAAAACTGCTAGTGTGTTTTGAGTGGTGCTGTACCATAGAGCCTTTTGAAGAGATGATGTTATGGCCAAATGACGCACCTTTCACTTACACTCAGCAGTTTGCAGGATTTAACTCCCGAACTGTGCAGTGCCCTTTTATTTGAAAAACAAAACAAAATCAAAAAGCATAAACCCCCGAACAGTTTCCGGAGAAAAGGATATTTGCAGAGAAAATGAGATGGGAAAGAGCTGATGCCTTTGAGAGAATTTTTGAAGGATTTGGGGGAAAAAGCAGTAGGTGGAGGGAGGCCAAACTCTGTATTGCTTCAGCATCCCCATGGCCTGGGAAAATCAGGCATCTTTTTTTCTCCTCAACGCTGGCTGATGACGCTATGGCAACAGCCCACTGATCGTCTCCGAGGTGGGCTAGTTCAAAACTACGAGTGAAAACAGCAAGGTAGGGGAGGGTGGTTAGTTTGAAACTACCTGACCTGTTTTCCATGTTTTAAAGAACTGTTGCTATGGCAACAGCAGCTCACAGAGTCCCCCGTGCTGCTAAGTTTCAGAGGTTTGGCAGTCACGTGCCTGTGGGGGAACTGTATCACTTCCAACACCAAGCTGTGTTCCCTGCACCCGCCTTTCTCACAGATATCCATGCTACCCTAGAATTAGTACTGATACTTTAGAAAAATCTTACCTAAAATTATTACCAAAATCCTAATGGAGCAGTTTACTCATCTAGCTTTATTTCAACTCAGTTCTTCCTTTGCTCATCTTCTGCATCTTATTGCAGCTTCCCAAAATAGACCACCTCCAAAGAACAATAGTTGCCATATCCTTTAGTCCTCAAACTGTCCTGTCACCAAATACCATGATTCTTTTGTTCCGCAATTCCATATCCCACATTATGGAAGTCAGCAAACGTAAAATGTTTGACCGTGGGTTAGGTAGAAATTAATTCCAGAGCTGAGATGCCTTCATTGAAAAATAGCCTGACAGTTTTAATCAGTGAATTACTATCTGAAATGCCTCTGCTGCTGGCAGTTGCCATTGTAACATACAGGGGAGAGAGGATTTTGCAGATGGCCAATTCAAGAAACTATTTTACAGCTTTAAATTGAAAATCCGTGCACTGAACTTCACCTGGCATCTGGATTGTACTGTGCTTATTGTGGAAACTGTCACTTAGTAAGTGGACAACGTAACAGAAATGTTTGGTTAGTAGGGGTGTAATCCAATTTTCAATCTAGTGCAATTTTTTTATTATGGAGTAAGAAGAGTGGTTGTAATATGATCCATGTCTGAAAGGAAAGTACATGCTTGCCAAGCGCAAATCAGGAGAAGTCCTTGCCATAACTGCACCTTGGATTCACAGGAGCAGCTGGAAGCCCCATGAAGCACCTTAGTTATGGTAATACTGGAGCCTCTGCTGTACTGGGTGGGAGCTATTATAAGAAAGACCACTCTAGATGGCTGCTGATTTTTTCTTTTTCTTCTTTTTTTTTTCCCTTTTCCCAAGTCTATTAGCATTACTTTAGACTTGCTTATGTTGAACCATGAATCAAAAGCCTTCCTCCATCTCTAACAAGCAGATTACAAGACCAAGTGTGAAGGAGAATGCTAATCTGTGATGTTTAGTTTATTTGTTATCTGGGAAAAAGTGATGTAATAATTCTGAAAGATTCTCAACTAATCTTATTAAATGCAAAAAAGCATTAAAAAGCTCTGTTCAAGTGCTGAAATCAAATGTTCAAAAGTTAGGGAATGATGCATTTCTTACTGCTTGACCCTTTATGGGCCCATTCCTTAACTGATTTTTAACCTATAATCATGTGATGAAAGAACGTGTTGTGGTATTTTAAATATAATAAGAAAAAAGCAAAATAGAAGTCATGTAAGGTTGTAGGAGGTTCTTCCTTGATGTCTTTCAAGTATTTGACTTAACATTCTTACCAAGAGTTTTATACATAGAATCGTAGAATATAATTTCATATCCATTTAAAAAGGAAAAAGGGGAGGAAAAGTGACACTTACTCCATGCAAGCACAGTAGCCCTCCACTGCTCAGCACTGATGACCTTTAATGCTGAATTGCTAACCACTGGTACCCAGACCACAATATCTTCAATTGCTAGAGTAAATACACTAACTGGTAGAGAGGAAACCAAAAGGAGTAGGCAGCTACTGGGAGCCTCGATGGCAGGAACAGAACAGGGAAGGAAACAAGGAAGATTGACATAGTCTTTCTCCTCATGAGATAAGATTAGTATGAGCTGGTTCCACAGAGGTGTTTATCTGAACAAGACCTATGTGGCTTGGAGCACCAGTCCTGGCACAGAGTCAGTCCAGTCACAGAATCACAAAATTGTCAGAGTTGGAAGGGACCTCTAGAGATCATCTACTCCAACTCCCCTGCTAAAGCAGGATTGGCTAGAGCACACTACTCAGGACTGCATCCAGGCAGGTCTTGAAGGTCTCCAGAGAAGGGGATTCCACAACCTCCCTGGGCAGCCTGTTTCAGGGCTCTGTCACCATCACTGTAAAGAAGTTTTTCCTCATACTCGAATGGAACTTCCTATGTTCCAGCTGGTGAGACATTGGTGCAGCTTGGCCTGAGAAGTTGTGGATGTCCTATCATTGGAAGTGTTCAAGGTCAGGTTAGACAGGGCTTTGAGCAACCTGAAATAGCAAAAGATGTTCCTGCCCGTGTCAAGGGAGATGAACTAGATGGTCTTTAAAGGTCTTTTCCAAGCCAAGCGATTCTATAATTCTATGAAAACTATGAGGAGGGAGGAGTGGGAGCAAGGAACTGTTATGGACTGAACGTAACTGCAGGGGAAAGGGGAGAGGTTGTTAGAAGTATCTGTAACAAAGGAGTGAAGTTGATCTTCGGAAAGAGAGGAGGTAAGGTGTTGCTTTAATATTTATTGGCAGTAAATTAAATTTTCTCCACATCGAGTACTTTTTGCTTATGATGCTAATTGGTAATCAATCCTCCTGTCTTTATTTGGAGACGAGCTTACTCATCCTGTTTTATCCCCTTGTCCTGCTAAGGAGGTGGAGTGAGTGAGCAGCAGGGTGGGTATTTGGCTGTTAACCAAGGTGAACCCACTGCACCTGTTAAGACTTGTTTCAGCAGTCTTCTCTAGCTAGAAGTTCATCCCCATCTTTGACATATGGATAGGTTTTCTTGGTCTGCATCAGTTCTTCTTAATCTTTTCCTGACACAGCACTTCTGCCAGGCATCCATAGCTCAGTAACCAAGAAGCTCCATTGCAGATGCTCGCTTGATTGGAAGGAGCGCCAGATCTGGTTCCCCCTCAGTGATCTAAAGCACAAATACCATCTGTCCTACAGTTAAGATCACTTCAGTGAGTTTCTACATTACTGCTCACACTTGCCAGAGACAGAGAATCAGTCTAGCTGCTTTTTCATTTCTTTTTACAGAACTGTCCTCAAATTGCACCATATCACATGTACAGAAGTACTGCTTCCAAATTCCTACTCATTAAAGTCAGCAGCTTTCTCTGGGACTTCTCAGAAGGCGGCCTTGTCTGCAGTACAGGGGTTTCAGGGTGGCCTGATTGCGTTTCTTGGCTTTTTACTGGAGTGACTGGCTGTCTGCAGAATGATGGTCAAGTCAGAGCTGGCTCAGAGCCTTCTTGGTATTTTGCAATAGATAGATAATTGGCGAGTAGGTATATTAGTGAATGTTTAAGTAAATAATGTTTAACTAGTAATTTTTTAAGCTGGTGAAGTTCATCAGGCAGGCACATGCTGTGTTCAGATACACCCCAAAGGGCAGTTGCAGTTGAAGAAACTGATCCCACCTTGTACTCCACCATGACAATAGAGTATTAGGAACAATGTAAGCCTCTGTATGTCAGGAATAACAAGCAGGAGGGTCATTTGTGTGAGAGGCATGAGATCTTGATGCTCTACAGAAAAGGTGATGATATTTGGAATTGGAGTATCTTGTATCATGCTCATGTTTGCTGTTTCTTGAGATCGCTAATAATACTGGGTAATGGAGACTGGAGAATTTATGAGTAGGCTTCACAAATATACTCAAGCCCGTTTTCTGGGACCTGAGATGTTTCAAAGGGCCTGTTTTTCCCAATGATGAAGAAGAAATATTTTTGATTAAGTGAATAAATGTTTTAACACTTTGCCTGGTTTGTCCTCAGGGTCCCATCCAGACAGTCATTTTACTAGTTCTTTCCTTGCAACTTGCAACTAGTGACCCTCAGAAAGTTATGACAGTTGAAAGACGTACATTTTTCCTAGCTTCATGGAGGCAGTGCTTATTGTCTTCCACCTCTCCATGATAACAATTAGTTTTGGGGTTTCAGGCGTAGTGTCACAGTACTCACTTGTGACTGACTCCTTAAATCTTAGGTCGGGTTGTTGGAAATCTCACAATCCTCTGAGAACATCTTTATCAGAAAGTGTTGGGAAGTTCACTGTGTGTACATACACAGCCAAGTGGACCGGTTTCTGTGGGTGGTGGCCAGCTTTGTGCTCATTCTCCATGTTTTGAGGGGAAGGTCTCCTTCCCTTTCATCTGGATCATTTTTTTGAAAACAGAAATAGCAGTTGTTCTTTAAGCACTCTTCAGGAGTGCACCTCTCTCCTGGAAATGTTTTCATTACATTCTTCAGTGAAATTTCCCAAGAGCTTAATAGGAGCTTTCTGGCTGATCTAATGAACCGGTTTATTACCGAGACTTTAATGTTTTGTCTTTAATGTGTTGTCTTTAAATCCTCTTGTGGATCATCTCTATGAGCTTATGGCTACACGCTCACTTCTTCATTTTCCTAATTTTTTTAGTGAAAATAATTTTTTCTAGTGATTACTGTGTACTTGGGAAAATATGTCTTGAGCCATACTGGCTTTCTTTACGTTGGAAAAAACTGTGTAAGGTTGCACTTTGTGAGGTTCCTGCAGAGTTTGATTCAAGCCATGAAATCAACCTGGCTTTGTTCTTTCCAAAGTCACACCCACCAGGACTGAGACATCACATATGTTTTCTGATTTTATTTTTTAAAATTTGGATGAGAAAGTTTAGGAAGATTGTTCAGCTTCTCAAATGGGTAGCACAAACACCTGTATGCATAATGGTGTCCCCACAAGGAAACAGTGTAGGGAGAACAGCCTGCTGGGTCGGGATCTACTGCAAAAGGGTTAGGAGTGCGATTCATGTGCATCCACCTGAGCACAAGTGTGGTTTGAGATCTGAGAAATGTGTCCATCCCCAAGAGTTGCAGATTTGTACCAACAAATTCCATATGTGCTTTTTGCAAGCATAGTGCCCTTGTGGAGGGCTTCTGGGCATGATGCAGCTGTTGAGAGTCATTTTTTTAACATTGTTTTCCTCAAGGCTTTGTGTTTCTTCATCAGTCAACCTGTAGGTTTAGCATGTAATGGAACTTACTCAAGAAGTTATATTCATGTGTACATTTGTAGCTCTACCTGAATTCCCATTAAAAGTTGCTCAGGATTTTGGGTGTGAGGAACTAAGGATGCACACTTACCAGTTGGTACTTCACATATGTAAACCTTGAGTATGTATGCCCATGAATATTACAAGGACAAAAAAATACTAATTGTTTTCTGGCATTGTGCATAGACCAGCACATCTCAAAAGACTTTCTAGTTGCTGCTCAATAATTTATTTTAGGTGATGGTGTGAATTCTTTTTAACTGAAAAATAACCCCCAAAAAAGCCCTTTGGGAATTTAACAGAGAATTTCTGGAAGTGTACTTAAATATACACTAGTTTATTGAAATTAAACCCAGAGAAGCTGTGGATGCCCCATCTCTGGAAGTGTTCGAGGCCAGGACTTTAAGCAACCTGGTCTAGCAGGAGGTATCCCTGCCCATGGCAGGGGAGTTGGAACTAAATGATCTTTAAGGCCCCTTCCAGCCCAAACCATTCTACGAAATATGCAGACTTAAGGGAGAACAAAACATGAATTTAAAAATTGTTTTGCATTTTTGTTGTGTGCTCCTTGAAAAAACTTCTTAAAAATGCAAACATAGTTCAAAACTGGACAGAAAACAGTGGGAAAAATTAGTGGAAGTGGGAAAGAATTAGGGACAAAAGGAACCAAACTGGTTTTGAATATGGCAGTTCTGATGGGGAGCAGAGAAGGGGACACAGTTGAATGATTTAATAAATAAGCAAGATGTAGTTATGTATGTTTATGAGAAGAAAAGATAAATAACTTTAAGATGAGAGAATGGTAGTTTGGACTCTGCTTACTTAATTTTCTCCTTGAAGAATCCTATGTCTAATGCGTGGTTCTTTACATAACAACCACTCATTTGAGTTTTGGGGTTGTTAACTTCACACACTATTGCAAGGAAATTGAAATAATGAAACCACCGTGAGGCTGTAAGTCTTCTGGTAAAGTTGGAAATTGTAATGCTTGCTCTCTTTCACTGCCAGGTTTATGGTTTTGATTTCCTATCTGAGCATTAAGAAGAACTGGGATTTTTTTTCAGTAGTAATGCATTCTGGGACAAAGATGAAGGGAAAAATTTTAGCAGCAATCAGATTATTCTCCATGCAATACAATCTAATTGTAACTGAATTAGAGAAGCAGAGTTGTAGAGATAAATAGGGGATGTAATATATTGAGTTTTACTTTTATATGCTATTATGACTATAGAAGACAGCCGCATTCTCTTATTCCAGCAATTGTTGCTGCTTCAGTTAAAACTGAATTCTTTGTATATCCATACAGTATGATTAAAGAAAGAAAGAAATAGGAAGAAGATGGTTCTTCAAGTTGGCTGGAAGGTTTTTTTTTTGAGCTGCTGCTTTTTTTCTGTTGTAATAGGTGTAAAATCCCACTTATCTGATAACTACAAAAGTGAAAAAAATGAGTCAAAGCTGGTTTATAATTCCCTGTATAAGACTAATGGTAGCCTTGTTTTAAATAATTTTTCTCATTTTTGAATTGTTTCCCCTTGCTTGTATACAAACAGGTTCACCTTGTGCTGTCCCTTCCACCTTTTTGTTTCCTATAAATGGTGAGCACAACATTGTAGGATAACAGTTAATTGCCAATAATTTCTGTCACCTGTGATATATCACCTTTTCTGGTATGAGCTCTGAAGATCCATAAACTTCATTCTGGTTCAGTTAGATTTTCTAGCCAGTAATTTGTATTTAAGCTTTATTATCTCTATAAGGTATCTACTTATCTCTGGCTTGGCCCCTCTGAGAATTCATACTTACCCTCTTTGACCTCCTCATCCCTCTTTACAAGTATCAGGTTTCTACTTGTAACTCACATGGCATTAACTTGGCTTACCTGTGTTACTTAGATTGTAGTTTAGAACTTGTGTTTATAGCACCACTTCTTCAGTCAGGAGTTTATCTTCAATTACATGAAAAAATCTGCAGGGTCTCAAAACTGTAGTTTGCAGCTGCCACTAAATAGTGGGTACACAGGGTTACCTTGAAGATGCCTTGTGTCTGAGGAAAACTTGCCTCTGCTATTAAATTTTGGGCAGGCAGAAATTCTCCAAAGACATGTTGTTCCTGAATATAGTACTGCTTTGAGGATCATCAGTTTCTGAGTTTAGCTCTTTGGGGTTTTCCGAACAATCTGGAAATGCTGACTCTTAAAGTTGTTGGGAAAGAAGTTATTTTTCTCCTTCAAATCAAATGCAGATAGGTCCGAAAGTATTGCAAATAGATAATTTTCTTGCAAAGAGTAAAAACAATTACTTTATGTTTAAATAAACACCTAACTTAAAGAAAACATTAAGTCAAAAAACCTACGCAAGTCCACTGGTGATACCCATTACAACTCACAAGGATTAGAACAATAATTTATTTATTTTTTTCTTTCTGTGGTTTCTGAGCTTCTTATACTTGCAGTGTGTTGACATGGTAATTTGAGTATGAACACCTGCAGAGGTCATCTTAAAGTAAATTAGCAACTAAATGATTCCAGCATTTTCTTTTCTTGTGAACTACTGTATTATTAATAAGGAAGGTAATTCTTGCCAAACGAGCTTAACACATTTGAATTGAAGGTACTCCCATTACTTTTGTTGGGGGCCTGTGTCACAATTTATAGACCTGACAGCTAAACAGTATTTTTTTTATGTTCAGTTTAAAATTTTATGTTGTTATGTCTAGTTATAGCTCTTTGAACAATCTTCAGCAATTCTTATTCCTGCAAGAAGGACTAACCTAGTCCAGTTATATAGGTTATTAAATCTTCCCTCACGTGTCTTATCTTAGGGAGAATATTGCACAAATAAAAAATACATGCATCAATGTATAAATACTCACCCCAGAAATTGCTATAAAGATTTGGAGCTCGTTTCTGCTTTAAAGGTATCTGGAGCATAACCAAGTTGTCAGTAGCTGCTAGGAATATGATCAGTTCCCCCATGTGTCAGTTCTATGCTTGCATCATGAGCATCCGCAGGTGGGAATAGCTGGTTCCCCAGGAATAGGACATCTGTCATCAGACCACTAATTTTAAGTTCTGGCACACCATCCTTGGTTCTGGAACCACAGCACGGGAACAAAAATACAGTAAGTGCCTTGTAACCTCTTCACAACAGCCAGGAGAGGTTAATTGGTCTGTGTGCCATCTTCCCCAAGGAGCTACTTTCTCTCCCTCTACATTGAATGGGTGCTAGACAGACTCAAAGAAAAGGCTTTTGAGATCAGAGTCTTTCCTTTTGGACACAAAGATAAAACACTCTCAAGTTAAAAAACAAACCAACAAACAAACCCACTCTGTTGTTTCACGTGTGAACTGTTTTAAGATACCATGTAAATAAATGATTGGTTTCACAGAAGAAAGAGCCTAGCCACTGGCAGGCAGCAAGGAATTTATCTCCAAGGATGCTGCCAGGTTTATTAAAACAGTTGTGCAGTGCAGAGAGCATAGATGGAGCCATTATATTCAGTTGTAGTATTTCATTCATGTAATCCAGCAGTTTTTAGGAATGCTTTTTTAGAGCAAATTATTTTCTGCTTGGACTGTCTTGTGATGTCTTATGGCTGATATTGATGGCTTGAAAGAAGTATCTTATACTGTACATATATTAAGGTAGGTTAATTAAGTTTGTTACTAGAAATATGAATACCAGTTTGAAGAAACAGTCTTTGCAACTTTTAGGATTGTCTCTTGATTCCAAAACAAAAGAAAATGAAAAAAGCATTGTGTACTGATTTTTAGGATTGTTTTCTTATTTTCACCATGAATCTGTCTTCTAGTGGTATTTTTGGCAAGTTTATTGGGCTATTATTCTAGGTATAGAAATGATTAACTGTGTGCTGTGAACAGTTCAGAGACTAGATAATGTCAGTTTATTTGGATCAGGTTTAATTGAACAAAAACATTATTTTAATTTGCTTGTGTTATTCTGATGAAATGGTGAGTTTTATTTTTTTTGCCTTATTTAGGGAAACACTTTTCAGGAAAAACTATTACTGTTTTAGATTCATAGATAAACTGTATTTAAACTCTTTGTGCCTATTCATTTCAGAGTTCATGAAAACTCAGATATGTTGGAGGATTTTGTCCTGAATGGACTCAAGGCTTTTTCTCCAGATTACCGTTTTAACTGCTAGTGCTGAACTTTATTCCTCTGTGCTGATGTAACATGCTTATTTTTGCTCCAGGTTATGTTTATGTCACTAGCATTGTTTGACAGACAGGATTATTTTCCTTTCAAACTAGCATAGCCATGCCAGATCCGAAGGAATGAAACAATGTTTGAATGTATGACAGATGATTTTCAGGGTATATTAATGAGTGCTGTATTTGTTTGTCTGGCGTAGCCTATGTTCTAAGAAAAGGATTTTCTGGTATAGCTGAATCAATGTGATTGCAGTGGCACAGACCTTTTGGTTGAGAGACAGCAGTGAAAAGGATTCAGACCTGAGTATTTATTAAAGGACTTTCTTAATTGTAGCCTTGTAATGGAAAAATGAATAAATGCTGTTACCAGTGGAATGATGGCAGAGAAACAGAAAGTGAGTGATTCCGCAATGAGTTCATAGCGGAGCTGGAATAAGATCCAGGAGTCCTGCCATAAGGTCTCATGTGAAGCGTAAATTCTCCTCGCTCCCATATATCTCATCTTCAGTTTCAAGTGATCTACCACTTTGTGACAAGCTTATCTTGTTTAGATTGTGTCCCCTAAGTGCCAGGTAATGGAGTCTTAGTTTGGATGCTGTTGCAGTTCAGTTAAATAATAAGTGATGTATATCATTATTTAATCAACATCTGTTACATATATGACTTACGTTATAAAGCTTTTCATAGTATTTAACTTCTTATGATGTATTTGTTGAATTCCATTGAGTAATAAAAGTTTGGGATTCTTTTCTTCTTTAGACAATCTCTGTCATCCTTATTTTGCCAGCCAAGTAAATGAAGTGATGGATGTTTGTCAGCATTCATGATAGTCCTGAATATATTTGCTTCTCTACATAGCATATTTTCATATGAATTTGTGTAACCTAATGCTGAGTGAAGAATTCTTTTTCTCAGTTAGCATCTACCCATTCAAACCCACTATATATGCAAAATACTAACATTCTTGTCATCGGTCTTCAAAATGTTGGCTGTATCAGCAGTGATAGTAATCTGTTCTCATGCTGAAACATTGTCAAAATTTACAATAGCCAGCTTCTCTACCCCTTGTGCGTTGGAGTATTCTATTTTAGAAGTACTCAGTGGTCAGCAATACAGGACATAGACAAATATTTTGAGAATACATCTTTGAAAGCCAGATGAATTAGCCAGGTCTTTGGTAGATCTTTGCTGAGAACGCTCAAATTTTACTTCCTGTCTTTCCTTAATACTGTTATTGACGTAGTTTACCTCAATTGCAGTGTACATTCGCTGCTCTGGCATGTTGAAGTGGGAATCTCTAGGGCTGTAACGATGACCAAAGTCAAAAGACGAAGAAATGACTAGAAATACTTTGAGGAGAATGTGTGCTTAAATTATGCCTGTACTAAAATGAATTTGCAATGTCAAAAAAAAATACATAATGTAAAATGATATGTGATCTGGTCATATTTCAGAAATTTTAGGCTTTATTGAATTTTGTGTAGGCTTTACACTCTGTTTACTTTAAATCTCAGATGCCTTATTAAATATGCTGTACCTAATTTCTTAGCAGTACTTGGAAATACGAATAAAAAACCTGTATCAAATATGTGAAGACCATTCAATGCTGTATTGAAGCATTCTTGTAAAAACAATCTGTCGGTGAAAGTCTTCAACCCAACTGGAGAAGGAATTTAAGCACATACTCAATTTTGAGTAGGTAAATAACCACATTCCAGCAGTAGGGTAACAAGGGCATTGAAGTTTCTTGTGTCAAAGCCCTTTGTTGCCTTTTTTGCAGTGTATAGTCATTGCTGTAGCTTCATGTCCCCTTTGTTCATAGTTGCAGTACTCATACAAAATCACTAGTTTCTGAAAAAAAGTTGCTTCAGCGTCAACAGGCTGCTGCTTGTCAAGTCTAGATTTAGTATAGTGGAACACATTAAAAGTATCAGTAGTGTGAACTTGGTGTTTACCTATAGAACTGTTTATAGCACTATTGAAATCTAAGAGGGATTTGCATTAATAATGAGGAAAGGCATAAAGAGTGTGTACAGATGTTTCCTAATGCAGTAAGTCTGTTGCTCTAAAGGCATATGATCACATTTGGAAAATTGCTATTGCATGTCTTGGCAGTTCGTTAAAAACTGAAAACTTAAAGTTAACCAGTATTTTGATAGACTAAGTTCAAGGTCACCTTTTGTTTAAATGATGTTTTGTTTTCTGTAATTAGACCATGCCAGGTGTATTAAGTATGTAATTAAAAACACAAGGTTTGGCTAATTCAGAGTAAATGAGAATGAAATACAAGGTCATTATTCGTCTCTAGTGAGACTCCAGATGAACAGCGCACATGGAACTATTTATGCATGGTCAAAAATTGCTTTAGGTTGCTGTCCATGGCTTTTAAATTAAACTACTCACAGATTTTTACAAAAGTACCTGTAGCTTATAAATACGTTCCCATGCCTAGTGTTGAATTTAAATGGGAATAAAATATATATGATGTACAATTTTATGGCATAGATTTAAAAAAAAAGAATAAATAAAAGAAATAAAAAAGGGTAGTAAGAGTAGTGCTTATGAGGCACTCTGCAAAATGTTTTTAGAGTGAACTTCATTGATAGCCACGGTACCGAGCAACTGGTTCACAGCAATCACAAGTAATACCTGAAGGGGGGGAATGGATTGCTTCTGTACTAGTGGGTTGAGTGTCTTCAGCCATAAATACTCTGAGTAGTACAGTGGTGGCAAATCTCCACCACAGTAATCAAACCTTGGTGGAGGCAGAATTCATCTGTCAGTGGTGTTATTCCTTGCTCCTGTACCTCTGACCCACGTAAACTGAGGGCGCTGTGGTTCCCACAGTGTGGGGCTGGAGTAGGATAAAAATAATGTGTCTGACCAGTCCAAGGCAGAACCTGTGCAAGTTGGTTTAACCAGAGAGACTTTGATGGTCTTCCATCTTCCAAAGTTAGCATCCTTTTTTTTGTACCATGTGTTCTTTAGGAAGAGTTAAGTCAAAGACAAATACAGGAAAGTGTGCTGCTTCGATTTCATGTATGCAAGTGAAATCCCTTAGATTTGTCTTAAAAAATTTAAATAGTCCAAAACTACAGGGGTACATAAAGTTTAAACTAGTACTTACAAAACTGATATGTGACTGGCTCTTGGGTTTTTGTGGAGTTTGATTTTTTTAGTTGGTTTGTTTTCTGGGAGTTGGTGGTGGTGGTGTTTGGTTTTATTGCATTTATTTATTTATTTATTTATTTTAAAGAAAAAAACGGTCTACCAAAAAAAAAATAAAATCCAATGCTGTAAGTTGACCTCATTGAATTCAAGTGAAGCGAGGAGTGCCTACACTTTACCTATACTTTGTTTCCACAGGCATCGTTATTTTAAGTATTTCTATGCAGTTGAAATTGTAAGAACTGGATTGTTTAGAGCTATGCATTTTCTTTAGAACTATGAAGTACTTGGAAATGCTTTTCAGGGAGGGGCCCCTGTTCTTCGCAGTTTGTATCAACATCTTCACTCTGTCTAATAGTGACAGGAATTGAAGAGAGGTGTCTCCAAAGGACTGTCAATAGTAGCCAGCTGTGTAGAAATGCAGTCACCAGGAGCCAGTTGCTGAGCTTCATGCTTGTGCCGTGTTTCCTGAGAGAGAAACTTCAGAATTCTTATGCAGAACAGCTGGGCAATTCCTCTAACCATTTGTATTTCTGTAGAGATAGGACCAGAATTTCAACAAGCCCAGAAAATGTGACGAGTGGTTCACCATGGGGGGAT
Organism: Thinocorus orbignyianus; assembly: GCA_013400375.1. Taxonomy (NCBI): domain Eukaryota; kingdom Metazoa; phylum Chordata; class Aves; order Ciconiiformes; family Thinocoridae; genus Thinocorus; species Thinocorus orbignyianus. Next base: position 1,047,622 of record VXBW01006074.1, on the reverse strand, counting down.
AATTCTTAGTCTTCTTGTTTCTCATTATCTATTTTAGAATTTAGGCTTGTTAAATTCCCAGATGAGGAAGGAGTACCGTGCTGTTGCTGGGTTGTTTAGTTGTAATTATGAGAATGTGATAACATTTGAAATTACTTTCATGTCAGATTACTTCTTATTTTTCTAAAGATATCCTTATTTCTTTTCACGGTTTTGTCTTTCTCATGTTTACTGCTACATAACTAATCCTGTTTTCTATTGTCTGTGGGGTTTTTCCTTAATCTTATTTTCTACTGTAAAATGAGTTCATTATTTTTGCAGTTTGTCCTGATAACCTTGGATCCACGAAAGTATTAATTTCTTGGAACCTGCTTCCAAACAATTGCACTGGTTTCTTATTACATGATAATCCTACTCTTAATTTGGAAAATAAAGCAGCTGGCCTGAGCTGTACATTGAGAAACCCATCTCAAAAAGCAAGCAAAGGTGATGGAATGTACCTGGGCTGGAAGAAAGAGGGTTTCCAGGCATACACCTGCAGCTGTACATACAGGGTCTGTACGCAGCGTGTCCCTCTCTGGCAATATGCAGTCCCCTTAGCAAAAAGGGGTGTTGGTGCCAGAGCCACGGGAATGCCTCTGTCTATTCCCAGACTGATTATGGGATATGTACTGGAGTTTTTCAACTAAAAATTGAAATGGGTGCCTGATGTATGAAACTACTGACTCAGGAGTCTGGTGATCCCGCCTGCTGCTTTTGCAGGACTGACTACATTAAAAACATAAAACCCAAAAGAAAACAAAACCAGACAAAACCCCCACAAAAACGTGTAGTTATCAATTTGGAATGCGATGTCCCTGAGAATATATAATCACAAAGCATAAATCACATTTTAAGTAAGATCTGGTTTACCTCTTATTATCAGCAATACAAGTTTCTTCAACTGAACGAAGGTGAAAGATTAAAATAAGACACGTTCCATTCCTGAAGTTAAATGAAAGCATGTTTCTGCTTGATATGGTAGGAAATAGCTAAATAGTTTGAAGAATATTTTATTCTTACAAAAAAAAACAAAAAAAAAAACAAAAAAAAGGAAAAAAAAAAGGTGGTTTAAAGCTGCCAAGGATTTTGTATGCATGTGGTTATCAACTGAGTAAGTGTCAGGTATTTAAGTGAAAGCTGGCTGGGCTTATCCATATGGGGGTTTTATTATTAGTTTTATTTTTTAGCTGATTGTGCCAGAAAACTTCATGCTTTGTTTTGCCTTGTACTCATCTAAATACATGGTACTTGGTGCCAGGCAGTCCATGATCACAAATAACTTTTTGTGAAATTCAACTAGAATTACTGTGTTCAATGCATTCATAAACACGGAATGTGTATTTTTACGTACGAGTGATGTCTCACATACTTGATACACTCTTTAAGTGGGTTTTTCTGCTCGCTGTGCTGGTTGCTGTTGAATCTTTGCTATAGTTGTACATAAAAAGAAAGCATAATTGAGACATGGGGGAAAAACAGAGTAAAAATGCTGCTTTCTATTACTTCTGTTAGACATGTCTACTTGAGAAGCAGTCAGGAGATAGAATTTTGCTGTAAATACAGTAGAACTTTGTATCAATTTAGGGACATCTACAGGACACATCTCTAGAGGCTGGTAAATGTCTTAAGATTGTTTTTTGTAAGTGTCAGGCTCATTCTGACACTGATGCTTTAGGAAGTTCATCTCTAGCTGGGACAATCACAGGAATCATTAATTGAGTTTCCTGTCTGTTGCTTGACAGAATTTCCTTCTCGAATGGGATATACTGGGTGACTTCATGTATTGAGTATAGAAGGGCTTCTAGTTTTAGTCTGTGGGAGGTTTATGTTGAGAAGTGATATTTTGCTTTTACAATATAGATATTTAAAGGTTGGACTGAACCATGTTCACTCAGAGCTTTGTTGTTGACAGTAGCCATATCAGACTTGTTCTGATTCTGAATTTATCTGAATTCCACCTGAAATTAGTGGAATCCTTTAAATGAGCACATATGTCATGATGATGTGATACAGGGAATCTAAATACAATGTGACTGTACTTCATGAAGAGCCTTAGGGGTTAGGTACTGGCACAGCTCATCACATGGTCCTGGAATGTGACCTGCCCTGGATGCAGTGAGTGAAAACCTCCCTTTCCCCACTGCCTTTGGTTTGCCTGTTCAGGCTGGGAATAATCTGAGCTTGTCGCTTTAGTAACACCTTTTCACCTCGGTATTACGTGTTGCATAGCATGGAGTAAAAATGAATGAGGTGTTGGAGTCCTTATCAGTAAAAGGTGTCATTACTTCAGGAATAAGATACGTTGTTGTTGTAGAATCTCACTATTTGGAGAGTTTTAGTAGGCTATGCATTAGCTTATTTTGTAATACTTGCCAAAGGTTTTTGCCCTGTTTGTAATATTCAGTAGGTCCACAGACACCTTTTTACAGGACAGAGAATTGCCTAAACATTCACTTTCTGGTGAAATGGTTCCTAATGGGGCTGTGGTTGTGTTACTGCTGTTAGTTTTGTTGTTTTTAATGGTAATGAAAATATATGTTAAAAATGAAATAGCAATTTCCTCACTGAAATATTTGAATTAAAACATTTTTGTTGAAGTGTTAAGATTTGACTTTGCATTTTCATCAGAGCTGTCACAACAGTTGTGGACTCTGCTAGTTCATACACCACTTTTAAATTTGTCGTGGTTTTGATAAAGTGATGCTTTTGCACAATGGGGAGAAGCTGTGATGCCAAGCCACTGAAGGCTTTTCTGAGAAGTGAATCCTTCCAAATTCAACCAAGGGCTGCCTAAGCAGTTAGTTGAACATAGGTCAAGACCTCAACAGTAATGCTGAAACAACAGAAAAGGCAGACTTGTCAGCAACACCTTCAGCTTTTTCTCCAAAGATGGTATTTCTTCCTCTTTGAGGATGTGAAGGCTTCTTGGAAATACATTTGATAAGTTAGATTTATTTTAAAATTAATTGTTATATAACCCCAGCGTTTGAGTAGGTCCTCACCTACAGGCACTATTGGGCCATATGCACATAATTCACATTCTTTTTGTAATGTGAGAAGGTTTATATAGAGAGTAAAAGAATCTGTGGTGCTGATTTCTTCTTCTATTGCTTTTATTCCCTTTTCATTTTTCTCATATTTTTAGTTGATATTAGGAGGATATATAAAATTTTAAGAAATTACTCCAGTATTTTATTTTGGAAAGTGCTGTTACAAAAAGGTTTTCAAAAGCGTGTATTGTGTAACCACTTGATAATGTTGTCTGATCATACCATAACATTTACTGTGTATATTTTGCATTTAAGAAAAACCACTTTGTCAAGTATGAAAGAAAGTTTACAATTTAATTTTCTATGTCTACTATTCCCAAATCCACAAAAAATAATTGGTAAAAAAGCTTTGCTTGCTGGTGTTAAGTTTTCACTTGCAGCTTGTTGGATTTTGTTGGATCCTCTGCCCTTTCTGGTGTAGGTAGGGCAGTCTTGTTATTCCACTGTCAAATATAACATGAATCTTAAAATGTGCTGGGGATACACCATCTCCATGTTTCTTCTAAAGTGCTATGAATGCCAGAAAGAAAAACCTCTGTTGGTTTACCCTGAGCCCTGCAGAATCCCCCAGGCATTTAAACTACTTGTTTACCGTACTGCTTGCAGACTGAAATTGAGGAAACTACTAATCCTGTTGCCAGAGCTTTGGGGGAAATATTTTATATGATTACTTCTTTAGTAGTTGTAGTGTATAAAATCAATTTTATTCACTTTGTCATAGAAGCACGGCCATCTTTCATAGGTTTTTATGATGCACACCTCCCCCCCATACTTATCCAAAATGGGATACTCAGTTTTACTGTGTTTTCTCTTAACATATAATTGTATTGGTATTTCCAATTTTTAATTACCTGCACAAAGATTTTTGTGCAATCTAGCTGTATTATTATTATCTGGTTTCCTTAGGAAAGAGACTTCCATGATTATCCTAGTTGTTCTGGTAACTTTTGAGTTATCCAAATTTTGGCAAAAAGTGAAGGTTTCAAAGGAAGTTGATCTGCTACAAATTTCAGTACTACCAATAATAATAATAGTTTTTGTTATTATTAGCCTCCGAGAAGAGGGATTCAGATGAATACCTGTGCTGAAGTATGGGTTGTGGTCTGAGGTCAACAGTCAGCCGTTGTTTTTGGCCTTCTGCTGTGTTGACCTTGGAACTAGGGATAGATGGGTGGTGTCATAACTCCAGACTTATTCAGGAGGTGAGGGTTACAGAAAGAAAGAGACATGGCAGAAAGGGGCACCTGCTCATTTCTGTTCCTCTCTTTTGTATTGATTGTAGCACTCCAGTAGCCAGAGAGCTGAGTCAATTCAGCTTGCTGAAAAAATATCTGGCAACCCCTTGTCCTCCCTGCCATCTCAGCTGACCATGCAGTTGCAGAATTGGTAGATCTTGTGCAAGGAAGTGATCAGGAGATGGCAGGACTGACCCTTGTGGTTACCTTCTGTCATTAGATCAGGTTAAGTGTAGAATGAAGTTGTCTCCTTAATCTTAATCTAGTTTTTAAGATTGCTCCCAAGTTCTACTGTTGTTTTATCAGCAACCAATCAAGGTTGTTCTTTCTGTTAAGATTCTTGTCTTTGCTTTAGTTGCATCTCACCTGAACTAACTTATTAATGCAAGAATTCCCTTCTTTATATAATGGTTTCCGTATATCTGCTGAATCAAATCTAAATTTACCATTTTTGGTTTGAGCTCCATTTTAATCTCATCTGCTTTTTTTGCCCTTCTTTGAAATGAGAGATGTGAAAAAAAAGTGTTTTTTCTTGATTATGTTCTCAATACAAGTCAATAGATAACATCCAAAAAGGAATTTTACTAGGGAGAGGTTCAATTTTTGGCTTTGTTAATTCTTTAAACAAAGAGCTGCGAGTGTATTATTTCTTCTACTGTACCCAGAACTTTGATTTTGACTGGTGCATGTGTTGATTTTGGCTTTGATACAGAGATATCTGTATAACGTTTATTTTAGGAGAAATAAATGCACTAAAGGTGTTTTGCTCACAGGTATGAATGTTATATTATCCAGCCTGCATGACTTCCATGTCAAACAAAATTCAGGCTCCAGGATGTTTTCTCCAAAAGGTCGTTGGAAAGGTGAGGAGCAGAGATGAAATGATATCATTTCATGTTTACATTTATTATACAGTGCAGTAGTGGGTTGACCTACAGGAAAATAGATCCCTGCATTTGAATTCCTTCGTAACTTCCTAAGTCAATTGTTAGTTCCTTCTGCTGGAGGGAATTTTAGAAAATCATGTAGAACTGGCATCAATTTAACTATTACTGTATTCTGGTTTTGAGGGCTCTTAACTATTTATATCATGCAACACTGCAGCAGTATTACTATGAGCAAGAGATTTAAAAAAAGAAAAAACAAACCTGAAACAAGTTTCTGTCATAATCTCTGCTGAATTTTTATCTAATGTGTTGTAGTTTTCTTGGACATTTCAACTAATCTGCATGTAATTTCTGTTGGAGAACATTGGCAGTATGCCAAGTGACTTATCTTTTTGATTTCTGCACCTTAACTGCCCTTTTATGTTTCCCCACCTCTTTATAATTCTATCCATGAACTTGTTTGTGCCTAAAATTTTCCTTAGGGCTAGTGCTGACACAACTTGTTCTATTCTTATCTGTTTCTGTGGCGTTTCATCCTTTATTGCTCAGTATTTTCTTGCACAACTTTCTATGGTTGCTATGGCAACAATAAATAGCAAATTTGTCAATTTTCAAGTAATATTGCTTTCGGAATTTTGCATGATATTCAATTTCTGAGCAAGAGGTGAAATATTTTCAGCATAGTAAAGCTAATTAGTATGATTAAGTTAAATTACCTTGTATTTTTGCTTCTAGGCAAACTGTTCTGCATTTTGATGCTACATGGGAGAGTATAAATAGAATACATTTGTGGAAGCAGGAGAAATTGTTAAATTACTGAAACTGCTCCTTTGCAATAGTTACTCTAATGGCTGGGTTCTGGTAAACATGACTGGCTTTCTAGCAGCAGCAGCAGCAGCCAGGTTAGTAGGCATTTAGTTCATAATTACTAGGCTTCCCTGTGCAAGGCAGACCATCAGACAGCATAAGCCCCCAGAATGGAAGATGTTTGGAGATACTAATGTAAAAAAAACCATAATGATATTATGATTATTTCAGATATTTCAGATACTTCTCTAAGATTGTGTTTAAAGCAAGAGGAGATACTGATGGAGGAAAGAGGGATGCGGTTTGAGATTAAAATGGGTGAGAACTGCAAGAAGCCAATAGCTCTGAGTGTTTGAAGTCAGAGTCACAAATGAAAATGAAAGCAATCAAAATTACTTACATTACAAACTGAACTGATGGACCAGGTCCACAGATTTTTTTAGCATACAACATGATTATGACTTCTTTAAAATACCTCTTCATATATTTGGGACTTTAAATATTCTGAAGTCACTACTTGCGCTCACTGTGCCTTTTAATACAGCCTTTGGTGAATTTTGACATTCACTGTAAAAGAAAAATTTGATAAATAATTTTCTCTAATATGTTTGATTTTACAGCATGGTGAAGTCTTGTAACATACACAGTATTTGTAATTTCAACTGTGTGCACATGGGTGAGATTAAGTAGGAATATTATAATGAAAACCTTACTTTTTCAGTGTTGTCAAAAAAACATTGCCTTCTTCATGTCTATAACATCCTTAAATTGTTAGTGTAACTCTTATGATGGGATGCTGGGACATCTAGTCTTTGATTACACTCTGATTTCAGGCTATAAGAATGCAAGGTCTCTCTCCAGCTGTGTTAGCAGTGGTGCAAGTCTCAAAGAGTGTAAGCAGAAAAAGAAGTGTAGCTTTTCCTCGGTCCAGACTTGAGCTGGCAGCTTGTTTCTTCTGGGAGAAAAGAACTGGCTAGTTGGTCCACTGTTCAGTGTGTGTGGTAGTTCAACAAGACAGTTTGTATTCAAAACCATAACAGATTTTCTGAAGATGGTGGCTTAAAGCCAAAATCCACTTCTCTGTCACCAGTAGAATCTGCCCAGAAAATCATTTGAGTTTCCAAATGAAAATGTATCTCTGTTTTGTGTGGAAAGGGGAGAGGAAACCAGCACTGGGACACTTAAAATTATTACATCTCTGTGGTTCTTAGGATAAAGAATGTTGCTGTATGTTAATACCAGTTTTAAAACTACTTGATATGGTGCTGTTTTCTACTTGTGACAGGATGTAAACCTTGTAAAGATATTCATAGTTACTTTTTTCTTGCATCCATCTGCCAAAGGGTGAATTTCATTAGCATTAATTCAATAATGTATGCTATATTTTTATATAAGTGCAGTTTTTCTTCAACTGCAAGTCCTTTCTGAGCGTAGTATTTCTTCAACAGTAAGTCCTAATGTCTCTGTCCAGATGTGCAATAACAGGATCAAGAAGCAGTACATGTGCATTGCTGAAGTCATATTTAATATAGAAAGTCCAGGACAGATATGCAACCTTTTTGACACTAGGCCTGTGTCTCCCTGCATTTGTTTGTGCTTATGTGTATGCATCAGATCTGTTGGTGATGAGTTGTTTGCACCTTCTATTCTTTCAGGCTCTGAACAAAGCCACTTAATACGTGACCAGTCCCATTAATTTGTATTTTATCTCTCTTCAGTGTTACGTCTTTGAATGCAGGACACTATTCAAACTGTTCTGTACGCAGAAACCCCAGTGATGTATTTTAAATAAATTACAAGAGCATTTAATAACCTTTATGTTTATAGTTTTGCCTTTACTTTGGAAAAGCACTACTCTGAAGATGGTCTTAACAATTGAATTACTTTTACAAGGCACTGTAAAATGAAATCAAATTTTCTTTGGCTTTTAATTGCTTCTGAAAGTGCAGTTGTGAAACATAATTCTATTTAAAGATGAGCCTGTGAGCTGTATAGCATTGACTGTATTGAGCACAGATTTATTTGAGTACTGACACCTTGCATTTGAGGAATGCATTTGCCTGTCTTATATTTTCCTTATCCTTTTTATATGGTCTAGGAATGTGCTGGATGGATTGTTTGGCATGAGTTGTAGCTCTCACGATTTCCTGCCCTGGTAGTTAGGTTCGGAAATAATATCGATGAGGCCCTTGATTCTGCTTCAGTTTCTAAATCATGAATACTAAATCAATTTTAAAACCTGGATTAAATTCCCAACAGTGTTTTCCTGGAGAAAGATTTAGATTTGAAGTTACAGACCCTTGAACATTACAGATGTTTAGCCTGGAGGAGGCTGAGGGGCGACCTTGTCACCCTCTACAACTACCTGAAAGGAGGTTGTAGCAAGGTGAGGATGGATCTCTTCTCCCAAGTAACAAGTGATAGGACAAGAAGAAATGGCCTCAAGTTGTGCCAGGAGAAGTTTAGGTTGGATATTAGGAAAAATTTCTTCACCAAAAGGGTCGTCAAGTATTGGAACAGGCTGCCCAGGGAAATGGTGGAGTCAAAATCCCTGTAGATATATAGATACAGTGCTTGGTGACGTTGTTTTGTGGTGGACTGGGCAGTGCTAGGTTAAGGGTTGGACTCAATGATCTTAAAGTTCTTTTCCAACCTAAACGATTCTATGATTCTGTGGAAAGCTTGCACATTAGCTGTTTGCATTGAATAATAAATCACAACTATATCTGCATATTACAATCTGAAAAACCCAATGAAACAAACTGGTATCATTCTCTGCTCTGTGACAAAACAAATAGATCAAATGCTGTAGACCTACCTAGCAGATAATACTGTGAAGGTATGAAAGAACTATGCTAATTTTTGGCTCGATCACACTAATGTTTGAATCACAGACAAAATATTTGGTAATAAAATATTTCTTTGGCAAGTGATTTTGGCAGTTCTGGACTCAGTAAGTGAACATGCTGCTGAATCATTGAATCTTGTTCAGTGAATAAATGGAGTTTCTGAACTAATACAGAGTGGGCATTACACTTTTCACTGGATGGATTGTGTTTTAAAGGATAGGATTAGATTATGGTTAAGCATGCTGTTTAGTGTTGAGATGGCCTGGATTTCTTGTTCACTAACAGGAGTGGTCCAGTTTTTTAATTTAGTATTGCTTTTAGTTGTATGTTTCTTGATTAATGTGTTTTGACACAAATTATTACCAGTTACTTTCTTCTGTATTTTCCTACTTTCTGGATATTTCTAAGTATATTACATGTAGTGAGGGTAACCTATTACATGTCTGTAAAGGAAAAGATACCATGTATTATTTAAAAGCTGCTAGCTCAGTGGTGCTATGTGATAGATTATCCATTTCTGTATTTGTTCACCTAATTTAGACCTAATTTCCTTTGTGTTAGAAGCAAGACAGCAACTGTCTACTAGATTTAGACCATTGTAAAGTGGATTTTATCATTTTTGTTTAGGATGATTTGATGGTGTTTGTTTAAGCTGTGTTTCACAAATGTAAAGCCGGCGCATTTTGTCAAAAGAAGAACTGAATCCACTTTAATGAATCTGCTGAAACTGCAGTATTGGGATGATTTGTAGGTAAGACTTCAACAGAAGGCAGCATTAAGAAGACTTAATAAACTATTCCTGAAGCTGGGAAGAGAGTTTCAAAAAATCTGCTCGGTTCTTGAGCATGGTAAGAAAGTGTTCGAGTTTCCTAAATGGTTTTAATTGGTTTTCATAACATCAAAGCTGTCATAAGTCAATGAAATATCAGCAAGTTACTGAATGCAGTGCAGGAGTGGAGCAATGCCCTCCTGTCATCCAGGGACTCTCTGGGCCATGCCGCTGCTATTGAAAGCTCAAATCTTTTTGGAAGCTGAGTCCTTTCAGTGCTTAGGAAAACTGTGAGCTACAACAAACTAATTATGTAGTTCAGCAGTTGTGTGTGTGGAAAATATATTTCCAAAAAATCATTGGGGAAGGAATAAAGAAAAATTGAGGAACTATGGACCTAGACCCATTCTTTAAAAGCCAGCAGTGCTTCTCTTAAATCCTTGAAGTTGTGCGGAACGTGAAACTTGGTGCTGTTTAGCAAAGATACTGATAACCTTGGGTTTGGGGGATTGCTTCTCCCTTCCCAGATCATGGCAGGTCTCTGTGCAGCAGCCACATGCTCCGTGCCGGTGCGTAAGCTCTGGTGGGCCTGGCTGTCCTCCTCTCCTGGATCCCTCTCCCAAGAGGATAACCTGCGCCTTTCCAGAGGGATCTCCTTTGCTCCCTGCTGTGACTAACAGCTCAGTGAAATGCCTCTGCTTAGCCCTGGCTTTATTCAGTTGCTGCATTCAGATTTTGTTCATTCTGATGTTTTGCAGGCCTCTATCAACTGATGACTCAGTTTTACTGTCTTTTTGTTGCCTTTGCTATATTTTCTTCCTCCCTGCAGGGATTAAGAAACCTGGCATTTGTTGTCTATAAATTGCCCTAAATTTCTGGACTATAGGATTTTTCCTGTCCATCTTGCACTAAAAGTGGCTGAAACCTATCCTCTGTTTTACATGACTACCAGAATGCTTTCTGCATGAAATAAAACCCAGCAAACAGTGTGTCTATCATTTTTCCATTTATTAAAAATGACGTGTTATTTTCCTAAACCCTTTCTAAATTGGCTGGTTTTAACTGAACTGAATTTTCTTCCATATAAAGCATATAACGAAGTAAAGGTTGCCCAGCAAAAAAGATACAAATTTTTACATGCATTTTGTGTTGGGCAGTGCCAGCTGTCCTTCAGCAGACTTCTCTTGTTAGGAAAATTTAGTTCTTCTGTATCCTTTTTTGTTTTAGTTTTGAATATTAACATTTTGTACTTCCAAGAAACTTCAAATTCACTTGTATTGCCCCTCTAATGAGGGGATACCAAGGCTTGAGGTTTAAGGTTTAAAATTTTTCTAGCTCTTCCATTTTTCTTCAGGTTAAGTGCTTTTCTGGATCTGGTTTTCACTTCAGGGTTCTCTTTCCACATGTCTGTATCATGTGTTCTTGTGTCATAACTCGTTATTCAGTGGGGTTTTTTTATTTATTTTAAAAATAATCTTAAATGGAACTATTGAAGAAAAATAGCTTTAAATGGTATCATTATGTATTTAATGAATTTGTAGCTTTTAATACAGTTTTCTTTTTATGTATTTTCTATTTCATGTATAGCACAGAATCACAGAATTGTCACAGTTGGCAAGGACCCTGAGATCACTGAGTCTAACCGTGTGCACAAACACAACCCACACCCTACAATCTCGGCCACTAGAGCATGCCCTGAAATGCCACATCTACGTGTTTCTTAAATATCTTCAGGGATGGTGACCCAACCCACCTCCCTGGGGAGGCCGTTCGAGTGCCTGACCACTCTTTCAGTGAAGTAATTCTTTACAATTTTCAGTCTAGACCTCTCCTGCTGCAACTTCATACCGTTTCCTCTGGTCCTGTCATTGTTCACTTGGGGGAAGACACCAGCACGCACCTCTCCACAGCCTCCTTTCAGGTAGCTGTAGAGGGCAATGAGGTCTCCCCTCAGCCTCCTCCAAAGTAAACATGCTCAGTTCCCTCAGCCTCTCCTCATGACTTGTTCTCTAGACCCCTCACCACCTTGGTAGCTCTCCTGTGGACACATTCCAGCATTTCAATGCCCTTCTTGTAGTGAAGGGCCCAGAACAGAACACAGTACTCAGGTGAGGCCTCATCAGCGCCAAGTACGGAGGCGTAAACACTGCTGGTCACGCTATTCCTGACACAAGCCAGGATGCTGTTGGCCTTGGCCACCTGGGCACACTGCTGGCTCATGCTAAGCTGGCTGTCCACCAGCAACCCCAGGTCCTTTTCTGCTGGGCAGCTTTCCAGCCATTCCTTTCCAAACCTGTAGTGCTGCATGGGGTTGTTGTGACCAAAATGCAGGACTTGGCCCTTGACCTTATTGAACCTCATCCCATTGGCCTCGACTGAATGATCCAACCTGTCCAGGTCCCTCTGTAGAGCTTTCCTACCCTCAAGCAGATCAAACTTACACCTAGTTTGTTGTCATCTGCAAACTTACTGAGGGTGCACTCAATCCCCTCATCCACACCATCGATAAAGACTGGCCCCAAAACCGAGCCCTGGGGGACACCACTGCTGTGTTCATGCAGTTGGGGCGTTTATAATTTTCAACTATTGTTTTTTAAATATTGTGATTTTCTATATCAGGCATCTCAAGCTTAATGGTTCAGTTAACCCTGAAGAATACTATAAATGTGTACTGAAGCTCCCAAAAGAGTAAATAATATAAAGCTTAGGAAAACCACTCCATCTGGATACTCACTATGCTATTTAAACTTGATTGCAAATATGCCCACACAGCGCTGATAGCAAAGCAGCTACCACACCTGATCTAAAAATAGACAGGATTCCCCCCCAGTCCTTTCTGCTTCTGGAGAAAACAAAAAAAAATCCATGGGAAGAAAAAACAAACAGAAGCCCAACCTGTTCAAATATTGCCCAGCAAAAATAAGAAACTTTTAAACTAAGAGAATTTATTTGCTAGATTTCTTAGTATACTAAGTAGTATCAAAAAGTCAGTATTTAGTAATCTGTAGCTCTCCAGGACAAGGATTTTTTGTGGTCTTTCACTATGAGCTCAGCTATCAGCAGGTACGTTACTGTGTGCTTGAGTTCAACGGATCACATTTCAGCAAACACCAGTTATCATTTAGCTGTATAAACCCAAATTGTTCCTTTCATATTCAAAATTTTTCACAAGTTAAGGCACTGCCTCCTTGATAACTTGGATTACTGCCCTCTTTCGATCATTCATGTAGATCGTGATGAGTTAGAGAGAAAAAGTCAGAGGGTAATGAAGAAAGATTTCACAGCCTTGGGACGACTGGTCAAGGGTTTGGGAGCACAAATTGTGTTCTCCTCTGTCCTTCCCATCGTGGGGAATGACGAATAGGTGAGCACGAAGCTTGAACAGATCGATGCCTGGCTCCAAAACTGGTTCTACCATCAGGACTTTGGGTTTTTTAACCATGGTTTGATTTACAGGACACCAGGCATGCTCATAACAGATGGAAAAACCCTCTCCGGCAGGGGAAAAAGGGTACTAGGGCAAGAGTTAGCAGGGCCCATGGATAGGGCTTTAAACTAGAATCAAAGGGGGAAGGGGATAAAATCAGGCCCCTCAGTAATGGGCCTAGGGGTAAAGGGCCAAGGATGGGGGTGAAATCGGTAGCCCAGCTCAAGTGCATCTGCACTAATGCATGTAGCGTGGGCAACAGACAGGACAAGTTGGTAGCAGGAGGACAGCTATGGCATAGTTGCCATCACAGAAATGTGGTGGGATGACTGTCATGACTGGAATGCTGCGATGGATGGCTGTAAGCTCTTCAGAAGGGATAGGCAAGGGAGGAGAGGTGTGGCTCTGTACATCAGGGAGTGTTTTGATTGTATAGAGCTTGATTCCTGTGATGGTAAAGTTTGGTGTTTATGGGTAAGGTTGAAGGGGAAGGCAAATAAGGGAGATTTTGTGCTGGGAGTCTGTTACAGACCACCCAACCGGGATGGGGAGGCAGATGAAGTATTCTGTAAGTGGCTGGCTGAAGTCTCACAGTTGCCAGCCCTTGTTCTGGTTGGGGACTTCAACCTAGTGGACATCTGCTGGAAATACAACGCAGCAGAGAGCAGGCAGGCTAGGAGGTTCCAGGACTGTATGGTAGATTACTTCCTGATGACTGTTAGGTGAGCCTGCCAGGGGAGGTGCCTTGCTAGACCTACTGTTCACAGACAGAGAGGGACTAGTGGGAGATGTGGTGGTTGGAGGCTGTCTTGGGCTTGGTGATCCTGAGCTGGTCTAGTTCTCAGTGATGTAAGGAATGGGGTTAGCAAAACCACCACCTTGGACTTCTAGAGGGCAGACTTTGTCCTCTTCAAAACACTGGCTGAGTGAGTCTCTTGGGAGACAGTCCTGAAGGGCAAAAGGGGTCCCTGAAGGCTGGACGCTCTTCAAGAAGGAAATCTTAAAGGCCCAGGAGCAGGCTGTCCACAAGTGTCAAAGGATTAAAGAGTGAGGAAAATGGCCAACCTGGTTGAATAAGAAGCTTTTGATAGATCTTAGGAAAAAAAGGAGGGTTTGCCACCTTTGGGAGAAGGGACAGGCAACTCAGGAGGAGTGCGGAGATCTCATTAGGTTACACAGAGAGAAAATTAGGAAGGCAGAAGCTCAGCTGGAGCTCAACCTGGCCACTGACATAAGGGACAACAAAAAAAGATTTTATAAATAAATCAAAAAGAGAGCCAGAGAGAATCTGCTCTGTAGTATCTCAAATGCACCAGCTGCTACAGTATGTAAAAACAGGCTAAATGATATTTGAACTTCTTAGGATATGATAAAGCATTAATACACAAAACATGACTGGTTTTGTCAGGACCTGTGAAAAACTGTAACATGCAAGAGGTAGCAGTATCACTAATTTTACACTGTATTTTGTGATGCTTTTCCCAGATTTCAGTTCCTGAAGTCAAGATTGCTCCTTAGAGTTATAAGCTCCTAGGGTCTTTTTTCTCTGAACTTTTAATTGCAGAAATGCTTAGATTCTGGCTGCCTCCACATGACTCAGAAATGAACGGGGAAATAAAAAGACACTTCCCTCCTCCTAAGAATTCTTATTTTAGGTATCTAATTTTTGAGGGTAATTTAATGAAGGTGAAGGACCCAGCTCATGATTTTTGAATTTTAGGACTGGCAGCATTTAACGTGCTCAAAGGAGAGCCCTGGGCAGTATTCAGTAAAGGTATGCAAATGTAGAATGTACTAATGCTATAGAAAACTCTTTCCTTTCTCCTTGGTGGTTTGCTTTTGAGACATTACTTTATATGAAGCTAAGAGAAACCTTCTAGGGCTGAAAAGTTTTGATGGTAGTGACTGAGATTTAGCTTTGTGTTGTTAAAATGATGTCCAGCTCTAGCATCTGAGCAGAAAGAATTCTACTAGTGAAAATAGGAATTAATCACTGGATATTTACATACGATTGTATCCCTAAAAAGACTTTTAAAAATTACATGAAGTTGTCTGTCGTTACTTTTGCCTGAGTGCTATGTGCTTATTTTACCCTCAAATATTTAAGATAACTGCAGTCCTATGGAATGAACTTTAGCTTTTGAAAGTTAGATTGTCAGTCCTTCTCTCTCATAACTTGTCAAAAATAATGATACTAAATTAGATCCTTCTTATATTTGTGTAACTCAATGTTTTATGTTTTGCTACAAGGAGACTTGCTTTCAGACATCCTGAAATAAATGCTCTCGCTCCATCCCCTGTCCGAGTTTGTGTTCTTGTGACTGATTTGCTGGCTGTAGTGACAGCAGGGAGGGGGTGACAGCACATCAGAGCTCTGACCTGTGCCCAGAGCGTGTCTGGGACAGCTCGTCGCCTGGCACTGCTTGTAGGAGATCAGAGCGATGCGCTGGACAAGCAAACACAGAGCAGTTCTCCCCCCACTGCTGCATGGGAGCAGCTGAACAGAGGACAGTAGCCACAGAGTATTTCCTTGCACACAGACCTGAGACAATTACTACATAAGCGAGATTCACAGATTTTGGGTGTGAATTCATAAACCAGAGAAATTGAGCAGAAAGGCCCACCCTTGTATTTTCGTATCCCGCCTTAAGTCTGACTTTTTATACCAGTGAGAAGGAGTTTGAAATCATCAGTAGAGCTCATTCCAGAAGAGAAAAAGAAAACTCTGCTCAGCAGAGGGAAGGAAACAGCTGGAGAGAAAGCTTCTCTTACCTGAGGCCAGGAACAACACAGAACATACATCCAAGGCATGCGCTGGTTAAAGCTTAGAAAATGCTATAGGCAACCCACTTCTGCAATTGCCATAGAAAATCATTGTTGTTAGCCATTCTGTTGATAGTTCACATTGTAGGAATTACTAGCAGATGGGAAAATAGATGACTCAGAATACAGTATTAACAATCCATATTTTTTTAATCAAAGGCCCCTAATAAGGCATGTTGCATCTGTAAGATTCATTTAAGCAGTTGCTAGGAAGAGTTTGTTTTTTCAGGTAAACATAACAAACTTGATACAGACTATATTTTGCTTTAATATCTATTTTCTCAATAATTTCAGCCCTAAAAATACATTTGCTTTGTTTTTGTTGCACCAGCTTAATGGCAGTGTTCTGTGATTTAGTTTGATAGGCTGGAGGTTTGCGATGGTAACTCATGCATTATGGAATTACTAATGAAATCTAATTTTATCATATTGAAAACATCACAAGCCTAGAATTTTTATTTACCTCTGTTAGCTGTCAAGGGTGGATTAAGATTATAGTGTGCTACATCCACCAAAACTTTGGCTTTCACCCCCTGAAAAGTTTGGATGGCTGCAGATAGGTGCTGGCCAAGTGTGGCTAATGAGTTCCAGACTCTTTACCAGAACCCTTTGCCTAAATCCATGGACTGCAAACACCACTGGGTATCTCAGATGGATATCCTTCTGACTCCTGTGCTGGATGCAGGTGGAAGCCATTAGTCAGAATTTGCTTTGCACCCTTTGACTTGATGACTTCTAACAGTCCGTTTTTGGTTGGACTTTATCTCCTTCCTTCTCATCTTATTACTACAGAACTCATTTCTGTAGACAGGAATGCATGTATATTTTCTATGTGCCCATTTTGGTCTGAATTTTAATCAGTATGATTTGGTCAGGGTTGCCAACAAAATATGTTAAGGTACAGTGTGTGTCCTCCTGCAGGCAGAAGTAGTATTGGCTGCAAGTAATTATACTTTGGTTTTCTGGAAACACTGATCCAAATTGAGGTGGTCCATGTAGGTTGTGAGAACTTTACTCAAGTAACAATTGTCGCACATCTCTTGCTGAAGTTTAGTTCTGAGAGACAGTCCCATCAGTACGTGAGGAAAGAATTCCTTGTTGAAATTTCCTGTTGAAAGACATGCAAAAAATGCAATTGACGTGAAACTGGTACTGACCAGGATAAGTGGAGTTGAAGGGTTAGTTAATGCTTTGATTCTGTGCTGGCTGCCCCCGCTCAGGGTGGTGCTGCTGGAAGGACGTTGTGCCACTGGAAGCTTGCCACTGACCTGCTTTCTGCTTGGGTGCCTTTCTTCTGCCAGGGTTTCCCCTACGTCAAGGAGAGGAGAAGACAGAGGCAAGAGCTGCCGGCACTCAGCTCTCAGCACTGGGAACTTGCCCCACGAGGATAACCGTTGGCTCGTCTCTTCATAAGCAATTCAATTCCCTTTGCTTTAGCAAAGCAGGGTAGAGAATTTCAGTGTAGCTTCTTTGGGTGCAGCTGTGTCTTGAGAATCCATCAGCCTGTAGAAGTAGTTATTGAATGTTACATGGTTTGTGGCATAGTAAAGTGGAGTTTGGGCTGTTGCCACAGGATTGCCTGGTGATAACAAGGGTGCCAGGGAAGGCAAATGCTTTTACCAGAAACTCCAGTCGATGAAGATGTCTGTCTTGGAGGTGACACTAGTTGCTGTCTGTTGTGTGATTGTACGTGTTTGATCCCGTGAAGAACATGATCAGCTCTGTGATTTGAAGTGGCAGAAATTGAACTATATATTGTTGTCAGACAAACACTATCCAGATTACTGAAATGCTACAGTTTACATCTTTAAAAAAGCTATCAAAATATAATTTAAAGCCTTTTTCAGTTACTGTAATGTGTAGAGGTGAATGCTCTCCTCTTTTCTCATTAATACCAGTAGCCCTGGTAGTTATAACAACAAACTATGTGGGAAATTATGGCAGTTTAAATTGCGAACTGTTTGCAAGTGATAGTGAGAGTGCTGGGCTCTATTGCTTTTAAGAATTTGAATTGAAATATTTATCATGCAGGGGAATAAATTATGTAGGAATAATTAATTATCCTGTTTGAGTTATTTCTGCACATCTCATTTGATGTATTTCCTGTTGAATTCAGCATTTACACTTTTTCAGGCTTCAGGTTTCACAAGGAAATACCTATAGCACAGAGAAAAGGCAGGAAAAAATATTTTGAAATTTACCAAGGAAACATCTATGTCCGTGGACACACACACATCTCCTTGATCAGCTGTGGCCAGCAGATGCGCTTCAGTGGTCTTCTATAGCACATAAAGCTCCCTGATTTCCTGCCTAATCCAGTATCTGGTGTCAGGTTGGCAAGACCTTCATAACTCCCTTTTCAGTTGCTCATTGTCCCTGTTTTCTGTCATTTACTTCCTTTGAATGTCATGGATGTCAGCCGTTCATACAGATGATTGCTGCAGCTCCCTGGGTCCCCTGGGTGATGTTGCTGAAATCATTCTGAACAATTCTTCTTCTCTGGATTTAAAAATCCATTCTCTTTATATTTTAATTTCCAGCCCAGATGCCTGTGATCTTTGAAGAGTATTTAATTTTGTTTGCTGGCTCTGTTTCTTGATTAAAATTTAAATAAAAACTCACCCATCACATTCCTCTCTGGCAACATTTAAAAAAAATGTTTTTCAGTGCAGAATAATTACGTGATCGGATGAGTTGGAGTCTGTTCTGTGCGGAGTGAGCAGGGTGTCTGCAGTAGGGACTGAGGGAACCAGTGGCTGCCTGGGCTGGCCCAGAGCGGGGAGGAGACATCATCCGTGGCGGTTCTCACAAAACTCTCACACATGAGATTATTCCTGGTGCCTTCCTTAGTCCATTGACTGGTCCGTGGAACCCCAAATACGTTTATCCTCGTGTACATGCTAAAAACCATGGATTTATTGCTCCTCTCATCTGTACTGCATTGGGATCAGTTAAACAGGGGAATCAGCGCTGTCATCTCTTCTCATTATACTGCAAATCTCTCTGACACTTCAGTCCTCTAAAAGAATATCTTCACTGAAGAGTGTTTTGTCATGTGCCAGTTACATTTACCAGTTGGCTAAAAATGAAAGAGAACGTGGAAATATGTTTTACTGCAGAAGTCTTGGTGACTGAGGAATTATGATTCCTGCCCTCCATCCTTTCTTGCATATATCAAATGGGAGATACACAGTAAACTCTAGGATATTTAATTCCTTGGGAGACAGCAGTGTTCCTCTTAAGAAATGAAAGGTGTCATTTGTTCTGGGGAGAGACAGATATTACTGCGTAGGTACTGAGCACATCTGAGGGCTCTGAAGCCTGTAGAGGTCTAAGGATCTTTGGTCCTTGAAGATAGTTGACATCTTGGTTTTAATTCTTATTTTCATTCAGAATCTTATTGTTAAAATGACCTTGCATGAAAATGTGCATCTTTTTCCACACGCTCTTCTATGAATTCCTGATCTGCACTCCCTCTTTATTATGACTCTAAGTTATTTGTTTGCGATGTACAATCTAGTCTATTAGTAGAAGTCATAATGCTGGGGTTTGGACTGTATGTAGCAATATGTGTTGATAATTTTTATATGCCTCAGATGCTGATAAAAATAAAGATCAAAACTAGTATTTCATTCCTCAGGGAAAACGGATCAGATGTGTTGATGGAAGACTGCCCTAGATTCACAAACGAAGTATTGACTCATTAGTAGGTTGATTCAGAAAATGTTTTATTTTTTTTTGCCCTGAGTTAGGTGGTGTGCTTGTTTGCAGTGTCAGAATATTTGCAAACAAAATATAGATTATCAGTTTCCTAGGATGAAATTACGTGTGCTATTTGGAATTTGTTGATATTTTTCACACTCGGTGAAGAGTAATTGGCACATGGGCAATTCTGACAAGAGCAAATGCAGAGAGACACCAGACTTCAACAAGGGAAAAAAAATACACAGGGCAGCCGAAGGAACATATTTCCAATGTGGATTCTTCCCTGCAAGAGCAGGTGGGGCAGCACTGCCCGATGTGCCCCAGTACCTGACAAGACTCCAAACTTTCTTTGCAGCCGCCAGCAAACCAGTGAAGCAATTTACTTGTTGTGTGACCCATTGCTCTTAATGAGCGTGGTGTAATGAACTGCTCAACATTTGTGAGAAAATATTTTTAGAAAGAGAAGAGCTTGGCCAAAGGTAACTCCCTCCCATGAATTCAGGAAATTATTTCATGTATTATTTAAACACTCTGTTGGCAATTTGCTTGGAGTACTTCTGGCAGCAATCTGTTGAGGAAGACGAGTGCTTTGTCATAGGCAGGGCACTGATGAAATTCAGTTCTGCACCTNGCAGCCGCCAGCAAACCAGTGAAGCAATTTACTTGTTGTGTGACCCATTGCTCTTAATGAGCGTGGTGTAATGAACTGCTCAACATTTGTGAGAAAATATTTTTAGAAAGAGAAGAGCTTGGCCAAAGGTAACTCCCTCCCATGAATTCAGGAAATTATTTCATGTATTATTTAAACACTCTGTTGGCAATTTGCTTGGAGTAGTTCTGGCAGCAATCTGTTGAGAAGACGAGTGCTTTGTCATAGGCAGGGAGGAACCTGATGAAATTCAGTTCTGCACCTGAGGAGGAATAACCCCAATAACCCCACGCACCAGCACAGGTTAGGAGGTGACCTGCTGCTGCAGAGAGAGACCTTGGAGTCCTGGTGGACAAGTTGACCATGAAGCAGCAGTGTGCCCCTGTGGCCGAGAACGCCAGTGGTATTCTGGGGTGCATTAACAAAAGCGTGGTGAGCTGGTTGAGGGAGGTCATCCTCCCCCTCTGTGCTGCCCTGGTGAGGCCACATCTGGAGAGCAGTTCTGGGCTCCCCAGGTCAAGAAAGACAGTGAACTCCTGAAAAGAATCCAGTGGAGGCCTACAAAGATGATCAAGGGACTGGAGCACCTCTCTCATGAGGAAAGGCTGAGAGACCTGGGTCTGTTTAGCCTGGAGAAGACTGAGAGGGGACCTCATCAATGCTTATAAATATCTAAAGAGCAAGTGTCAACAAGAGGATGGGGCCAGACTCTTCTCAGTGGTGTCCAGTGGCAGCCAAGGGGCAGTGGGCACAGACTGGAACACAGGAAGTTCCTTGTCAACATGAGGGGGAACTTCTTTACTTTGAGGGTGCCAGAGCACTAGAACAGGCTGCCCAGAGAGGCTGCGGAGTCTCCTTCTCTGGAGATACTCAAAACCTACCTGGATGTGTTCCTGCTCAGCCTGCTTTGGGTGAACCTGCTTTGGCAGGGGATTGGACCAGATGATCTCCAAAGGACCCTTCAAACTCCTACAGTGCTATGATTCTTATCAGAAAGTACCTCTAAATATCTGTCAGACTATTACTTACAGCAGCTGTATATTTTTTCAGGCTTCTATCAGACTCTGAAGTTCAGTAAGAAGTATTTGATGAAGCAATATAATTTATACACATGGATATATTGGTGTGTACTGGGGGACGCTTTTCTCCAGCCTAAAGAGTTAAACTGCAGCCCTATATTTATTTGCAATCTATCTGCAGTGTGTGCAAAATTATTTTGGTTTTTTTTTTAATTAAATATACTGTGTGTATTTGTGTTTTCATATGCTGTTAAATTATTTAGTGTGGAGCCTACTAAGTCTTTCAGTTATATAAACAGTTATATATGTGTATACACGCAGTCAAAGTGTGTTAAAAAACAAACAAAAACAAAACAAATCCAAAAATCCCCAACTAAAACCAACAGCACAACGCTGCAGCTGTAAATGAAAGGATTATTGAAGATGGCAGTTACAATTTTGTTGCGAATGGTTTTTAACTTCTTTTGTGGTTTTGTTTTGTTTGTTTGTGGTTTTGTTTGGTTGGTTTTTTTTACAGTTAAAGAATCTGAGTTTAGAAGAATTACAGATGCGATTAAAGGCTTTGGACCCTATGATGGAACGAGAGATTGAGGAGCTCCGCCAGAGGTACACTGCCAAGAGGCAACCCATCCTGGACGCCATGGATGCAAAGAAACGGAGGCAACAAAATTTCTGAGTTTTTTACTCCCAGAGGTGATGCTGTGGGTCGGTGTGGACACTGGTAACGTTGTAAGTCTGAAGGAATTCCATTATGAGAGTTGTCAAAACCCCAATCTTTCGAATTTTCCTTCATGAGGAATGACAATTGGAGCAGTGAAAGAACGTACATACAGTGTTCTGCAAAGGCAGAGAAACATATTGCCACTTGTTTGTATTTTCAAATGTGTAATGTAATACAAGTTTAATCTATTAATTCCCAATCTTTATTGGGTGCAGAGTGGTAATCTAGTGTTGTGCAGTAGGAGTTGTGTTTTGGAACACCCAGAACAATTTCTTGCTTGTGCAACACTACAGAGCCTTATGTTGCAATATATTTTCTGCCCACTTAGTAGCATATTTATTATGTAATCTTTGGTTATCCTATTTATTTTATGCCTATTTTCTTTTTTATTAGGAAATACTAGGATAATATTGTGGAGAGCAGAACCAGGTTAGATAAGACTAGCATTGTACCAATAATGAAAAGAAGCTCCCCACCGTATTATCTGTTAAAACTCCCATTTCAGCAAGCATCCCAGTTCAGGACAGCACTTGAACATGTATCCAGCCCATTCATATCAGTGGGATTTAAGCATAAAATAAGTGATGGACACATGTTTTTCTGCTCTCCTGAACCAGGGACTGTGGCTGCAGTTGAGCAATACAGTCGTTATGCCACAGAGCATTCTTTTAGAGAGTATTTCTATAATTCTTAACGCACACTGAATGATCTCTCATCAAACAAGAAAACAAGTGCCTAATCAGTTTTGATTTTTCTGTTATTCAGGAGAAGCAATACTTGCAGTCACTCCTTCAGTGTCAATTTCCAATTGTTATTGCAATTCTGACCAGTATAAACCTCTATTTTGCACCATAGTTTTATAATGCAGTGACAGCTACACTTTCTAGATACGTTTTTGGTTCATTTAATTTTTTATCTTTGTTTTGAGAGGAGAGGGGAGTTATTAGTGGTTTGGGTTTGGTTTGGTTTCACATTATAGATATGAAGGGATAGTAATTTAAAAGCCAAAGAAAATCAACTGAATGCTTATATCTAATAAGTACTGAAAAGAAGCAATGTTTTGTAGTCCTCTGAGGGTTTTGTCCTGCAATCGCTAACATTCAAAATTCCTGTGGTCTTCTCTGGTGGGTTTGGGGAGTAAAAAATGCAGGACCAAGCTCTTAATATCTTTTTACAAGTTCTTCTGTCTGGTTTATGTTGTGGGATATCTAGTAGGTAAAATTTACAATATTGCAAGAAATATTTCAGACTTAATAGAAAATGTGATTCACTTTCTGAACAATCTGCTGTGTTCTCTGTTGATTTCTTTACTATGGTTGCCTTTTGTGTAGATAACTGTACTGTGATAGTCATACTCCTTTAAAAATACAGCTGAGAAGATCTGTGCATTCAACCTTCAGCTGTTAAACTTTTCATGGTGACTACTGAATGGGCATCTTCTGTTAAATGTTTTCTGGAAGTTAATAATCATCTCATACCTCTTAACATTTACCGTCATCGCGCGTGGACCATTTAGATGAAACAGTGCAGGCTTTGGAAACACCACATCGTACCACAGAGCTCATGCAAAAGGAAAACAAGCTTTTTTACAAGATGAGGACACTACAGCCCTGCTGGGACCACGCCTGGGTTTGAACTCTGTGCAGCCAGTGTTGTCGTTGTCATTCTCTGTGGGTCTTTGCGTGCACGCCACCTTCTAACCTGTAAACCCTAGAGTCAAATAAATTTTAATTGTGATTGTTAGAACATCCTTACCCTCAACTCTTTGCATATTTCTTGAAATAATGACCATCCCTTGCGAAAAAGCAAGAACACAGAAGATCCATGAAAATTACTTTAGGCAAGATAAATGCACCTGGTAGTCTTTAGGCAAGATAAATGCACCTGGTAGTCTTATGCCTCACATTTATACAGTGAAATGATGTAAAGTAACAAATGGTATAATCACATCACTGTGTCATTAGATTATAATTGTAATGCAGCAAAAAATAACAGCACCAACCTCCCCCTGTTATTCTGGTTCTTATTTATTTAAAATTAATTTCTAATTCTTGAACTTTCTATTCTCAGAAACTCAAAGGTGTGTGTATGTACATACATTTGTGTAGGTACACACACATGTATATGCATATCTATATATACAAGAAAATATATAAAACAGGTTTAAACCATCAGGAGAGGAACCTAGTTTGCCTTTTCTTGGTGTGCCTTTTGAGCAAAGTGTCATTGTCCAGACACTCTTGCTTGAATCATTAGCAGCTTTCTTTTCCCTTACTCTCTTGAACTTTTCCCACCAAGAATAATAAGACTTTGATTTTGAAAAATGTGGCTTTACAGTGTTATAGACAATGTAATAAAATGATCATGGTTTTCATATTATGTGTATTCTGAAAAATTGAGTAATGCAGTACACTCAATATGAACTGCCTGTCCAGAGGGACTCCAGTAAAAGGCTGTTTTAGACTCGAGCTGTGTCAGTCTGACATCTGAAAGGGATCAGAAGATAAAGGATGTCCTTTCTTCGCTCCTGATCTGTCTGCATAGAAACAACTTGAATAAATTTTGTGCACAGGCATGCACCCAGGTATGGATTATATGTGCAGGAGAAAAATCTGAAAGCCATGGAATGAAATAAAAATGTAAAGAAGCTCCATAAAATGCACGAGAAACAGTTTCTGAGATACTGTAAACTGGGTAGATGAGGGACACTTGTGACCAAAGAATGCTCTCACTAATTAATATGAAGTTAGTGATGTTGCCCTTCAGATACAGTGCAGGCTGCAGTCAGTGCAAGAGCTGTCCTTGGCTTCGGAAGCTGCTGTACATGGCTCTAAATTGTGTGCAAGCATAACGTATAGAAGTAGGTTTTACGTTGAGAAATGGATGCAACTTCTCTTTTTCTTTCTTCTGTTCATATAAATGAATCAAATCATCCATGTTGATAACTACACATCTCTGCTGGAGGATGAGCATCTCTGTAAAGGAAAGCCAGACATTTTAAAAGAAAGCCGTTCAGGAAATCTGACAGAACTACTGACAAGTTAACCTCCAGTAAGATTTTAACTAAGCAATTTCTTGTTCGCTTCTGACTTTGTATGTTTAGGTTTAGTAAGTAAAAAAAAAATTTTGAAAAATCATTACTTATTACTAAACATTTGTAATAAAAGCTAATTTTTCATGTATAATTGTCGTCTTGTTCATTCTAACTGAAGCTAAATTATGTTAATAGTAACCATTAATGTTCATTTCCATAGTCATCTCTCATGCTTTTATTTCCTTTCTATAATGCTGTGAGCCCAGCTGTGAGTGCAGAAAACCACATCTCTCAAAGTCAGCCCTGGGAAAGATTTTTCCGGCTCAAGACATTTCTGCAAGCTCTGGGAGCCCGAGGATCTCAGTAGGAGCCTGTTGGGCCAGTCTAAGGACAGGCATCCTGATACTTTGTTGGAGTCCCTCTCTCTTCAATCTAAAGTTGCTGGAGGCCTAATCCTGAGAGAGTGACCCCCCATCTCAGTGTGTTGGCAGCCTTCACAGACATCCTGCACTTAGAGGTACATTGGAAGCTTTAGGTGCTCTTTTGAATTCCTAGAACAACAAAAGGCTTAACTAGGAAAAGTGAGTATGTTTAATGTCTCAGATTTGATTCCGTAGCCCTTTTTTTTTCTGGTTTTTAGATTATTTTCTAAGAACTTGCCCACAAAGACACTTTAGTGAAAGGAACTCGTGAACAAAACTCCATAGTGAGCCACAGTATGTTTGAAGTGACAAATTTCTACTGCTAATCTGGTAATTATTGGATGATAAAATTATTTACTGTTTATTTATGGTCAATAATAGCTTGCTTGTATTTGCCCAGTTGTAGTCAGGTGAGAGTGCACAGTGGTTCAGGCTGCTTCTCTGTCCAGTGTGTTGAACTTCAAATATAAATGCCCCTCATGATGAGGGAATCTGGGCACGTGAGCAGTCTGTGAGACAGCCCCAGTCACCGGGAATGGGCACGGGTGCTTCCAAGCAGAATGTATCCTCTACAACTTCTGTAAAGCACTTTGTCTGCACCCTGTTTTATCAATGTGATATGATGAGGGTTACTTTTTTTAAGTGTATATGTGGTTATAAAACCAATTAAAGAGACCTTATGATGTGAGGAAGTCTTAATTTCTTTGTATTCATAAATATTAAGGGCCCCAGTTTACTGTGGCATTTCTTTCTGTAGTCCCAAAGGCAATGATGGATGTTCTAGAATGTCATACATCTGGCTGGGAAATTTGCTTTGGGATATTTCTGTACCAGGCTGTTTGCCAATGAAAGCCTTGGAGGAGGCAAGTCCTGGGCAGCGCGTGGTGTTTCTAACTATTGCATTGGGCCAGGTGAAGTAACGGCTTCGTCTTTTTGGGCAAAGACAAACTTGCATCGAATGGTTCCGTGTGAAGTCATTAAGTTGCCTTGTGCTGGCTGGCAGAAGCAAACCAGGGAGTCATCTGTGTCACTTACTGTCCTACATGACTATTTCACATCTGATTTTCTTCCCTTCATGTTTATGGTCTCTTATATTTGTGCTTTATTTATTCGGTTGCCACTTTTAAAGATAGACATATGAATTTTTTAGTTTTTTATAAATGCAAATATACCCTAACAGTGTCAAGTAATCAAACATGGAAAAAAACCCAAACCAGTTAAAGTCACTGAACGGTGACGTTCTTTCTTTCCCAACTCCTTCCTGGGGTTTTGACTGCGGGTGATGTTTGTCTCTGAGCGAGCGGTACCCTGCTCAGAATGTGGTGTGAGTGCTGTGCCCTGCAGGAGCCACCACCCCCCTCCTGCAGTGGAGGCACCGAGGCTCCTGCAGAGGTGAGGAGGAAGCACTGTGGAGCAGTGGGTACTGCTTTGCCCCCGGGAGACTTGGCACGAATCTGGGAGCTGTTGACCAGCATCGGGGTGGCACTGTGCTCCAAGCAACAACTGCGGTCTAGGAAGGCTTGTGGGAGCCTTCTCTTATCTCAGGGACAAGGCCATGCAGCGGTGGCAACTGGCTTTGGATGCAACTGCAGTTTGTTGGCAGGACTGCAGCGTGGCTGCAGCCCCTGATGCAGATGGAGGGGCACCAGCGCCAAGGTGTCCAACAGTCATGCTTAACTCTTGGAAAGGAAAAAATTCCTTGTGTCCATTTTTGTATTGACGTACAAAAAATGTTCAGTGTCTCCTGGGAAATTATCACAGCGTGGTGGAAGAGTCTGTGTCGTGCCGTCAGCTGAAGGTTGCTCTGTGCCTTACGCCAGGACATTTCTTAGCCCAGCAACCCAAGTTCCTGCTGCAGGCACTGGGTTTAGCTTTGATGGAAGCGATGGGGGGAGCAGGGGCTTGCACGTGCTGCAGGCGAACAGCAAGAGTTCTTGCCTGGAGCTGGTACTTGTTCAGTGCAAATGGGCCTTTCTGAAGGCCACAGAAAACTCAGAGGGAATAAACTGGAGAGTAAGCAGGGAGCTGCCTGGAGCCAGCCGGCAGGAAAGCATTGGAAGGAATTAAACTAACCTGATTCTGGGCTCAAATGCTGGTTTTCTGTGTGTCACAATGGGGGAAGACCTTGGTGGTATTCACTTGTGCACTGGAAAGCACAGTCACCTTCAGATTTATTTTTTCTTTAGGTGTCAAACTTCAGAAATGAAATTTGTAATATACACAGCAAGTGTATCTGGAGCTGACCAGTGTAATCGTTCTTTCTCTGTGCACAGGTGTGCACAGACACACACGCAGGCACAGCCCCTCTACCTCCTGTCCATCCTTTCATTCCCTGGGTGTCACTGAGAAGACGGTTTTGGCCCTCAGATGTTCTTAACACTACTTTTTACCCTCTTCAGATCATTCTGCTGCATTGCACTCCTCCTGGGCTCCCAAAGCCTGCATGGTTACTGTTAAGGAAAAGCTCACAGCCAGTACATCAAAGAGGGAGACCAAAAGCTTTTGATTTGATTTATCTGACACTAAGCCTTTGGTGTGATGCATCAATTGATATTTCATTTTTATTACAGTACAATGGGGTATAGAGGCTTAACAGCAAGAGGCGTCCTTTTGATCTCTCATCGCACGTGAAAACAGGTGTCATAGTCCAGAGATTATGGGGGTCAGAGATTATTTGAAGAAGGATTAAGTAGAGTTACCATTTTTCTTAGCAACCATATCCAAAAGCATGAGATTCTTTTTTAAAAAGTGGGCCTTATTTCAGTCTGTAGATAAGTCATATTTATTTGTCATATACCAATTTTCCCTGCTGAAACTATGGAAGACTACAATTTTTCAAAGTGTTTTGTATTAAAAAATGCAGAAACAAATCAAACTCTGTACTTATAAATACAGTTAATAAAATACCTTTTTCTGAGTCTCCTAAAATCTGGTCAAAGTTTTGTTTTTCCTGTTAGTTCATCTTTACAGAATAATGTTCTTGAGACCATCTAGAAAATAATGGCATGACTATTAGTATTCATCACTGCACCAATTTATGTACATGTGTAATTGCTTAATCCAAATCTGATTTACCTCTGAAAAGTGAACAGAAGTCTCTATCACAGCAAGTGCTGGCTCAGTGCCTCAGTACAGCTGAAATGCTGCTCTGACTCATTCCAAGAGTCTCCCTCGTCCCGTTAGACACTCTAACCCAACCAAAAGGAATTTGATAACTCCCCATGGGTATGTGCTAGAAAATGCTGATGAACAATATACCTGTTGCATTTTTTCAGCAGCCCATCATCTTGCTGAGGAAGCAGACCCAGCTCTGATTGCTCAGCTTTTATAGAAATGCATTAGCTTCTCAGGGTGTTTATATTCCACAACGTAACGTGGCTGAAATCGATGACAATAGTGTTAAATTTGATAAACCTATTTCTCCTAGTTACTGTAATTGTAGTAGTTTTGTTGACACCCAGATGTTTAAACAGCCACCCAAAATGTAATTGTTGGGATAAATAAGAAATCGAGCATTTCTAGGATGAAAGAAGCAGGAATACAGTAGCCCCACATCCCAACAATTAATGCAAATTTATTCCAAGAGTGGGTATAAGTTTGAAGTCTTTTAAATGTAGTTAGCATTGATTTATTCAGCCCATCAACCGACACAATTTTTATACATCTCACAGCTCTTATCTTCAGTTACTGCCTCCACAAAAAGCACGACAGTTAGGTCCTATCTTGCAGCTGAGGTAGGAGGAAGTCTTATTAGCAAAGTGTTTGACTAATCCTTTATTTTGCAGACAGATGCTGAACTGAAGCGTGTCGTTCAGGTCTTTGCTCTAGAGTGAGGCACGACACTTCACTCATGTTTGAGGAGAGGTTGCTGCTGCCTTTCTGAGCCACCCGCCAACTTCTGTCCCAGTCCCCTCGGGGCTGGACGGGCACCCCAAGAGCCGCCGTGTCCCCTCGTCACAGCGTGTGACAGGTGCTGCACGGCCTGACTGTCCCAAACTGCCTGAGGCTGCCAGCCTCATGGTTAGAGCTCCCTGTTGCTGACCTGAGCACGGGGAGGGTACACCCAATGCCCCTGGCTGTGCTTAAAAATTTGGGAATCTTTGGCAAGCTGGCTCCTGTTGTTTGGTCCAAATCTGTAACTGAAGGCTTGTGCGACATGGCTGTCCCCTTGGGCACTCCATAAGCAAAGAATCCGAACTCTCTTCCCCCTGCAGCTTTGCTTTCCATTCAGCTTTATTCTTCTTTTCTGGACTGTATAGGATTAATGTTTTATTTACAAACCCCCAAACCCAAGTAGCCTAATCTTTTATTCACCGTGGCTTTTTTCTCTGCTTTTTAAATTGTGATTTCTCAGGAAGGAAAACCGTCAGATATACCGGATACCTTGTTTCAGGAAACATCAGCTGTCTGTCTAAGCATGTAGCCTTTTTCTTCCATATTCTTGGTGCGTCTAGACTGACCTCTCTCTGAATCTGAAGAGATTCTTAAGAAAATCACACACACCCAGAAACACCTGCCACCCCCTGCTCCCAGCGTGACTCCCATCTCCCAGCACGTTAAATGGTTTCAGTGCTTTGAGGCTCCTGCCAAGTGCAAAGAACCAAGAGGTGTCCTTTGTGCTCTCCAGCAGAGCCTTGGTGAGAGCACTGGTGACAGCTCCAGCAGGGGTCCAGTTTATCAGGGAGCAGGAGAGCCTGGGGTGGGGCTGTCCTTGCTAACAAAAGGTTTGATGCATTTTTGGCACGAAAAGCATAAACAAAATGGCCTTACATTTATAAAGCATCCAGTTCCAAGCAAAAACCAGTTGTCAAACCGGAAAGCTCAGCTGCCGGGCTGTACATAAAACGGCCAGTGAAGGAGCTGCATCCTGCCTTGGGTGGTTTGAGATGTTCCTGTTGAAGGGACCTGCCTTGCCTCTCCACTGGACCTGCAAGAGGGGCTGGGACACACAGGGGGGAATTGGATGGGGACTTTTCCAGGTTTCAGCCGATTTCTTTAAAGTGTGATCCCATGGGGAATACTGAAAGACAGTTCACCAGAGAGAAATACATCCAGGGCTTCTTCCTTCTGGTTTTCAGGGTAAGGATCAAAATGTTAAAAAAGGATCATACTAACAGTGAGAGTAGGAAGCTCTGCTTTCACATGGAGTGAAGAAAACACAGAGAATGGATTTTTTCCCAAAGTGAACTACATTTTTCATGCATTATCTTTTGCCATGCTTGGAAAACCTAACATACAGAGATGCTAGCTCATGATCTGGAGTGCCTGGGCGCTGGTACAATACAAATATATTATAATTTACTTGGTAATTGCAAAGCTGGTCATTAAAGGGACTGTTGTAGGGTGTTGATGTTCAGAACATTTCCTTGAATGGGACAGAACATGAATTTCAAAAATTGCATCGTAATTTAAAAGGAAAATTTCCAGTTACAGTTGGTAGGACTGACGTTCCTAAGTTAGGAACTCCAGACACTCATTCTGCTGTGTTAAGACCCCACCACATCACCCATTCCTCATCTGTCGTGGGTATCATCCACGTCAGGATATGGCAGACAGATCCAGAGGGTCCTGCAGGAGGCACAGGACTTAAGATGGGCAGAACAGTGGCTGCTGGTATAAGAAACGGTGATGTTTGAGTACCTCTCATCTTCCAAATGTTCTTAAAAGTTTTCTTTGAAGGTCAGCAGTGTAATGGGTGCTCAGAACTAC
This sequence comes from Thinocorus orbignyianus, assembly GCA_013400375.1. Lineage (NCBI taxonomy): Eukaryota > Metazoa > Chordata > Aves > Ciconiiformes > Thinocoridae > Thinocorus > Thinocorus orbignyianus. Next base: position 1,016,495 of record VXBW01006074.1, on the reverse strand, counting down.
ACGGACTTATGCACCGTGCAGGGCGCCTGCACGTATGGTGACCACAAACAGATGCTGGACCGTGCATCTGGAATTGGGCAGCTCTCTTAAGGTGCTTTAGATATACAGAAGAAATTGGCTGATTTATAGCAGATTTTTGTCCAATCCCAAAAAAACTTAGCCTTGTTTATTTCTCAGTAGGGTTCAGTGAGAATCCAAACCTCACTGGTACCCTGGAAGACAAAAGAGAGAGGGAGGTGCTGATCTTTCTTCCATATCTCTGTGAAACTGAAGTGCTGAATTTGTGCCGCTGGCTCCTGTAGCCAGATGCAGGCACTTATCCAAGTGAAGACTGCCATGATTTAGGGTTGTGTGTAAAGGGTGGGGTGATGTCAGGCAAACAAATTTCTGCAGTGTCCAGTGGGAGGTCAGTTTGAGTCTCAACACCTGTGAGATGATTCTCCATGCTCTGTACTAGCAGGAGAAATAAACAGCAGAGCTAGACCTTTGCCAGCAGTGTCGTGCTCTATTGCGAAACACTTTCTACACTGTTGGAGGTTGCCTCCTCTGGCTGACAACCCATAATTTTACATAAGAGAGGTGAAGAGATCCACAGTCCTTAATGAGGATGATGTTTCTTAACACTTTCAACAGTTGATCTGAAGGCACAGACATTAGGGCTGTCTCTGACTCAACTAAGCAGAGAACCATTGCTTTGGGTAATGTATTCCCCGTTGTTGCATTGTAAATTATTCTCAGGTGAGAAGCACCATCTTTTTTTTAAGGAAAAAAAGGAGAATTGGCAAAAGGTGTTTCAGAAACTGGTTGAGAATATTCTTCTGCTCTGCCTAAATAGTGAGCAACTTAAAAATAAGTTACAGGAGATCAAGTTAATTTCTGGTGTAACTTAATGGGAAGCCAGGTGTATAAATTGGGAAAGAAAAAAAAAAAAGGAAAAAAAAAAAGAGAATAACATGATGAGAAAAGAACAGTTCTGGCACAACACTTCACCAAGGGATATGGGTGGTGACTGTGGGCTGAATGGTGTTTGAAAGTACCATCAAAGGTAGATTAAAATCAGGAGCATTGTGAGAGGAAATGGATAACTAGCACGGCAAGAGCAGTTACTCCAGGGCTTTCTGCCGCTTATATGTGCACAGCTGGGGCCTCTGAGGATGGGGGCTGTTTTGGAAGAGATGAAAGGTCACGTCAAGTTGATTTAGTGCCTACAAGTGCTATTGGTATGTTGCTCAGTCCCTAATCTGTGAGGTAGAGAACAAGAAGCTTGCACTATTTGCTCAACTGAAAAATGTGGGTTCCCCACCACAACCACCAATTAAGAGCATTTCTGAAAATAGAAATCTAGCCCGATGCATGTGTTTAAGAAAAAGCAATCTTCACAATAAGATCCAGGCTTCCATTTGATCATAATACACAATCAGAGTATCCTGAAACTTAAATCAATTCTTATTCCCTGGTGATACATACTTTTTTATGCATTTAATTTCCATTTTGTGGGACAAAGCTGAGTTCTTGAGTGCGTTACACACTACTGGGACGAGAGACGCGATACAAAGAGCACCAGATGCAGTAGTTCCCTGCAGTGTCATAAAGTTCTGTACAAAAAGGTACAAATACTGGAGGTATTAAAGTTGGAAAATCAAATGCTAAGTTCTTTCTTTTTTTTAAGTTTGCAATGTGAAGTAGCTCATGCTATATATAATATGTGAGGAAAAACCAGATAAAGTAGTCTGCAGGAAAAGAGAGAATTAGCAACCAGTGAAAGTAAATGAGTAATAAACCAGGCAATAATACAAAATCTGAACATACATAGAAAGCGTAATCACAATCTATATATAGATTTTGCATCTCAGAAAAATAATGTAACATATTGCTTCTCAAAGACATCTCCGACTCTCATAATAGCCGAGATTTGTACTAGAAATCAGGATCCTCTAGCAGTTTATTCCTGGCAATAAAGTAAGTTGCCTCATTTGAAATATTACCAGAATCCTCATTGAAGCAATTCAAAGCTCTCAGCCAAAAGAGAGTAGGAGCAGCATTTTCACGGGTGCTGGGAAGGTGATCATCACCAGGCAGAAGGACCGCATGCCAAGTGCAATGTTCTTCATTAAACTGCACATCCATAGCAAGCAGATTTCTGACCACAACAATTTTCAGGTTTCAGATACTGGAGAAAAAGGCCAATTAGTCCAATCCCACTTCATTTCTGACCTGCTGCTTTCTAGAAGCAAAGATGTCCCGCTCTTACAAAGCACTGATTGTAGAACACTGGCAAAAGTACGGACTACGCAGAAAGTACACCACCTCTTCTCATCGAGGCTTTGGACAGATTACATTTTTCCTTCAAAGTGTGAACATATTTCTGTAATTTTAACTTAATGAGAGATGACGATTCTCAGCACTTGCTGGACTGCACCCTAGAGTAGAGGTCACTTCGTAAAATGGTAAGAAGGCTGTGACTCCTTCTTCCTTACCTAGATATTTTGGGGGAGCTAAGACAATATCGTTACTGAAATCAGAGCAATGCTCCTCAGTGAAAAATTCTGTTAGTCATAAGCAAATGTTAAAGCTGCTGTACAAAGTGATACGATGCTGTACAGTGCTGGCTCAAACAGATTAAATCTAAGCAGAATTAACAGTCAGGGTAACATGACTTGCAAAAAGAAAGCTAAAAGGAAGTTTGGCAAATACAATCCTGTGAAAATAAGCATGTTAAGGCATATGGTTGCTGTCCATGAATGCACCGTGCATGCAAACACTAAGAGGAAAATGAAATATTTAAGCTAAAGAACAGTGGTGGCGTTAGAAGAAAGCTGATATATAGCAGCCATTAATAAACTATGCTGAAAGTTGCACAAGCCTTGGAGAGCAGTGCAGCTATGGAATGCCCTTCCGGAGGAGGGGGAGCAAAAATCTGACTACTCTTAATGTGGAGTTAGTTAAGTTTATGAAGGGAATTCCTGTGTACTGTGTAAAATCATTGTCATGATAATAAGAACATATTAAATTTCAGTACTTTATTTATTTAGTGTCTTTGATCCAAAGCACTTATATAAAAAAGCAATAATGAAAATTCCTTTCAACCAGTACAATAAAAGTCATAATTCCTTGGGGTATTTCATTTTCTTTAGTAAAATGCAATTTGGACACATTCCATTCAATATTTGCAGAAATGACAGAGCATCAGCCCTACGAATAATAATAAATCTAGAACATAAGATAAGCTATAGGTTATTGAAATGACGTGCTGCAAAGTTTGGATCCAGCCTTTGCAACGCTAAACTAGCAACAGCTGAGGGAATTTGTGCCTCTTTGGCAACTTTACAGGTCTCTTCAAATAACTGCCCTGAAAGTCATTGGTTTTCAACTCTGTGAACCTACTGCTTGTGAAATTGAGATAAAACCACTGCTTGGAGCTGGATTCCCTGAAGGCCCCCAGCCAACAGAACTCGTGAGCGTGTCTCCTTGACATCAGTGGGGTAGGTTGCCACCCTCGCAGTACGTAACCCAGCAGCAAGTAGTCCGTGATGTGCTGCTCAGGCCCAGCACTTTGCCTGATTTCTTTCATGGTATTTCAATCCAACAGGCAAGCTAGTGCTGGGCCATGTTTTGGGGGGTGTTTGTAGGTTTATGGTAAGTTTACACACATGCAATATGAACCAGGGACAAGACTATTGAATTTATGCCTGTGACCCAGCAGAGAAATTGAACCAGCCCCCCAGAAGTGAAAACTGTAGCTAAATGTTTGAAATTTGGACACCTAATTCGGGTTATCTAGGTCTACCTTCAGGGCTGTATAAATGGCTTTTGGATTTTCAGGGATGGCAAGCAATGTCTTGCCTATTTGACTTTATAACTTGTGCAGGCTATGTTGAAATCTCCAAGAGGTTTATTTGGTAAGGTTAGAAAAGATGCATTTCCCTCACACTTCATGGCCTAAATCAACTGCTAAATGACTTGAGGGGAGGATGTTCAGAGGAGATGGTATGGGCGGGTAAGATATTTCACACTATATTCTGTGATAGATTATGGAGCATACAGGAATTTGATTCTAGGTGCTCAGTTTTCTGTTTTTAGGTGGAGCTGATACAGCAATAACATCAGAAGATCCAAAACAGACAGCAACCTCTAACAGCCTAAACAAGGGAATTACCTATTCGTGCCATATTTGCTTTATTCTGCTATTTGGGACACTTCTTGTTGTGGTATCCAAACACAGTCTTCCAAACATGACAGTTTTAGCTTTAGTATTTTAACTTCTCTTCTAACTAGTTTGAATTTATTTTTGAACCTCTCCAGTCTTCACAAATAAAGCAAAAAGAAAAAAATGAAAAAGCAATTAATTGGAACATTATATGTAATGAATGGGATGGAAAAGCAGCAGGATCTGAAAAGAAATGCTGTTTTGCCCACTGAGTGCCAGTAATTTGTTTTACAGCTCAGATCCCTAGAAGTATAAAGAAAGGGAAGCAGTAGTGGCTTCTGTGGGTTGGCTACAAGTGTTTGATCTCTGTGCAATTGCACAAGGGTTGATAAGGGATGATGTGCTCTCTCATGTCCTTTTTTTTTTTTTAAATTAAAACAAAGAACAGGCCAGCCATTGGAAGGATTTAAACTGACTACATCACAGAAGCAGGTGGGAGCATCTGCCCACAGGGAGTGCAGTATTAACCTCTTTTTCTTTATCTGTTCCTTTCTTAGGCCCTTGTGCTCTTCCTTAGCTGTAAGTTGTGAGTTTCTTTCTGAGAGAAATGTGACTTACAGGGCTTTTTTTCCCCCTTAGAGTTTCCTTGGCAGAAGGCTTAATGGAATTGTCTGCCATCAACACCTGCTTTCAAGCTTTCCTGATAAAATTAGATTTTATATCTCAGCATCACATATGGCATCTTTATAATTAGTCTTTTTGCAGTATATGAATGTCAGTTCCTAAAATGCTGCCTGTACTGTTCATGTTGCTTCATTAAACAAATCCAAGTTTTTCATTGGAGCTTCTAATTATTGAAAACCCACGATTTTGTGTGTCTAATCTCAGAACCATTTTGATGGACTGAAATACAGCATATCTTTAGCTTCACTGGAACCGAGCTGTGTGCAAATCACTTCTGGAAATGGGAACCTGAGATGCCTTCGTGGGCCTCTGTACCTACAGTCACTTGTGGAAATGAAGTCTTTGACTATGTAGCTGTCTGAAAATGAGGAGTGGGCTTCTTCAGAGGGCTCAGAATTGATCTAATCTTGGAAACAGAGGTAGGTCTATGCTAAGGATCTTCTGAAATAAATTACCACACATAACATTTCAGAACAAGAACACCCAGTTTTAAACACACATGCTCAAGAGCAAGCAAATTTCCATTGAAATGTGAAGCTCAAAGGTGCTTTCAGACATGTGGCAATCAGAATTACCAGTTCAAAATATGGGGAAGAGTGTTCCCGTGTCAGTGATGTTACAGGTGATTGTTGTAAAGTGCATGGGAAGTCCTACACTAGTAGGACTACAGGTACCAGTGTAGGTGACTTTTTCATTACTCACGTCACTGACTCGTGTCAGCTGAGAGTTTTTATTCCACTTGGGTTCGTTCATTTCTCTGCTCAGATGAGAAAATGCACCAAGTAACAGATCATCACTATACTGCTAGCACTAATGTCATGGAAGTGGTAACACTTGTATGGAAAAGTCAGCATTTAGAACCTCTGCAAGAAGGATGAGAATGTGCAAACTGTCAACTTGTAATAGAAATGTCTTCAGTTTCTCAAGTGCAAAGTTAGTGCAGTGTCAGCAACACTATCCTCTAGGAAAAAAGAAGACAAATAGGAAAACATTTATAAACACATAAACACAGCTCTGGATAGCTCTCATGCAAACTGCTGTCAGACGTGTACACTAATGCAGTGAATCATTCAGGCTCAGCTCACTGGGGGTACTCCTGCTCATATTGGTAAGACTGGCCATAAGGGATTTCACTTTATAAGCATAGTAGTCCCTTAAGTTGACTGACGGAACTTCTTTCATGCCGTCACCAAAATCACAGCTTCTCATGGCACTCTCTAACTGCTTCTGCCGCCTATAAAAGTGGGAGAATTTATTGAAGATCAGTGTAATGGGAAGCACTACCACTAGGATGCCAGCTAGGATGCATGCAGATGCTGTCAGCTTGCCAGCAGTGGTCCCTGGCACAACATCCCCGTAGCCAACTGTGGTCATGCTAACAGTAGCCCACCACCAACAAGCAGGGATGGTGGCCAACCCCTCGTTCTCTTCTTTCTCAATGGTGTAAGCCACTACTGAGAAAATGGAGATGCCAACAGAGAGGTAGAGTAAAAGAAGCCCCACCTCTCTGTAACTATACTTCAGGGTGGCTCCAAGAGACCTGAGACCTGTGGAGTGTCTAGCAAGCTTTAAGATGCGAAAGATCCTCATGAGTCTCAGGACTTGTGCAACCCTGCCTAAATTTGCCAAAGTTGGACTACTTTCCACCACCAAGTTGACAATTAAGGTAATATAAAATGGAAGGATAGACATTAGGTCAATCAAATTCAGGGCATGCTTGAAAAATTTTAAAAAGTCAGGTGCTACTGCGAATCTCGCCACCAGTTCAAAAGTGAACCATGCAATACCAAAATGTTCCACGATTTCAAAGCGAGGGTCTTCCTCAGGGTTCCCATTGCTATCAACAATCTGAAAGTCTGGGAGGCTGTTCAGGCACATGGTCACAATGGAGCCCAGCACCACCACTATTGAAAGGACACTGAAGATTCGGCTTAGGACTGAGTACCCAGGATTATCCAAAGCAAGCCAGAGCTGCCTCCTGATGTTTCCAAAGGGTTGCTTGTCAAATTTAGAAGCATCATTGTAGAATGCCAAAATCTCATCAAAAGAAGACGTGGTACTTTCTTGGTCGCTTTGTTCCTCCCATTTCTCTTGGTCTGGTTCCATTTTCCTCCCATGGTAGCTGTAACTGCAGCAGGAGTCTATAAAGAATTCATTGATTCCCCAGTATTCAATCTCCTGGCTGAAAGAAAACACGCAGAGTTCACCCATCACATGGAGCTTGCCGGTGTTATAAAAATGTAGCACATAAGGGAAGAGCTCAGGGTTCCTGTCAAAATAAAACTCATTCTTGGTGTCATCATAGTCGTCACAGAGCTCCAGTATTGACTCCTTTGAGTGACAGCTCAGCAGTTTGCCCAGCCTGGTCTCAGGGAACCGTAATAAAGTGTTGGATCTCATCTTTTTCTTAAAGCCTCCAACATTGATGCTGATCTCATTGTCTTCAAAATTTGCTTCGGATAAAGCCTTCAAACTCTGCCCTGTCATAGTGAGCTCCTTCCAAAGGTGTATAAGGGAACGAAAACCTAGGATGCAATTGCACAGAAAATTGGCAAAATGACCTATTGACGCTCTTTCCATCCTTCCTTTCTTTCTTTTCTTTCTCTTTCTCTCTTTCTCTTCCTTTCTTTCTTTCTTTCTTTCTTTCTT
>VXBW01006074.1:942087-1008115 GCA_013400375.1 Thinocorus orbignyianus | reverse complement strand
GATCCTGCCTCACGCCGGCTGCCTTCCCCGCGGCGGGGGAGGACGGGGAGCCCGCCCGTGGCCCCTCGCCCCCGCTGCCCCTCAGCGGCCCAGGAGGGACCGGGTGCGGAGGTGCCGGTTCCCCCCAGAGCCACCCGCGGCACAGGGGGTCCCGCCGCGGCCCCTCAGGCTGCGCCGCCTCTGTGGGTCCCTGCGGGGGCTGGGGACGGGGCGCTCCTCAGGGCAGCTGGGTGTGAGGGACGCGGGGACCACACAGCACGGCGGCGACACGCCGCTGAGGCCACCCGCTGTCCCCCAGACACAGACCGGGAACCCCCCGGGTGCCCACCCAACCGGGCCTGTTAATTTCGGGAGGAACGATCGTGGGAGCCCGCACCTCCTGCACAGGGGCCTGACCTCCCCGCAGAGCTTTAGCGCTGGCACATGGAGTAGTGTCCCATCGCTTGGTCAGCGGTGGCAGCGCCGCTGCCCATGCAGAAGACATCTCCCTTCTCCTGCCGGGCTCTGTCTGGTGCTGGCCGCCGTGGGAAGCAGCAGCAATCAACCAGCTCGGCAGCTGGCCCACCCTGAGCCCAGGCAGCTGGCTGTGCAGAGCACCGGTGCTCCAAGTCAGGTGCTTGGTACCAGGCTGACCTGTGTCATCTCCACCTCTCTCTCATGGTCCCATGCTCCTGGAAATGGATTGCTGTCAATGCTTTGCAGGATTAGAGCATGCAGGGGGACGAAGCCTCATGGCTTGCTTTCCCCAGCCCTGGCAGAGCCCCGAGCACTCTAGCTCTGGGCATCACCCTTGGTTTGTTTCTCAAACCCTTGGAGGAGGGAAGGGGTTGTACATCCCAACTCCAGCGGCACAAAAGCTCTGTTTACAAGGAACTCCTCAGTATTAAAAAACAGACCCGTAACAGCCCGGGTAACTCAGTGCAGACATGGAGTGAGGCAAGTAAGCCGTGGTGCATGCCAATAGCCGATTCTCAAAGAGCTTCAGCTTTCCTGTAGCTGTGGTGTTTTTATCGCCCCTCCATGCCCCACCAATGATGATCCATTGTGTGGTGGAGCCCTCACACCTTTGGGGACACTCCAGCAGTGGTGTGCATGGGCCCACAGCACCCTAGCCCCCCCTAGAAGATGCTTTAGAAGATCCCCACTTTGGGGGTGCTACAGATGCTGTTCGCCTTTTCTTGAGTGGTGCTTGCTCTTGCTTTGTTTTCCTGCTGGTGGGTGCCTCCTGCCTCCCTTTCCCCCTGCAGTCCTCCAGCATGTCCCTCCCTTTGCTACACATGCCCTGGTTTGGGGCTCTGGGTCCCAGCGTGCTTCACCGTATGTCCACTGGCATCTCACAGCAGGTTGAATCCCCACAGATTTATGCACACTAGGCTGCCCTCCTGGCCAGTGAAAGTGCTGCTGCCTCTCAGTTTGGTCCCCCCCAGCTCTCCCCTTCCTGGGAAGGGGCACACAGAGACTGCATGTAGGAGGGAGGAGGATTCTCAAGTGCAGTGGTGACCTGCGTGTTTCCCTGTAACAGTGGCTTTTCATCTCCAGAGAGGCAGCTCTGCTCCTTCCCGGGGGCAGCACAGTTGTCAGGTTGGTTTGTGGCAGCCTCCTCCTCTCTGGGCTCTGCTGGTGAGCTGCTCACTGGGGAGCTCTATTTATACTGGCTTTTAATGCCTGGGGCAAGGGATGGCAGAACACAGGGCTATGGACCACCACGCTGGGATTTCTGAGCTGGATGTGTCCCACCCCCTTCCCCAGAGCTTGGTTCAATCACAAAACTTCTCTGCTGTAATTTCCCACTCACTGTCAGGAGAACAAAAATAACTCATATTCCTTAGTGACGTTGCAAGGAATAGTGAGCTGTTGCTGGTAGGGCATTCAAGTGATGTCTGTGTGTTTTCACCAGCTCTGTGCTATCCTAGATATCTAGTGGGGGCTTTAAACATATTGAAACGTTTGCAGCAAATTTGTAAAAAACATATTTTTCATTACTTTTCTTTCTTATTCTTAAATTAGATATTTTTCCTCTAACACTGCTTTGGAAGAAACTAAGTGGAAATATGTTTAGAGGATTTTTCGAGGATTTATACATTTATACTCCCAGGCCACTTGGCTAAGAAAAAGGATTATAGGCAACCTCAAAATCATTTTGGGAAATTTATTTATCCATCTCTGTTCTTATCTCTGCCCTGGAAAAATCACCAGTCACTTTGCTAATGTATATTTTCTCTTTAAAAAGGCACAGTAAAGTTTATGCAGATATACTGGAGGTAAACAGTAATGTAACTGTGTAAGGATACAACTCCCCCTAGTTTAATATAACTGCTGCTGTAATTAGGGCTAATTGGCTCAGCCGAAGCATTTTGCTAATAAGGCTAAAATGCTTCCAGCACCCAAGGTAGTAATCCAAAATTCATCTGAATGTTTTTGCAAGGTGTGCACTCTGTTCCACAGACACACAAGCAGGTCTCTTTCTGACCTAGGGCTTTTGCCTTTCCCAATGGTAAGTAAAGGACAAATTGCCGCGGACGCACTGTCACTGGTGGAGTCCAAGGTGAAAGATCCACTTTGACATGTCAAATGGAATCAGAGATGTCATTTTTTTTTGCATAAAATGAGCTTGTGATGTGTCAGATAAAAGCAAATTTTGGGATGTGCTGGTAATAAGTAAATACAAAACAACACTTTGTCTCTACTGCTCTGTGTATCCTTCTTGGACAGGGGAGGGTGGAAAAGGGGTGCTGAGAGGGGTCTGGTAGGGGAAGGAAGCGTGAGAGAATTGTCTGTTGGAGTGGGGAGATAAATGGGTGACTCATATCACCCTAGGGCAATGTTACAAAAGCTCAGCTAACTTTGGTTCTGCTGGTTTTTGACACTGAGACTGCGTGAGAGAGACAGGGTTTGTTTTATTGGTACATGTGCTACCATGTTATTTAAGGAACATGAGAAGGTGCCAGTGCTCTGCAAAGATGTGGGATATGTTTAGGTGCCCACCAGGGCTGGTCTGGGTCTGCAGACACACTAACTGCAGTATGTTTGGCTACGCACCTTGCTTTGGGATTGTGGTGACTTGAGCTGTGACGGCATCTGGAATTATTGCTGTGCTAGTGACTGACTGGGTGTAGGAAGCTGCTGCCTAAGAAGCCACATCCTGGGATAACATCTCCTATCTGGTCCCTGTTGCCTCTCCCACCATTACAGCAGCTGCACTTTCATACTGCTGAGGACATGCAGCACCCTGTTCCACGGGCACAGGTACCTTAAATGCATTGTCAGCTTTGGAAGAAGTGAAACTGCTGCAACTACTGTTGGTTCTACAGCATTGATTAAATATTGAATAGAGTCTAAAGGAAGATGTTGCACCTAATTCAGTGGTTCTATCAGCACTTCCACTGAGTGGTAGATACATTCACTTTTGGCTTGAGGACGTCTATTAGGCTGAAGGTGGAACTTCAGTTTGAACTTAATACTTACTGGAAGGTCCCCCTCTGGCCCCAGAGCCAGATTCAAATGTACATTCTTGTTGGCCATTTCCTTTTGCTCCAGAGGGATTGGAAAACCCTGGAGTCTTAACGTGTTAGTTGAAGATCAATAGATACGATCTGTTTTTCTTTTCAAAGACTCACAGGCAGCTGGGAGCAAAGCTGAGATCCGTTCATGACAGCATTCTAACTCCACAACTATTGACTGTGGCCAGTTGGTGACTATGTTTAAAAGAAATCAAAACAGTTTTGCATATAATGCTCATTTAAATACTGGAAAAGGACTCTTGCAGAATATTCCCTAAGTCAAAGAATGAATAAGTTGAAAATTCATAAAGGCTCCATCCCTCTCTGGATAGGTATCCAAATGATTTGAGTACAGCCTGAATTTGAGAAAACCCCTGACTGACAGAAAATGTTGCAGAGGAAGGACGCTTCTAAATGTGCTTTTTTTCCTACCCCCTCGCGTCAGCAAGGTAGCTGTTCGCATGGCATTTGGTTGCTGGTGATCTTCAGTCAACTTTTTCTAATGGGGAGTTTAAAGAAAGCTGAGATGAGCCCCACTGAGTGATCTGGCTGTTTTAACAACCCTTCCATAGCCACAGGCAGAAAAGGAGTACATTTTGTTTATGAATCTGCTCGTCTCACAAGCGCCCTTGGTGACATACCTGCTTTTATTAGGAGGCAAAGGCTTTGTGTACACTCTTGTGGCATTTGCAGTATGAAAACGGGGAGTCAAAGCACGTTACTAAGCTAGAAGTTTACAAGACAGTGACAGTGATGTCTGAAAACAGACCTTCACTGTGACAGGGTGGAACTCCAGTGGACTGCAGAAAGGCCATCTGGCAGCTAAAGAAACTCAGCCATGTACTGAACATGAATTGAACATTCTGTTTCAACTGACAGTGGCTCAACAGAGTGACAAATCCCGATCTTTTGTGGTGCACTGCTTGCATGAGCAATAAAGTTTTGCTGTGATGACTCCGAAGTATTACACCTTTTGTTGTGAGTTGACCTGCTTAGTCACTGCTGTGCCTGCTCCACCGGGCTCTTGGCTGTCAGGGACACATGATAATCTTTGCTTTTGCAAGCCCTGTGGGGAGCATTGTCTTCCTTAATTAAATCACCAAATCCCAGAATCATGGAGTGCAAGGGCAAAAGAGGATCATCAGCTAATTGTGACTTTCTTTTAGTATAGATTGCAGAATTTCAACTTTCTGTCCCCTACGGAAGACTGAGATGACAGACCTACAGACTGCACTGACAATATATTAGTGGAGCCTGCAGTGGGTATGTTTACATGAGCTTGTTACTCGGGATTGCGATTGTGCTTTTGAAGTGACTGTGTTGATCAGCTCCACTACCTTGATTTCATTTATATGGAGACTGAGAACTATATTTCTTTCAGAGTAAAACAACCCAAAAGCTGAGCAGCATGAGTATGCATTGCCGGTAGCAATAAGGATTTTCAGGGCTGCAGTTTTGGATGTAAGATGATGACCCAGTGCAGTTCAGTTGTCACTTTCCCAGTGTCAGTCAGCAGTGGACATGATCTCTGATATTTACCTGAGTGGAGACGGGGGTGAAAGAAGATCTTGCTTGAATGCAGATTACAGCTATTAGTTTTAAATTGTGAGTAAAAAGGCTAGTTCTGTGTTGTCTTGGAACATTTGAAGGCTATTTCACTTGCATTTGGAACCTACCCATGTGTTTCTTCCCTTACGCTTCTCACGCTTCTGTGTATCTAGAAAACAAAGCCATGGGAAATCCAGCTACAGACTAGCTGCTCTGGGCAGATCCCCAGATTTGATATATTCTCAGCTGATTTGCTCTCACTGAGAACATGCCTCATGCTTAGATGGCGCAGCATGTTTTATCTCCATTTTCCTTCTGTGCACTTCTAAAGGATATGGGGAAAATCCTACTTGCTCTCAGCAAGTGAGGAAAAGCTCACCCAAAGCTAATCTGAGCCCTTTGTTCTAAAAACAATAATTGAGAAAATTTATTGTTTCCATGTACATATACACATATATCTACGACACTGGAATTTCCATCTTAAATCAAGAGAACAAGTTGAATACAAGCAGGAAGAGTGGCCCCTTCTTGGAAACATTTTACTCAAAAAACAGGAATGTGAGAAACCCCCTCCTAATTTACATCTATTTCAGTCTGAGAGGAAAACTGACTTTGACTATGAAATCAGCATGCAGAAGGGCAGGAGAAACCTCTCAAACTACGTGATCCAAGCTCACAGACTGTCCTAGCTTCCTGGAGAAGCAAAGGACCATGCAGATACTTCACACAGATTAGTCAGTTTCAGGTCAGGAGGTCAGAGTTGTTCAGTGTGATGATGATGGGCCAGCTCCAGTGTTGCACTGTTGCCTGCCATGTGGATCAGTATTATCTCCTTCTTTCTTGACATTTACTGACTTTTTGAGGGGAGTTTGGAGTTAGGAGACCCTTAGCTAATCCTGTGTTTCAAATAAACAGTAACAACATTAAAATTGCTCTGCTTACAGCAAGAAGAGACTGTCTCTGCTGCCAAACACAATTTCTTAATCCAGCAATTTGCCCTTCCAACTCTATGGATGAGTTTCTGATGGGTGTCCAAGTCTTCTCATCTATATAGTCACACTGTACAGCATATACCCTGCTGTGAGACCTGTCCCACTGCTCTTCACACTCTGTTAGCGCAGACCTCACCAGCACACTCTCTGCTCTGCCTGGCCTGCCTCAGGTGCGAGCTAAGAGTGCTCTGCAGAAGAGTTCAGCCAGGCAGCCTGCCCTTGCCCTTGCCTTTGTAGCGATGTTGTCAAGGACAGACTGATCATTTCAAGGCCAGCATTCACACAGTGTGAGGCTAGTCTGCAGTGGGAAAGACAGAGCTTAGAATCATAAAAACGTCTACTTAATCTTAAAAAAAAAATAGTTAGGGGACCATGAAAGAATGTTACACTTATTCTGACCAAATGTGTTTATTTTACAACTGAGAACCTTAATGCCCAACTAGATCAATGACTGAGATAAAATAAGTAAGTGAAGGAAATGAAAGGTAGGGATACCAGTGAGGCTCCCTGCACCTCCCAAAGGTGTTTCTGCAGGCAGAGAGCAGAAGATGTACTATCTGCTTTCCAACCCAGAGTTGCGACTGCCACCCCTCGCTGGCTGCATGAGCAGCTTCATACTGCAATACTTGGTGTCTGCAACCATATTATAGCTTGAGAGAAAGCTCTACTGGATCTCTGATTGAGGTAATAGAAATTTGAGAAGAAAGATTTCAGAGAGGTAACATAAGTATTAAGAGCCAGCTCTGATCACAGAGGACCTCCAGCCCTTTCTGTCTCCCAGTATTTGTGCAGCTCAGCACAGATTCAGAAGCTGCTGTTGTCTGCCTCCTAAACATGGGGCTCAGATTCTTAAATACAAAAGACCAGCTTTGTCTGGATTTAGTGAAGCTATCCAACATGAGATCCTTTATTTTATCTTCATAATGCTTGTGGAGGTTTTAGCTGTTGCACTGGGGGCTTCAGTGTTCGCAGTTCTTCAGTCTCCACTTTATTTGCACCAGTTGCTCCACCAAGAGAAGAGTGAAGTTTGCCTCTGAAGTCAACCTGAACGTGAAGAAACTGGATGACCAAAGAAAGAGCAGCCTGGGACCACAAAAATGACCAGAGGGATGGAACACCTCTCCTATAAGTAAAGCCTGAGAGAGTTGGGATATTTCAAGCTGGAGAAGAGAAGGCTCTGGGGAGACTTCAGTGTGACATTTCAGTACTTAAAAGGGACCTACAGAAACGATGAAGACAAGATTTTTAGTAGGATCTGTTGTGATAGAATTCAGGGTAATGGCTTCAAAGTAAAAGAGTGACAATTTAGACTAGATATAAAGAAGAAATTTTTTATAATAAGGGTACTGAAACCCTGGCACAGGTTGCCCAGAGAGGTGATAGATGCGCCATCCCTGGAAACATTCAAGATCAGGTTAGACGGGGCTCTGAGCAACCTGATCTAATTGAAGGTATTCCTGCTCATTGCAGGGGAGCTTGAACTAGATTACTTTTAAAAGTCCCTTCCAACCCAAACTATTCTATGGTTCTGTGACTTCTGTCTTCCAGTTGGTATGGACCATTCACCATTGCCTCATAAACCACCCTGTGCAGAGCTTTCCAGCTGTGAATTTAAGGTAAATTTATCTCTTCTTGCTTGTAGCAAATAGCCTGGAAGGGCACTCTTTTGAAGCTACATGACCATTACATGCAGCCATCAGAATATGTTTCTGTAATGGTATTGTCTCCAGCAACTTCTCCTTTTTTTTTTTTTTTTTTTGCTAACAAACCAAGGCACAAAGAGAAAGATTTTGTGCCATGCAGAGCCTTGCTGTGATTGCTATAGGTTTTTTAAAAAAATTCTGCTTGGTAGAAAACAGACAATCAGCTTTAACCATTTATTCTTTAATAGCTGCCCACACAGCAAAAGGAATTAAAAACCTTTTCATAGCCTGCATAACGCTTATGTCCCATTTTTTGAACGGAAGAGGACACCCCACCCCTTCAAAAATACTAACAATCTGTTGGCAGCAACAGTCCGTCTTTGAGTCATTCATTGTAACTTTGCAACGGTAGTACCTTTCCTGAAATGTATCTCAAAGGCAGTTTTGATTGTAATTTATCCTAAAGGTCATACTTGCCTATCTGAGAGTCTGATCAAGAGTATGCACATTCCTCTATGCCTCCAAATATATTCTGATTGTTAAGAGATCTCTCACTAGTGGATGAAGGATCAAGAAACTATTTCCTTTGGATTTGATTCTGTTTGATATTTTTTTATTATATTTGAAACAAGAACAAGCCAATTGAAAAAAACAACAACACAAGGATCACTAAATAAGATTCTAATTAATGTTTCCCACTGCTATTGTGAAACAAAAGGTTTTAAAGCTTCTGAAACATGTTGGGACATCTGGGCTCAGTTTCTATACACAATGCAGAAAGTCCAAAACATCACGGGAAACCTTATTCCGAAGGCATGCCAGTCCAGATCCATGCTCTGAAGAGTTTCATATGGTTCAGATCAGTTTATAAAAAAAAGCCGCTGAACTGTTTTATCCTTAGCTAACATGATTTTAAACTTCACATTTTTTAACCCCAATTCAACAAAGCGCTTAATGATATGCTAAATTATAGCCACCCCTGGTTTTCAGAAATGTGCTTCTCCTTGCTCTCCTGGTGTTTGTTATTCCTATAATAAAGAGTAGGAGGAAATAATGAAATGGGTTTTTTTTTCCAAAGCATGTACATGAGAATATAGCAGTAGTTTAAACTTTACCCTTTAAACTGATGGATGATGGTGGATTCATTTGGTATAAAGTCAAGTGAGGGCCAGCATGTTGTGAGCACAGGAAAACCTGAATTCCATTTTATTTGCTTTTCTTTTCAAACTGCTGCTTTGTGGAGCAATTCTGAACTTTGCTGCATTCGGAATATTACACTAACCAGCTGCTGAACAAAGACTTCACTGAATCTAGGTCAGGTCTAATTTGTGAAGCTCGCAGAGTTAGTCACTATGGCAGCTTTCTGAAAGGTACAGATGGGAAATCCATGAGCTGTGGGAACAGAATTACGTGGCTTCTTCTCACCATCAGTTTTAATGCACTTTGTTTTATTTCCTTTTCAAGGAGTTCCTTTTTCTTAGAGTTCCTAGTAAAAGAGAGATTAAATGTGACAGCCACATCTGTTTTAGGAAATTCCTGTGGAGATATCAGATTGGTAGCTGGCTCAAGGGATGTTAAAAGCGAATGCTTCTGGTCAGAGCAGGTGGTCTATGAACATTATGAAAAATCTGTAGCCTTTTATAGCGACTTTCATCTCAGGATCTCAAAGTGCTCTATAAATATCAGTTGATCAAGCCTTACAACGTCCCTGTGAGGTGATCACTTTGTAATTGAAGGGAATGGATTTTATGGCTCACAAGTTTGCTGTTGGCTGTGAAATCCTATTTGTGACTCACACAATCTGCCACAAGTAGAGCAGATGTGTGGCTGCTGTGTCTGGAAATGAGAGATCTTTGAGATACAGCGGTGCTTGTGCTACTGGTACACGGGTTCTTCTTCCCTTCTGAGCTGCTTCACTGCCCCTTATTCTCCTATTGTTATTTCCTGGTGCCTCCTGCCAAGAGCACACACTAGACATGCTTTCTTTTGGACATCCCACCTTGTGCCATATTTTTTGGTGAGAGCTTGGCATAGATGCATGCTTTGCAGATTGTTTCTCTGCAGTTCCTAGGACAAAATATGTGCTAAGATGTACCTCAGCCAGCCTTCTCCCACGTGTAGCAGAGGGGAAAACAGCAGTGCAACTCCGCTCTCCATTCTCAGTATTGTTTGGGTTAATTTAACGGGGTTAGTTTAAAGGTTGGGGACAACGCCAATAGGCAGAGAACGTCTGACTGAGCAATGTCCTGCAGCCAGCAGAAGAAGCTGCCTTGTAAAGTAATGCTGTCTGCCCTACAGATGGGCTGGAGCATCAGGTTCATCAAGGGCATGTTTGATTCAGTGAATATGACTTTTGCATTTCAGAAGAAACTATGAACAAGCTTAATTCAGAGCCATGTCATAACATGATAAATATTGTTTGGGTGTGGGCATCTATATGTATGCGTGTAGGCACTTCTTACATGGCAACCACACACACTTTTCAGCCTTGAGGACAGGACTTTGGTACAAAATGAATCCTTCATGAGTTTTCCGTTTGTCTCTTTCTCTAGCTGTAGAGGTTATTTATGTTGAACATGCTTTGACTTGCACTGAACATACTTAAAATTCAGCTGTAACTCTAATTGCAACCATTTGGGACATAGCTGTTCAGGCCCTGAAAAAGATCGTATCACTACCTTCAGTAAAACATGGAATAGGGGGCATGGGGGAAGATCAGTATTTCCAGATGAAAGTGCACCCAGTTGCTTGGATAAAGACATGAGACTTTGTTGCCTGTGTGATAACACTCAGGTTATAAATACCAGCTTTTGACAACATTGACCCACAATCCGTGATGCTGGCTGGTAAATCCCAGTTTGTTGTTTTAAACATTCTGTGAAGTAGACTGCCATCCAAGGCTGAGAGTTCCCGCCAGTGTTAGCCTGGAACTTGTCCTGCATATTATACCTCTTAGTATAATAAGGTTAATAATACCAGTTCTATCCCCAGCCAATATTTACAACACAAAGAAATCCTTAAATGCAAAGATATTTGAGGTTTTTATGTTATTACACCAGAGTATAACTTGACATCAGATTTTCCAGTGGTTATAATTTTTAAATTTGCTTTGTAAAGGACTTTACCTTCCTATCTCCATAGTGTTCAGCACGTCTGGATCTCCACCCAGATTGTGACCTCTGGATATTGCCATAATATAAACATTAAACAAAAGTAATTATTGATAAAAAGCGGGAAGGTTATTTCTTGTCTTGATTTGTGGTTTAAAATATTTCCATGGACATGTGTTGTTCCTAACATGCAGCTACCACTAGATTAATACAATGTCCAGTGTGTGAGGATAGTGGTACTGAATTTAAAAACCTGAGGATTCTTTCCAATGACTGAACCAAAGTGACTGAGTTCAGCTTTCAGTCCATTTGCACTTTGGCTATATCACAACATGCTACAGATGTCTTAGCAAACAGTATTGAACGTTCAGATGTAACCAAAAACAATCTGGGAGAAACTGGGAATATTCTTGGGGGAGAGGAAGCGATCAGGAAGTATACTACTGTAACAGTTTGTTCTGTACCCCAAAGTGGGGAGCAAGGAGAATAGTTTCTTGGAGATTAAAATGTGTATTAGCTTGCAAACCTTTGTACACTCACAGCATCCAGTTCTCAACACAGCAAACAGTAACCTAGAAACATATGTGGTGAGCAAAAACACTCATAAATCTTAAGAGATTATGTGTTCCTAATGTGAGACTTCAGACTGATCTATTTTGTTAAGTGCCAAACTTCAGCATGATTCAATCAAGTTTTGCTTAATCTGAATTTATTTACTCTTGGTGATGATGATTCATTGAACATGTCTGTAGTCCAGTCTGTTGAACTAATTTATCAGGCATTTTGATGGACTGGTGATTTGTCTTCTCTGAACATTTCATGGTTTATTTATTTATATCATCTGGATTGTGTAGAACAAGAACTGCAGTTCTGCTATGAATTAAACATTCCTCAATGATGCCTTTAGTAACAGGAAACACTCTCTAGATAGGTATTCTTGTTGCAATATAGCCAAAAAACTAAGCCAAGAAAAGTTCTCTTATCTACAGATCCAGTTCCCCTAACTAAATTCCTGTGTTAACCTGGGTAGATTTGTGTCAGAGACAAAACCTGGCAAAGCTGGAGGGATGAGAGTGGTGAGGTTTCTCTGTGTAGGACATGGGGCTTTCCTGGAGGCTGGCCCAAGAGAATAGGTCATCCTAAAAAGTAAGACACAAAGCATTTGCTTACACAGCCAAATTAACACGCAAGTACTGTGCAGAGAGGCATTCCCACACTAGCTGTCCTCTGGCTCTTATGGATAACGTTAGTATGAGCCAGGCCAGGCTGGCCTTCAGTATATGTTGGCAACTTATGTGCATTCCCAGAACCGTACTTGAATTGCTGGTTTCTGCTGAGGTCCATGTGACTATGATGACCAACGTGCTGTGGCTACTTGTTAAATCTAACTTCAGAACAGTTACATGAGGCTGGTATGCCTACCTTCAATGCAAGTACTTTGCTTTGACCTTCTCTTTTCCAAGGGAATATAATTCATCAGGTAATTTTCAGAAAAACCTCCAACTCTCTACCTGCAAAGGAATTAAAGAATAAACATGTGGAAGAGGCAAACTCTTTCCCAGTGTGGAAGGTGTTAATTTTCCATAACCATGGGTGCAGAACAAGGATGCTCTCACTTCCAAAGGGTGGAGTCTGCTAGACCTGGGGTACCCAGTACAAGAGATATGGACATAACTAAAGAGAGTCCAGTGAAGTGACATTGAGATGTTTAAGGGACTGGAGCATCTGCCATGTGAGGAGAACTGTGGCTGTTCAGCCTGGAGAAGAGAAGGCTCCAGAAGATCTCAGGAATGTGTATGAAATACCTGACTGCATAAAAGGATGCAAAGTAGATGGAGCCAGACTCTTCCTAGTAGTGCCCAGCAACAGGACTACAGGCAATGGGTACAAAATGAAACACAGGAAATTCCACTAAAACATAAGAAAAAGGATGATTAATCACTGGCACAGGCTGCCCAGAGAGGTTGTAGAGTCTCCATCCTTGGAGATATTAAAAATCCAAATGGACAAGATTATGGGCAACCACCTATAACTTACCCTACTTTGGGCAGAGTATTGACTAGAGGCTCCCCAAAGGTGCCTGCCAGCCTCAGCCATTCTGCCATTTCATCAGATTAAATTAAAGAATCTCAAGTATTTGTTAGTGCAAAAAATTTCTGGAAAATTGATAATGATGAGTAGAGTATCTCAGTGTATCAAGTAGATGTCAACCCTCTTGACTCTTAGGCACATGATGTTCTTTTGGTGAGCAACCAAACAGCAGATATAAATTAGACATTAAGTACCATTAATGGAGCAACAGTACTAGAACATGTGTTGTACTAAATGTGTGCACAAATTTGTAGCATGAATATCAGTTGAGAGTGTAAGAAGCAGCAGAGATGTGATTCAAATACAGATTAGATGTGTTCTAGTTGCTACCATTCAAAGACTGGTGTTCCTGCCATACCCCTGAGCTTGGTCAACAGCATCAGATTTTGGTCCCTTTGCTTGTTGTTGCTGTTTCATGGGCCACATCAGCCCTGAATGTGACCTTAAGAGTTATCTTGTTTAGGGATTTTGCATAGTCATTAGAAACAAAGAGATCATAAAAATCTGATGCTACATGGATTTATGCCACTGGAGTTGGAGGCAGCAATGATCAGGCAAAAACGTGTTCTTTTTTCCTCTGACACTTTCTTCTGGCTTCCCAGTGTATTGACTTGCTTTGTAGGTTAGCTAACCCTAAATAAAAAGACCATCAGTTTGTATCTGAGGATGGTGAAATGCATCTGAGATATCCCAAACATGTTTGGCATGTTTAAACACATCCTTTCAGCTTGTCTTCTTTCACACAGCTTCCGAGTGATGTTAATAATAATATCATTTATTTTGGATGATTGATTCTGAGATTCTTGCTTCTACATCCTGAATGCAATACTTCCAGCCTCGGCTTCTTTCTTTATGCAGGGAAATACATTAGACGTCCTTAGTTATTCTCGATATTTAAAGCTGGAAAGCCAAGACTCATTTGTATACAGATCTAAAGTTATTAAACAACTAGAGGTACTTCAGATCTAATTGTTTGATTAGTGCCTCTGTGTTGACTTTGATTGAAGTAAGAGGTTTACATTGCCAAGAAGAAGAATTGCATTGGGTCTTTATGTATAGACATATGCATTAGATCATTTGTGAATATTTAACGTGGGAAAACAGCCATATTTAAATGATTAAAAGTACTTGTATAACGCTACTGGTTTTTGCTGGTGTTACTTATCTGATAAAATTTCTATAGGAGTCGGTGTGATTGGAAGTATATAAAACCTGTGGAAGATCAGAATGGAGATTTAAGCTTTCAGTCTTTTTTAGATTCAGAAGCCAGCCCAGGGACTATGCACAGTCCTGTCCAGTTAGAGATCCACAGTGCGTTATTTGTCCCTAAAATCTATGGAGACAAATGTAGGCACCTTACCCTCTTTTAACAATATGGCTTTAAGTTTTTTTTTATATCTGGAGGCTAGCCAGTATGCTGGTATACACGTAAAATTAACCAGACTTGAGGGAAAGAAGCTGGAGTGACAGAAGAGGGTGTGATTTTTTTGGAAGAGTATCTTTTCCAAGCAAAGATGTACCACTGTTCTCCTGTGGAATGCATGAGCAATGGCTGAATATATGCAAATGCAAAAACCATCTGACAACAGCAGCGTATCAGTATGAGCAGCTCCGCCAGGGTCTCTCCATGCACCCGCTGAACTGTGCTGAGGATATAAAAGTTCCAGTTCTGCTGTTTACTCAGCTGTGGATCAGCTGGTTCCCTATGAGGAATTTGTATTTCCAGCTTGCTTTTGTAAAAACTGAAGAAATTACTTGAAACAGTAAAAAAAACAAACCCATAGGAAACGAGCATAATAATTGCCAAGCTAGGCTAAGGAATGCCAGAACTAAGGTTGCCATAATTCAGGTCCGTTGTGTGCATTATCTTCCAATTTCTAATTGCGTGACCAGAGACTGGTGGGTTTTTTGCTTTTATTTTTCCTCACTGCAGAGGATGGACCTGCTGTGGGATGAATCATGGTTACCTCATTGCAGAAACGGTGGAATTTGGAGGGTGATGGCAGAGGATTTCAAGATAGGAAAGGATTGTACTGTGGTTTGGGAAACTGAGTGTTGTCTCAGTACTGGATTTTGTTGCTGTTATGGATTTTGTTGTTATTCTCCTGAACATCATTTCTGTGTAACACTGGGCTAGTCACTTAACTCAAAACTTTTCACAGATGGTAACTGATTTTCTGGAAACCCTGGAAACTGGAATCTGATGGGGGACATGCTGAATACCCACTGTTATGAGAACTGTGCTTTGAACAGTGCTATCTTTTAGATGCTTAAAAGAACTTTTCTTAAGCATCTCAAATGAGAAACCAAAGTCTATGGTGTCTTTTGGCAATTTTGACTTAATGACCATAAATAAACATAGAAGGTAGGACTTCCTTCTCATCTTCAGCGGCCCTGGGAAGATAAATTGTCAGTGTTTGTAGAACACCAGAATTCTGCAGAAGAGAAAACCATAAAAAGCCTTCTTTTGGCAACAAATGGCTGTGTTTCAGCATTGTACCAGATGATAGGTGCCATAGTTGGAATAACAGGGTAAGGTTTTTCAAATACTGATGCCACTATTTTTATGTAGTGAATTAGTAGAGAACCACAGCAAAGGCTTTGAAAGTTCATTTAATCCACTCCCCTGCTTGAAAGCAGGATCTGCGAGGTCTATTATATATTCTTAGACACTTGTCTAAGCTCCAGTAACAGAATTTTCAGGTTTACATGATTTTCCGTTGCTTTACTTTCCTTATAGTTAAAAAGTCTTTCCCAGCAGCTAGCTGAAATCCCATTTTTGCTGCACTACTTCTCCAGTGATCAGAGGAGAGGAAGAAAGGTTCACCTGTGGGACTATCTCATAGTCTACACATAAAGGGTACAGAACTGAGATTATCACTTTGTTTCTGAAAGCATTTAAAAATTGCCCCAGACCAATGGTCTGCAACAGCACAGGCTGAGGGATGACTGCCTGGAGAGCAGCTTGACAGAAGAGGACCTGTTAGTCCTGGTGGACAGAAGGCTGGTCAGAAGCCAGCAATGTGTCCTTGCAGCAGAGAAGGCCAGCAACCTCCAGAGAAGCATTATGTAGAACATTGGCAGCAGGTTGAGGGCGGTGATCCTTCCCCTCTACTCGGCACTGGTGAGACAAGTCTGGAGTACTGGCTCCAGTGCTGGACCCTCCAGTACAAAAGAGGTATGGATACAGCAAAGCTGGTCCAGTTAAGGGTCATTAAGATGTCTAAGAGACTCAAGCATCTGACATACGAGAATAGGCTGTGGAAGCTGGGGCTGTTCAACCTGGAGAAGGAGTGTCATTAATGTGTATAAATACCTGAGTGAGGGGGGTGTAAAGAAGATGGGGCCAGACTCCCTCTTCTCCATGGTGCCCAGCGACAGGACTAGAGGCAATGGGCACAAACTGAAGCGCAGGAAATTCCTCTAAAAACATAAGAGAAAGATCTTCGATGTAAGGGTAGTCAAACACTGACACAGGCTGCCCAGAGTCTCAGTCTCTGGACATACCCAAAACTCTACTAGACAAAATAATGAGAAACATGATCTTCTTTTGAGCAGGGGGTTGATTAGATGATCTCCAGGGGTGCCTGCCAGCCTCAGTTATTGTGTGATTCAGTGCCTCTAGGAGTTGTATGTAGAAAGCTTAAGCCTGGCATTTACCTCTCACATGTTGAAAATATTGTGCAACTGTTCTTTGCACTAAAATTGGAGATGGCTGTTTCATTCATGGGCTGTCTGTATTGTAAGGGGAATCAAAGTAGAAATATTTAATGCTTGAACACCTCTTATTCTGTACAGTGAGAGTTCTTTGCTCATGAGGATCTGGAGTTTGGGTGCCTCCCCAGCTGTCTGCAGTAAGGTATAATTGTGTTTTTTTCCTTGAATTTATTTCCACTCTTGTGTAGTTTTCCAAAAACATCAACTGTTGACTAAATAAAGAAATGCAGCTTGTTGCCAAGTCTAATGCTTCCCTCACCAGTGATATATTAAAATGCTCCTCGCTTTCACTTTAGTCCTTATCTTCTCCAGACAGCTGGGAAGCCAGTTCCCAGTGTCTTATGCTTGAAAACATGATTTTCTATAGATTTCTTTTCTCCTTCCCTTCAGTCCAGAGCATGAGATCTTATTTTATAATACATTATAGCTGCTTGTCTGGGGAATGGAGTTATCTAAATGAAAGGTAATTTTCCAGTACATTCTGGACATGGTACATGAAAGAGGCTTAACACCTTAAAACAATGATCTTGTAAGATACTAGTGCTAGATTAATCTACCCCATAACCAAAACTAGACCTCAAAATTCCTTTGCCCTTTCCTCTTCACCTAAATATCTAAGATGTCTGCACATCTGTCAGCTAAGTTTCTCATAATCACCAGCCTGCCTCCAGAGCCATCCAAATCCTAATTGTGCTGAGCAGTCAGCTTTGAACTTCACAATCCACTATGCCAACCTGTCCTTTTCTTCTGCTGAATGTTTCACAGATTCCCTCTTCCTCCTACCTTCTCCCGGAGAAGAGACTGAATGGATGCCTTCTTTTTGCTTAGGAACTCCAGTGCTAGAGCAGTCACTCCTGACCACTGAAGATTTTTCTCTCAGAACTGTGAGCCAGACCAGTGACCTCCTGCATGATGAGAACATCACTTTCGTTCCTTATCCTGTAACCCAGTAAACCCTCGAGGGGAGTAAAAGCATGAATAGGTGGGTTGGTAACCACTGCTCTCTCTGCTATGTTGTGTTGTTAGGACAGTGTTTAGGGAGCTGGGAGATGTGGGCTTAAATGCAGCCTGGTGAAAGGGGCAGAGAGCTCAGGTCTTTCTTCTCTCTGCTGAATACTGCAGCCCCTGACCTGTCTTTTTCCAAGGTGTTACCTGCTGGCAGGTCCTTTAGTTCCTTGGCCTCTCTTATCCTTGTGTTTTCATTAACTATTTCCTGGGTTTGTGAATTTTATTCCTTCCCAGACAACTGTGCTGAGGTCAGTTTAGGGGAAAGAGCACCTCATGCGGCTTNTACTCTGTGCTTGTGAGACCCCACGTGGAGTACTGTGTCCATGTCTGGAGTCCTCAACGTAGAAAGGACATGGACCTGTTGGAATGGATCCAGCAGAGGGCCACAAAGATGATCAGAGGGATGGAGCACCTCTCCTATGAGGACAGGCTGAGAGAGCTGGGGCTGTTCAGCCTGGAGAAGAGAAGGCTCTGGGGAGACCTGATAGCAGCCTTCCAGTATCTGAAGGGAGCTACAGGAGAGCTGGGGAGGGAGTCTTTGTAAGGAAGTGTAGTGATAGGACAAGAGGTAATGGTTTTGAATTGGAGGAGGGGAGATTTAGGTTAGATATTAGGAAGAAATTCTTTCCTGTGAGGATGGTGAGACACTGGAACAGGTTGCCCAGAGACGTTGTGGCTGACCCATCCCTGGTAGTGTTCAAGGCCAGGCTGGATCAGGCTTTGAGCAATCTGGTCTAGTGGGAGGCGTCCCTGCCCATGGCAGGGCGGTTGGAACTCAATGATCTTTAATGTGCCTTCCAACTCTAACCATTCTATGATTCTATGATTTTACAACAGATGAGATGCATTTGCAGATAAATCCTTTTATCTGGACTGCTGTCACCCTGTTTGCCATTGCCCTCTATAGTCATTCAGTCTGCCTTCTCAAAGACAAAAACCTGTTTCCTGGAGCCAGTTCTCTCATGTGTTTTTGTCTAGTTTTAAGGGATTCAGAGAAAGAAATGTCAGACACCTCTGCAGGTAGCTGTTTTGCAGGGCAATACAGCTCACCCTATCACTGAGCCAGCCTATATTTCTTTTAGTTTGTTTCTGACCCTTGTTCCTCCCCACTCCATAAATCAGTCCTCCTCCTCCTTTGTGGTGTTTATGCTGTCCAAATAGATAGAAGTCCCCAGGGTGGTTCCTCACCTCCAGCAATTGTCTCAACATTAACGCCTGAGCACACTCTGCTCTCTTTGCTCAGTTGTCATGCAGCCAAACTCATCTCTTTGACTTAATTCCTCATAAATCAATAGGTCCAGATACTTACCCTCTTGCTTCCTTTGGGATGAGTCTGCTTCACAAGCTCACAGCCAGTTTGTTGGTCTCTGCTGTTATTAGGACCTTCTGTCTCCCTTCTTTTAGCACATTTCTCCATTTCATGTCTGCATTTGAGGTTGTGCTTCCTCCCGCAGACTATTGCCTTGTGCCCATCCACTTGGCTGTCGTTTTGTTATTTCCAGCCTGTCTAGGTTTCTTTATGTTTTGTGTCTGTCCCCACTAGTTTACACACCACCTCTCTAATTCATAGGAGTCGTTACATCAAATATAAATTGAATGAATGTGGTGTTTACTGCTTCCTTCCAGATCATTAATAGACATTAAATAAAACCAGACTTAGAGCAGATTTCTAACCCTCCTTTCCTCCCCTCCCCACACCCAATCCATGCCCCAGATATTCTCCCATCGGCTCTTTATGTTCATGTTTATCTTTTGTTCCTCTTTGTTTATGGACTCACAGTCTGTGTTCCATCTCTGTGACAGTGCTCATTTCCCAGCCAACTTGCATTCATTTTTCAAGTCATGTTTTGTAGCTGAGGCTTTTCTCAGGACTGGCTGTAGGCTGCTGCTTCATTCCCTTCATCTGCTGGTTTTGTAAATCAATAAGAAAGGAGTGATCGCGGATTTTTGGCAAGATTTAGTCTTTATTGACTCTCTGGGATGACTTTCATGCTTGTGCTAAGCAATCGCACCATCATTGGTGATGGGGGATGTGCTCCCTTTTGCACCAGCAATGAAATTTTCCTGTGCTTTTCACTGCTTATTGAATTTATTAATCCCATTGTATTTATTAATCCAATCCCTTAACAATGTAAGATATGGGTCATGATGGCCAGCTACTTTTTCTTCCATGCTGGCTCTCATCTACCTCCTACCAGCAAATACTTGATCCATCTGCTTAGGAAGGTCTCAAATTTGTAACAACAGGAAAGAGATAGCCATTGACAATTTCTGAGAAACAAATTGTGACTGATCTAGGAGAGTGGAGGCAGGAGGGAGGTTCATGTGGTTAAAATGTCATCTCCGGCAGAGCCACCATCCCTCCCACACTGCAGTGGGACCTGTAATATGACTGCAGCAACCTGCTATCTGAAGACAGGTTTGGAACAGGAGTTCTTGCACCCCCTCTCTTATCGTGGACGTGCCACAGCATGGAGCTGCCACAGCTCAACACACGTTGGTGCAGAGAAGGTGCTGAGGGGGAAAATCTTTTATTTCCGTAATGAATATATCTTCCTGTCTCTGTCCTGTCCAGTCTCTTCTTTCTCCCTTATTTTAGGGGCAGAGAACAAGGCTTTTGGCACAAAGAAGCAATAAAACAATCCTGGTCAACCTGATTAGTGGTAGTCTCAGCCCATTAGTTGGCTCCCTGCTGCAAGCATTTGCTGCGTAGGCTTTGGGACAGAGGATTTGCAAAGAGGGCTTTCAAGGTGAGTGGGATATATGGACATTTATGGATCTTGAATAAGAAAAACCAATAGGCAGTACAGACAAAAGCATGAACTTCCAGACCAGGGTCTGAAGTGGTCGGAAAGGGCAATGAGAGCAAAGGCCACTGCTGAGCACAGGCATGGGTGATATTACCAGCAGAAAGCTGGGTAGGATGCAGGGCCAATGACTATAGATCAGGCAGGCTGGTATCTTGAATTTTTTAGTGCAGGAACAGCATGCTCAGTGACCATGTGCAGGAAGGCGCAGGAGCCAAGGAAGGGTTCTGTGCCTATAGCTCAGTCAATAAATTAAATGCTTGCAGGCTGAATCTCTGGCACCGAAGCTAACTGGCGCAGGAGGGTTCTTAAGTTCGCTTGGTTTCCAAAAAAGGATGACTGCATGCAAACCCTAACTTAAGCTGCATCCCAAATCATGCCTTCAAACTGTTCAGGAGTGTTTGTTGGCAGAGACCCAAGGTATGACAAGGGTTGTTCTTACAACCTTACAGTTACTGTAATGCTGGAGATACTGATTATTATGAATGAGATCTGGATCTCTTGGCCTTAACAGAAGTCTCATTGCAAAGCCACACACTTTCTGTAAGGATCCTTCAAGTGATAAAGGCTATAGTCGGGAGATAGTGCTTTTGTGAATGAAGGTTACGGGTGGTTTTGTCAGCATGTAAAAAGCATGTAACCAAGACAGCTGTAGCTGCTGATCCGCCGACTGAGTAGATTTTGCACTTTGGCATAGATAACATAGATACTGCACAGAAATCCCAGTTCTTGGATTATATGGATATCACAATGCAGAACAATCTCATTTCCATTACTTTTAGAGAGCAGATTTTCAGCTTTATTCTCCACCTAAGCCTGTAGTGGGAATAAGTGTGTGTCTTACAGTGCATACTTTAGGAGCTAAAAGCATTAAATGGTATTAAGATTCTCTAACTCAGTTTGAAGCCATGTTACAACAGAAGATTAGAAGCCACTAACTAGTCCCTGCTGTCCCTGCTCCTTGGTTTTACTAAGTAGCCTCAGCTGCTATGGCAGATCTGGACTTTTCTGTTCACAAGTGAAAAATGTTGTCAAAGACCATGCTTATAAATGCACAAAGCATCAACTGCACCAAGCCACGTCGCTTAAGAGCTGTGTTTTAGATGGGTAGAGCCACCCATGGTTTGAACGACATCTGCAAAGGTCATTAAAATGTTACTCTTCAGCCAACAGGGTGATTCTAACGAGAGGGTCCCCAGTGCAGAGACACAGCATTAGCACGCTGCCAGTGCAACTCCCAGCCCCCCGCACTGTGCTGAAACCACATCTCCAGTAATGACACCAGACTTGGAAGGCTTGGTGCGGAAAGTTACGGCCAGCTCTGGTCTCCAGAGAGAGGAAAAAGGAAAGGTTTAGAGTGACTTTGCACCTGTGAAACAATGTGCTGCTATTACAATGCCCAGCACCAGCCAGCCTTTGCTCCAGGGAGGCCTGGAGTGCTTTAGAAAGCTTTTTGCAACAGCTACGGTCGCTATAAACACAAAAGGAGAAAGCAGCTATTAAAAGATTTTTAAAAGGCTCTCTGTTGTTTTCTGCTCTCTCTAGCTGCCTTTGGAAAGGTTAAGGATGCAGTGAATGCCAAATGATAAGCTCTGCAGTCCACAGCACTCCTGAAACCTGAAAGAAATCTGCTGGTAATTGTTTTAAGCTAATGGTTCCCTGCAGGTTGATTGGTGCTTATGTGCCGAGGGGTGAGAGGCTGTATTACAGAAGTTATGAAAACAAATTGCCTCTGTGTTAAGGAATGCCAAGCTGCCTGCTCAGTCTAACCTACTTCTGCATTTTTTATTTTAAGGTCTGTTTGCAAACTCGGAGCTTGGGCTCTGCTGATTAAATAGCCCCCTACCAGGGTTTACTGGGATAAATCCCTTAACCACAGTAGGGCATTGATAACAGGATGCTGTCTCTCCTAGTTAAATCAAGGGGGACTTCAATGTGTTGCATATAATGCAAATCACATTGACTATTAGGTTCTTGGGAATTCCTTCTCTGGGAAAAACAGAAAAATGATCTTTTCAACAGATGGGAGTTGTGTTTAGTCCCTGTCTGTGACAACTGCCCCTTAAAGGTATTAGACTTGGGTTGGAGCTGGAGAATCACCTGGTCTGCAGAAAAAACAGCAAAGAGCCTTCATTCTAGGGCTGGATTGTCCAAAGTTCTGAGATAACCAGTCCTGTCTGCATGGATCTGTAGGAGCCAGAGGACAAGTTGTGGTTCCCAAACACCCCAGCTCAGTAACTAATTCTGAAGAATATCTGAGGTCCTTGGGAAAGATGCAAGAAAGGCAAATGCCTTCTGGAGCTTAGCATTAGGTTCCTAAAACCAGAGGGGATGCCCAAACCCGTTGCACAGTGTCTTTGCAGAACATTAACCACTGGAGAGCAGTGCGGGCAGGCACAGGCAGATTGGAGGTTGCTGGCTTTGAGTTGCCTGGCACACAGGGCTGGGCACTACCTGTAGCTCTCCAGTAGGATAAGCTGAACCAGGATGTCCTAACCCTGAGATCCTGGGGTTAAGACATTTTGCTTAGGCTGCAGAGTAGTGTTTTCAAGAGAAGGTGTGTGAGATGTAGAGATGTAGACCATTCCCCTGTGTTGGGTTGCCTCTTGACTGCCTTGGGCAGAGAGTCACAGCCACACAGTGTGCCACCAAACAGTGCTGCCCTTCAGTGCCAAGCCCCCTGCAGGCTCCTCTCTGGCTCACAAGGGAGTCTGGGGCCAACAGCCTTGTGGTAGCTGCAGGCTGTCAGCTGAGATGCCTACTGTACAGTCAGCACAGTGTGACTGTCATCTCCTGGGGCAATCCAGTTGATTGGAGGCAGAAAGCTGAGCTGGATACTGATTTTGAGTCGGTCTTAAGCAGGTGTGTGTGAATAAAAGTGAGATCTGAAAGTAGACAGGGAAATGTTCTGACAGGAGAGTGTTCTTCAGAGCATTGTACAGGGGGTTAAGCTTAGCATCCGACATAGACCTGGCAGAGGAGAAGAAAACTGTTCCAAGGAAGAGACTCCTCCATCCACACACAGCCGAATGGTCAGCAGTGCACTGAGCCCACAGTGCTTTGCAGGACCACTTTTGCTGAAGAGACAAGGTCTTACCTAAAGGAAGGTGTTAGGTTGGCAAGTCTATCTCAGTGACAGATCCTGTCCTCATGTGGCCACCTGCTCTCAGCTGAGCAGAATGCATTTTGATGTTAGAAATGGGGATGTACCCAGTAACTCCAGAAGGCAGAGTGGGAGCAGTGGAAATGCAGGAGACCTAACATCAGAAGCTCAGACAGGCTAGTAAAGGAGCAAAGTGAGCTGCACAGAAACTCCACTTGTTCACGAAGCCACCCTGGGATGATGGGTCCTGCGTGAGGACAAGCCATGGGACTGCCCAGCACCCACTGCAGCAGGTATAAAGGGAGATTCTCTGCCATCTTGTTACACATACAGAAAGAGAAACACCCAAAGCATAAAGTGAATGTATAAAGACTCACGTCTTCCATCATGGCTTGTCCTCTTCCCCTCCTATACAAACATGAGGAAAATGTGTGATTTCAGCCTTCAGGGTGTCTGTACTGGACATTTTCTGGGGAGCTATAGGGGAGCTGGCAAGCTGGGCAGAAAAGGACAGATCTGGATTTTCCCCTAACTCTCCTTGCAGAGCTGAGAGGTGAAGTTCCTCACAGACCTTCAGCCTCTGCTGCAAGCCCAGTGATAGTGGCAGGGATGTCCCAGAAAATGCCCCATGCACATTGTGTCCAATCTGCATAGGAACCCTCTGCAGCAGACCTGCCTGACATTGGCTGTGGGATGCCACTGCAGGGACCGATGGGTTAAACATATGGTAGTGGACTTGGTTCAAGCCTTCCTGTGCTTGTGCCATCCACATGTTCAAAAGCAGAAGAGGTCCAAGTGCTCTACATTGATCATGTAAAACTTAAACCTGAGAATGGGAATCTGTCCAAGCTACCTACATGGCAGGTGACTTGGGCCTCAAACAGAGTGTTAGGTTCAGACTTGGCGGACAGTATACATATAATACCTAGAATTCCAGCTTTTTTTTTTTTTTTGAAACAGAGGATTCATTTTGTCAGACTTATTTATCAGTAAGTGCTATTCCCATTGTTATTTCTAACGTTATGTTTTTCATCATCAACAGCCCATGAATTAGTGCTAAAACAGTAGCATGAGTCCTGAATTTTTTCCACCATGTGCAGGCATTGAAATCATTCTGTAAACGCCTCAGCAAATAGGACACAAGCTTCTCTGGGAACCTGTGTATTTTATGTAAGATGAGTCTGTGATCATTTTGAACTCAAAGGCTATTTTTGTGATGTGGGGGAGAGAAAGGCAGTTAATGCCGAGAGCCTGGATGATTTCAGAGGCATGCTGGGCTTTACCAAGGGAGGTAAACTTTACCCCTCTCTGGAGCCTGAGTCTTTCAGTGCAATCACTGCTGCACTTTCTGATGAAGCCAGGTTTGGGGAAATATTTGTTATTACCCGCTGAGGAGATACACAGAACATACCTACACAGAAGAACACATTCTTTTCCTGAAGAATTTAAACTGATCGGAGTGGGAAGCAGAGCCTTGAAAAAACAGTGTTATTATCCAATCTGTCGACACGAAACCTGCTCTTTCAGAATCAGCAGGGCCTTCACAAATCTCGTAGTAGGCAGCTGCTGCTTAAAATAATGTAACAGACCAACAAGCCAACTGAAGGCAAGAACAGTATATTGCCTACACATTCATGGTTTTCTTTAAAAATTACAAATCGACTACAACCCTCTCTGAGAAATATTCCTAACTATGGCAATACTCAGTTCGGCTATATCTAGCTGTAAGCTTCCAAGTCAAATAAGTTAGTAAGTGCATGCACATTTATGTTTCTCTTGGTAATCATGACCTTTCCGTAGTATTCTGCAGGCAAATGCTCTAGCTGTCAGTGACATAATACAGATACAAGTTTCTCTGTCAAATAAAGCTGTGCGCTAGACATGCAATCCCGTTGCTTTTGAAATAAAATCAACATGGAAATATTTTTATTTCTACAGTAACTTAAATTAGTAGAAAAATTGCAACTGACTATAATCCCCAAACAACTAAATGGTATGCATTTTGGAACTTGCTTCTCTAATAAATTGACTACTACAATCATTATGGTCTGCATGAAAAGAGTGCGTTCTTCCCATCCATACATTAAGGTACATAATCACCTCTGCAGGCCAAGAAATCCTTCAGCAAATGTATAAACAAAGAAATATAACAGCAGAGGCTCGCAATAAGCATCTGAACAATTTCTATCAGTGATGGTTTTGATGGTATCTGTCACCTCATTTTAGAGTTCATTAAGTGATATGTATCACCGGACAATCAAAACTTACAGTTATTCATTCCAAGAACATTTCTCTGCCTATTACACTTGTTAGGAGACAAGGCAAATTTTTTAGCAGCACAGTTCATAGACGCGGGGTATTTTTGAGCCCGGAAGGGACTGCCAGCTGAGTCTGACCTCCTGTGTATCTCCAGCTTTTCAATCACTTCCCATTGCTTCTGAGTCCAACAACTTGGGAATTTTAAATAAAATTTCGCTTGTAGAAAGGCATTCAGACTTGAACAGGGGACATTATGAAAAAATTCCGGAAAATCCATCCCTTCCAATTCCCTCCTCCCTCTCCCTCCCCAAGTGGTTAATTGTTTGCATTGCTAAGGATCTGTGCTTTATTTCCAATGTGAATTCATTTGGCTTCACCTCCTATCCATGGTTCTCATTACACTTTCTGTGTGAAAATGAAATGTCCCTTCAGATTGGGTATTTTCTCCCATTAATGCTTGTAAATTAGTTCNTTTAAATCAGGCTGATCTCTTCAAGTCTCCCAATATAAGGCATTTTGTCTGGCTCCTCAGTACTTTGATGTCTCTTTGCATCTTCTTCAGTTTCCCAAAAGCCTTCTAAGAAGACTTGAGAAAGAGGACACTGATGATACACAGTATTGTGGTGTCAGTGCCCACACTCCGTGGCAGACTTTGGTTAGTTTTGCTCACCAAGTTCCCTGAGATATTGCACTGGGAATTTCTGGTAAGGTATTTATTTACTGGGACTTAGTCTGAGTCACTCATCTCAGGCTTGGATCTCTGCAAAGATTTGGTCTACATTTCTCATTCAGCAGTTCATAATGTAGAATTTACCTGTATTACAGTGTATTTAGATAGAATGAACACAGAGTCTCAGTCTTGCATAACTGTCCAGTCCACACAATTATTTACCTTTCTGTCACCAAATATCTTATTAGCAATGATTTTATGCTTCCAGATCACCAGTGAAGATATCAAATAGTGCCAGGCTCAGCACCCAGCCTGACAGAGCCTTAATTAAAGTCAGCCTGATTTGATAATGGCTGTCACTATGATGTGTTGGTTCCTCATCACCTTAGTGTTCACTTTATTGATATTTTCTAAAGCTGTCATCAGAGCACTGTGTAACAATAGATCTAATATTGCCAAGGTGGAAGTGTATTATTTATACAGATTGCCTTTACTAGCCAAAGATATGATGAGAAATAAAGTGGGGTTGTTGGAAAAGAACTGCTCTTTATCCAAGTATAGTTGTGAACTCACAGAATAAACGTTGATCAAATCTATAAATGTAAAGTGTAACATCCCCTCACCCTCTAGAGAGAATAACTGCTCAGTTTGTATCTCCATAGTGTGGTCCCAGACGTGAGCTCATGCCCACCAGCAGTTCCCAAAGCTTGCTGGGGGCTTGGCTTCTTCCTCCACAGCCCATCTGAGAGCACCTGCGCCCACCACCATGCTCCTCCTGCTTCTTCTGCTCCACAGGCTGGAGAGATGGTGCCACTTGGAGGAGACTTTTATTTACATTCATTTCAATTAGAGAAAAGGATGTAAAATGGGATTTTAGGCAAGCCAGATGTTGTCCTCTGAATGCCTGTTTAGCCCTGGGATGGTACTTTCTCATCTGCGGTTGTCTTTTGTGAAAGTCCACTCTGAGTCTCCCTTATGAAATGTGCTCTCCTCCCCCCAGAGCCAGGGAGCCTTAGATGGGCTATGGTAGCCCCACACGTGGCCATTTAGTGACCTTCTCCATCCTTCCACAATGATCCTCTGCAATTGGAAAAACTGCATCTGGCTACATAAGCCAGCTTCAGGTTAACTTCAGAGTGCCAGAGCAGCTCTGATAGCACCAGTGGAGCTGGAATTTGCTGTGCAGCACTTGGCTGGCAATCACAAAAAAACCTTTGAGTGGCCAAAAAAATAAGAGTATGTGGGTTGCAAACCATGTGAAAACCCTTTCCTTCTCTTTGCAACTTCTCCCCCAGATTTGATGATTTCTCCTTGATGGCAGAGCTCTGCTCTTTTCCTTTGTAACTGAAGAAGCTTATTGCTAGTTTGTGGGTTTCTGAAGAAGTGTCACCCTTTATTGCTCATGTGCAGCAATGATATTAAAAATAAAGCAGCCAGTTGTCATAGATCAGGAACATGCATATGAATTAGAAACAGACAGTAAGCAATATCTGGGAAAATTCATATCATCAAAAGCTTAAGAGTTGTTGTAGTCTAGTTCAGTTAGGTCACAGGTGAAGCCTTTTTGAAAACAGGATCAATAAATAGGTTTGTATGAACTGTGAGTGTATTTTTAGTGAAACAAATTTTAACTTGAGTTTAACCATTTTCCTGTAGAATCTACTGCCTGAGCCCTGCCACACTGAGTTACTGCAGGAAAGGCAGGAGAGGAAATTGAGCAGAAATGAGCTATAAACAGACATGAAACTAACTCAATTATTCTAAGTCCCGAGCCTGAACATAAAATGGGTGCCATTAAAATATGGAAATTTTACACTATGTTAATTTCTCTTTCTCTTGGCAAAGTCTGGGGAATTCAGAATATTCACCCCTCATAGAAAGTTCAAAAGTACTGATGTTGACAGTGAGTATTCTGCA
The DNA here is from genome assembly GCA_013400375.1 of Thinocorus orbignyianus. Classification (NCBI taxonomy): domain Eukaryota; kingdom Metazoa; phylum Chordata; class Aves; order Ciconiiformes; family Thinocoridae; genus Thinocorus; species Thinocorus orbignyianus. Next base: position 979,750 of record VXBW01006074.1, on the reverse strand, counting down.
CTGAATGCCATCTTCTGTGGAGGATGCAGTACCCTCATGATGACAGTACAGGAGCTATACATACATATATATCTCACAATGTGGTACATCTTCTGACTGTTCAGCTCTCTGCAGGACTCTGGTGCTGAGAGCTCTTCTTCAGCTGGGAATGTGATGTGAGGGCTGTGGGAGAGGTTTAGAGGGGTCACGACAGGATCTTAGCTGATGGCAAGCATCTTAATAGCTTACCTGCTCAAACAAATTGTGCACCCATGAAGTGAAGGTTTGTTTTCCTTATCCTTATGACAACCAAGGGGACTTATCTACGAATATAGTAAATTCCTAAAATAAGGGACAGTTGGCAACCAGACTGTGATTCTGTGTTGGTCCATATTCAGAGTTACTCTTTGCTGTGGAAAAACTCACCGTATGAGACAGTTCTGCTGACACTGATTTTAACATAAACCTCATCATATTTCTGTTGGTTTATGGTTTTTTTGTTTGTTTGTTTTGGTTTGGGATTTTTGGTGATTTTTTGGTTGTTTTTTTTTTTTTTTAAAGCAGCAGAGAAAAGCAATTGAGTGAGAATCTTAGGCTTTATATAAAAAAGGAAGGTCAGTAGAGGGGAATCTTAGAACATGATGCACACGCAACTTAATGCCTCAGTAGACAGAGAAAAAAAATAGTGAAAGGATTGATTGATCTGTTAAAAATCTCCTACTTAAACTTAATTCATGATTTCCATTTTGTCAGCGTATCTCCAGATGTTTAACAGCTTTGGGCAATTCAGATGCTGCATCAGGAAACCAAATGGAAAGCAACAGGGGAGCCTGAGTTAGTGAACTATGTTGTCATGGGCATGCCTACCAGCCCAGGTGAAAGGGCGGTTTGGCTGTGTTTGCACGCTGTTTTTAAGCTACCATCTGCGTTGATGGACACTCGGGGAGCAGCTCCAAACTAGCTGGGTGCAGGCCAGGGTGTGGCTGCTTCAGCTGTGGCCCTGGCTGGAACCAAACCCAGCCAAACCTGGCTCCTGTTGCATATGTGGTCGGCTGGGGGCTTTCATAAGGGCTTGGAGCTTGAAGAGAGTGGGAATGGGACAGGCTGGGGTTACAGAGTCAAGTCTCTTGGAGCTTTCCTTGGGCACAGAAAGCCAGAGAGTCCTTGCAAACTTCTCTGACTCTGTAAAGCAGCTCCTGCGGGATGAACTTGGGCAGAGGACACCACCCCTCTCTGCCAGCAGAGTCCTGCTGGGGCCAGAGAAGACGCTTGCCTGTGACAAGAGGAAAGTGGGGCTGCTGGGTGAGTGTTCCTCTTTTTCCACTCAGGAGGCACAGATACACCAGCTGTGGGATCCTTCTTCAGTCATTCAATGTGGCAAGGGAAAAGGATGGCTACAAACAGGCCTCAGCCAGTTTGGGTAAGGAAATGAACTCATGGCCAGTAATAATATCAAAAGGACAGTAGAAAAATTACAGCTGTGAGCCTGGAATACAACAAAAACACAAAATAAACCTTAAAAGCCCCCAGAGAGAACTGCAGAGGTGTCTCCACCCTTTTAGGTTGTCAGCAAACATCTCAATGGCAAAGTGAGTGGAAGGTATCAAAATGCACTCAAAACCCTGCATCCCTCCAGGCTCATAATGTATGCACCTCATAACTCAAGAAACACAGGCATCAGCTCAACGGGCAGACAACGTTTTTAGACATCTTTCTACATCATCTTTTTTTTTTCAATAGGAGAAAAGAGGATGTTGGACTAATGTATTGCTTGGGTTCATTAATTTGTCTCCTCAAATGGCAAGATGAATCACAAACTCATACCCAGTTGTTTTCCAAGTTGAAGAATAGATTTAAATTTTTCCTTTCACAAAAAGGATTAATGGGCCAAAATTTGACAGTTGTTGTTGGCAAGTCTCTTCCAATGAAAATAGGTGTCCTTCACATGCCGAAACCCCGTGCAGAGCCAGAGCCTGCATGCAGAGTGCCTTGTGCTTCTAAGGCTTTCTGTACAAGGACCACAATCATGAAATCTGTAACATAAGGACTGCGTTGTGAATTACAGCACAGTGAATAATTGGCAATGACTGACTTGCCTAGTGAACGTTACTGGCCTTCCAAGTAGACTTGCCCCAACGTTTCTAAATGCGTTCAATGTGAGCTGCTCATGCACAGATGTCTGTGCATTGCTCTGGTTTTGCTAGTTCAGTTGGAAGCAATTAATGATGTTAGCATTTGATGCTCAGAATTCAGGCTGCAGAAGTCTCAGGAGTTCCTTTCTTCCCTCTCCCTCAGAGTGAATGTTCTGTGTTTCAGAGCTCCAGTTAAAGGAAGCATTCAAGCATGTACTAATCGATGGATGGGCCTGAAAGCCGGCTCCCAGGGTAGATGTCTGCAAAGCTGAGTTCTTTGTTTTTTCCTGTAGCATTTGCTGATGCTGCCCCATCCTGGCTCGCAAGCCTATAAGTACAGATATCAGCCAAACTCACTGCTCCAGGCAACTTCCTTACCAAATTTGCCAAAGATTCCTGTTCCAAAAGTCTCATCTTTCAGTTCTGGAAAAAGGATGTTTATAGTCCTCATTACTGTGGAATAATGTGAAAGATGTATAAAACATGTCAGTGCTATCTTTAAGTCTTTGTTTTTGACAAGTGGAGCTCATTCGAGACTGTAAACACTCATGAAGGCCGTGGATAGATTCCTGACTGCCTGCTCAAACAAGCTTCAAATCAAGATCTTTGTGTCTTGGACTGTATCTCCACTGTCTTGTAACAGCAGTCTCAGGACCCCATGAAGAGGGGCTGCGCCAGCCACCCTTACTCCTACCCCCTTTGGCATGGTCGGAGGTACAGCCTGCACACATGCTCCAGGGAACACATATCCAAACACAATGACCTGCCAACAGGCAGCCTTGCAGAAGCAACCGGTCAGTGGTCATCACAGCAGCCAAGTGACTCAGAGATGCATGAGCTGCTGAGTCCATCATCATTCAGAGCTACACAGACAGAGACTATGAGATTAAATGCCAAAATCACGAGGAAGACAGATGAGGACTTGAGTCCACAATCTACTGAGAATGTAGGAAAGCACTTAAGCAAAGCAACAGTCCAACAGAGCACTTAGCATGCACTTAACTTTAAGCCTGTAAGCAATTAACTTTTGAGTATTCATAACTATAAGAAATCAAAAGAAGAAAAGCTGTCCTGTATTACATTGGTGAGCAGATTCGTAAGCCTGCAGTACAATGGTCTAAGGGTGGCCATATATTCTTCTTCCTTATGAGTGCAAGGAGACCTTCCAAAGCTTAAAAATGTCCAGTTGATAATTATGAGATTGACTAGTAGTTACTGAGAAGGAAAGTAAAGTGATGATTGGATCTTTATTCCTCACAATCTGCCAGGTAAGTGCTCTTCCCAGTGCCTCCTTGAACTACTGCATCCCATGAGTCTAATACTGAAAGAAACTCCAGCCCTCTGCAGTGTACGATCCATTCTTGTATATTTAAGCTGTATGAGTCACAGTGCATTTAGAGATCTCCTTCCATGTAAGTGTGATGTATTTACAAGCATGCGTAGGTTTTCAGAGTTTCACAATAGCTGGCAGAAGAGCATAATTTATCTTAAAACTCTTGTTTTGTTCTGGCCTATTTGCCTATTTGCTAATCATGCGAGTATAGCTATTTTTTGGAAAACACAGTGTCTGACTCCAAATTTAAAGTAAAACTTCAAACCTGCTCTATCCAAGGTGCTTCATTTGCAAGACACTTTCTCCTGACAGGCCTTTGACATCCAATGTCAGCAGGTTTAATGCAGAATAAACACGAATTTCATCATTCATGCAGAATCTGGTATCTCCATGTACTGTGCATATTTCAGAAGTCAAGGACATTCAGGCAAATAAAAGCCACTGGATTGTGCCTAACACAAAGCTGGTACGGAATATAACTTTTATGAGCCTCACAAGAATAATTTAGACTCCGAAATCTTTATTATCCTCATTCCTTTGTTGAAAGTAATAACCAAAACCACAAACTACCATCAGAAGAACCACCCAGGCAGCGAGTTGGTCACTGGCAGATCTTTTATATTAGACCACTGGGGCTAAATTCCATTTGCGTTTCTGTGCCTGATGTTCCTATTGACTAGTTCCAGGCAGCTGCCTGCTTACTGCCTTATTTAGGTCCTATGACTCACTCTCTGAGGCTCTCCCACTGACATAAGGAGATAGGTGAAATTTAGGCCATAGGTTTTTCTACACCTACTCAAAGAGGAGGACGATTTCAGTGCAGTTGTGCGTGACTGTGGTGCCATGTCCACACAGCTGCTGGCTCCCTCTTCACTGACCTGTTTTGCAGCTACCCTTCCTTGCAGGTTCTCCCACTGCATGTTGTAGTAATGATGCTTTCTTGGATAACAACAGCAGGTGAAGGCCTCCCACTTCGCCTTTTCCTCCTGAATTGTACCAGATTGTTTAAAGCAATGAGCTAAATTAGGAATATGGAACTTCCAGGGGCATTTGGAAATAAAAGGGATTTGTGTTACTTTGTGAAATGTTTTGAGATGTATTCTTAGAGCATGGTATATGCAAGATAGGTGCTGTTATCATTATCAATACCTGGCAATTCAGCCTATCAAAGAAACTCAACAAATACAGCACGGTGCAGCAAAGTGGAGTCTCACTTTTGAAGGCTTTGCAGATCACATTCACAAGAGGTGCCCCTAGAATATAGGTGCCCCATAGATTAAGATTAGTGTTAAGAATAACAAAATAAAGAACTGCAATGGAGCCTCACCAGTCATTTCTATACGCAATAGTGCACAGGCTGTACGGTACAACTCAGATATAGTCACTGATTATTCACACCAGGTACCTGGCTGGGCACACTGGGTTCTGCCCAGACCCCATTTCTGGATATACTTACAGGGTGTAGGAGAGTGCAGTAATAATTTGTAGGTAGCTCTTGCCCAAGCCTGGGTGTGTACCTGGAAACAAGATGCTCAAAGGTACTCACAAGTCCAGGAGTTCACACGCAACATGTGTAGTTCTTTTTTATCAAAGAAGCAATTTCTGCCCTGGGTTACATTCTCTCACCTCAACCTCTGGAGTTTGCTCCTGTGGGTCTGACAGCAGAATTTAAAAGCAGTACAAATTTATCAAATGAGAAACCACGAAGAATCTCTCTCCAGGGGCAGCAGTCTCAAAATCCCATGAAATGACTCTGTAAAAGCCTCCTGCAGCCAACTCTGCAGATAGTCCCTCTCTGTGGTTTCAGGCAAGTAAGAGCTATGCAGTTCTCACCCTGTTGAAGTAAATAGCAAATACCTCAACTACTAAGTGCAGCCAAGATTTCACCCAGGAATTTAAGTGCTATAGTGGTATAGCTTGCGTTCTTGACAACTGGGGGAGATGGACAACAGCTTGTTTAAAAACAAACTGTTGAAAGGGAATATAATAGTGTTGCTAAGACTCTCTGGGCATGTTCCTTATTTCTGTTATAAGACCTGACACACAAAAGCAGGAGGATTTGTTTCTGAGGGTTAATGCTCTTTCCTTCATACCAAACAACAGCACCGTGTTGTACTGCCTGGAGGAGCTGCTCCAGGGAGTACCTCAGTCGCATTTTGCCAGGAGTAGGAAGGTTGATTTCACTGCTGCTGTTGGAATTTCTCCCTCTCTGCATGCTGTTGAATCATTTGGTCCAATGAGGACATATTTTGGGGTATGCCTCTTCTTCTATAGAGATGTCTTTAACTTTTTAGGAAGGAGCACCTCTGCCCCATGACATGAGTATTTACATCTGGGGGCAAAGTGACTCTGGCCCTGCATTCAGGTTCTACCTGCAAACCCTGTTTCTAGCTGATCTACTTGAGCACCTTGTCAGGAGGATGAAACTTTTCCATGGTTTGTTTCCCTGGTATTTTTCAGAGAGTCTCTGTAAAATGTTTCTGGGACTGAGGATGTTTCTTGGGCAGGCCAGAGCTTACCTGCATATGGACTATTTTAGTTGCTAGTGGTGCTACCTTCTTTGGCTTCTGAAGAAGTTCTTTGCTTAGAGTGGGATGAAGGGAAATTCCCTCTGAGGGAGCACATGCAACCCTGGGAGGTGAGATTTAACCACAGGAATTAAGAAAGTATTTTCTAGGACTGTCTTGTTCAGCTCAGAAGTGTGTCACTGGGACACCGTCGCAGCTAAGGGTGACTGCAGCAGGGCCATCACATTCAAGTGATGCCAAACAGAGGAAATGTGGGCAGGGCTATGGTGTTCTGGCTCACATTTATGTACGGCAGTCAGTGCTGGGGATATGCAAACACACATCTGGTTTCTCCAGAGAAATACCCAGGCCAAACCTCCATAGGCCCCAGCTAGTTAAGAACATCATTATATCTGAATCTTGAGCAAAACTTGATAGCATACCTTAAATCTTTGCCACACCACTTTAAAAGTAGATCTTACCAAGTAGATACATGCAGACACATTTTTACTGTTGAGGAGAGTTTAACATTGGAGCAATTTATTTAGGGATGTTAGTCAGGTCTGTATATGGATGTGTGAAACAATAATTTTGAGACATGATGCAGAGATCAGCTCTTGAGATTTTCTATGTGATAGGATTTTAAAGTATCCTTCCATCCCTAAACTCTGCATCTATGTCTTCCTTGCCTCAGAGAAAAAAGGCATGAACATGTGAAAAAAGTTGGTGCATACACACCATGGATCAAATGAGTTGGGGTCTGAGAGAGACAGAACACTCTATATTTCTGTCTGACTTGATTATTTATGTATTTTCCTTGTATGTAATGTACTTCTCTTTTCCCTCTCTTGTGCTCTCATTGCACACCAAAAAGTGTTTTCCTGTCATTTCCCTGATTTTGAGAAATTTGTATAGACACAAAAAATCTGCAACATTGTGGTAAGATTTGGATGATTCTTGCAAAAAGGTAGATCTAGGCCAAATCTGTTCATTTCCACTCAGACAGTTGAGCACATAATTCATGTGAGCAAGATTCAAATGCAGTTCATAGTAAGACTGCATGTATGCCAGGGAAGGGGGTGGCCTCCTTTAGGTGGCCTCTTTAGTTTGGACTAAGATTCCTCATTTTAGTGCACGAGTCATTTTAACATGTGAGGCTTCCTTGTGTCACTAGAGGTTGTCCAAAATAAGAGACTCTGGTTTGAGAAGAATTTGTAAAATACTGGCTGAATCTATCTTTCTTTCTTTTCCTCCCTTCCTTCCTTCCTTCCCTATTTATGTTCAGTAGCTGCAGCAGTTCCACCCTCCTATCTTGCCCTGTAAAAAGAAAAACTGGGGATTGTCTCACTTCTTCCAGGACTTGGCTCTGCAGCTTGGAATCAGGCGGCTCCACCTGCGGCTCCGCAGGATGCCAGCATCCCTGCCCTGACCCAGGGGGCCAAGACCTGATCAGAGCCAGAGCTTGCAAGCTTCTCATTTTTTGGAGTCATTGGGTCTCCAGACTCAAGGGTGTGCTGCCTGGCATCCCTCCCTCAGCCCTGCAGACTGGGACTGGTTGCCAGAGGTCCTCATGCCGGGACTACCCTGCCTACAAACAGAAATCCCACTGCCAAGAGCCTATTGCTGGCCCAGTATCATTGACCCAGAGAGAGGGGCCCTGGTTTTGTGTGTCCCGCTCAGAATCCAGGCACGGATGTGCTTATTTAATTTGGTGAAAACTTGAATGAACAAGAGATTTTTCAAACAAAAACACTGCAGGAGTAGAAACAAAGTATTTTCCCATGAAATAGAGTATTGTCAGAAAAGATCGTTGCTATGTTTCCTATAACTACAGGTAGCCTCTAGAGCTAGCAAGATGCTTCTTTACAAAGAATGCACATAGAGTCCAAGATATGAAGCAGTGCCCCTCCTCCCTGATGTTTCCTATTAGCCACTACAGCAATCTGTATTACCTTTCTCACCTCCCGCAGATTTCTGAAAGATAAACCAATTCCATCATGATGGAGCCTGACCAGCCCAGCCCAGATGCCCTTAAGAGCAAAGAGTTGCTCTAAGAATCCCTTCTGATCCTGAAAGGTTTGTAATAGAAACCTTTTGTAATTGTACTGATCTTCAAAGAAGCAATGCGAAAACTCATGATGGGGAGGACAAGCCACAAGAGTTGATATTTTAAAAAAATACATCATTTGCCAGGACTGCCAGCTGCTGGCCAGACATTGAATTAGCTGCTTTCCTCAAAACAGAGATGTCCCCCATCTGCTGAATAAACGCTCCCTTTGTGCACATTTTCACAGCTGAGGTTTGAACCAAGAGCCTTGTGGTCTGCAGACAGCAGCTCCACAAAGACAGCCAAAATGTTTCTTGCTCTGGACTAGACAGGCAGGAAGCTAAAGCCTTTCTCAGCTGGAAGCATTCTTTGCCTATCTCACAACATCCCTTCCAATCATATAAAAATCTTTGAAGGAGAACATCTCCCTGCAATCCTTCACAGAGCGAATCCACTCAGGCAAGGCATATTTCTGGGAAGGAGCCAGCTTTGCTTGGTGGTCCTGGCTTTTGGCATCCACCATGACTCAGTAGGGAAGAGAGAATAAATAAAATACTATTAAGAGGTACAACAATGTTACCAAATGGGATAGTGCCTTTCCCAATTAGAGTTGTTTTTCCTATCTCCATATGTTGCATATTACAGAGCCCTTTTGTTGGTAAACATATCCATGGCTCCCTGCAGGGGTGCCAGGGCCACTCACCAGCAACTCGGAGACTGAAATTGCGCATGAAGTCTGATATGCCATGCAAAGATGGTCTTGTTTGCACGTGCACTCTCCTATAACACAGAGATGCTCTGAGAAGGAAGCTGGCAGTTGGCACAACAATTCCTCCATAGGTATCTATCCCTAAGTAAATGGAGGAAGGCTGGGAATAGTCCTGGTGATTTTTGTTTCTTTGTACGGTGGTTCCACAGTAATAATAAAGCAACTGAAACATTTCCATTGCTCCCTTCTGCCTGAGAATCTCTGAGACCTTACCAAGAACTGTGGCAACATACATTTGTGAGTCAGGCAATGTTACTGCATTTTCTAGTTGAGATATGAAGAAGCAAAGTGATTTTTTTTGCAGCACTTTGACACAGGAGCTGGTAACAGGGGCTTAACAACTCACTGCGTATCAACCTAGTTGTGTCTGTGTTTCTGCTCTCAGCCCAAGGCAGATCCAACTTAACTGTCTTTCTCTGTGGACCAAGTTAAGTTGTTACCTTGCCTTTAGTGGCAGACTTAGAGGTTATAAACACATGTACAGACAGTTACTGGGGCTTAGCTGTTGCGTGATTATCTGCATATGACGGTTACTCACTTTTGTGTCTAAGCTTCAAAATCACTTGGCATGTTGTTGGCAGAACAGGTAATAAAATTCCCAAATCCTGGTCCTCAGAGCTGTGCTTTTAAGCACTGGCCTGTCAGTTCACTTCATGCTGCAGCAAACCAGGCACAGCTTTGTAACAAAGCTTGAGCACGAACCACCGGAGACTGAATTTTCTAGTGTAGGTACAGCATGGGCTTTGAAATGGGATCTGCTTCTGACTCCAGCTGCTACTTCATTAGCCTTTCCTGGCTAACTGAGTAAAAGCTGATGGACACAGGAAAATTTCTTTGTTGTCTATTTCTCCATTAATTGCTCTGAATGTCTGTGATTCAAAAGTGATATAAATCATCATTGCCACCTCACTCTATTTATCTGTTTCTTCAGTAGGCTCTCATGGTAACCAGCAACTACTATATTTAAAGAATGCACTGTACTACACCTACTCGGTACAGTGCTTTGCTATAGAAGAGTGAGAGGAAGAGAGAAAGAAAGAGAAAGGCAAGAAGAGAGAAAGACAGAGTGAGGAAGAGATAGAGGTAAAAAAAAAACAAAAAGCAAAAAGAAGGTGGAACCTCATGTCCTTTATCAGAAGAAGGGAAAGATTAGATTTATTTCTAGAGTGACTATGAATACCAGATCAGTTAACTGCAGTTTAGGAGGTCTTTCTATATAGTCTACCCAGTCCCAGTTATTTTAATTCTGTGTTGCCAGCTGGCCTCTGCAGAAATCTATTCAGGGTTCAATTCTAAACAGTAATGTTTGGGAAAAGTACAATCTAAAACAGACAGATCTGTATGTGTTTAGGTTTTGCTTTCTTTCCACTTTTAAATATTAAAAATTGACTCCAGCTGTGGGGTAAAGTAACGCCCAACCTATAAAGACACTGACAAATAAATCACAATGCAATTTGCTGTGCATTTGCTGAGGTCTAAACACCAGTTCTTGAAAGGAATTTTCCATGATTACATCTTGGGAAGATATCTTCACTACCAACAACTCATTTGACTTTTATACTTCTTAAAAGTCATCGCATTCCAGCAGGGCCAGACCCTGCCGTTACTTTTCTCGCACATACCTCAGGAGTTAACTGAGCTATCTTATGCTACTTAGGACATATGCAAAACTTCACTGTCCCTATCTAGCAAGTTGTGAACCAGAATAGCTACCTTGTGTTTTCAGAATACACCTTTTACAAAGGTAAACAGCTGATCAACTGTTCAGCCCCTTCAGCTGGTCAATTTTGCTTGAGTCCACTTCTTTGCTGTGTCAAGATTAGGCAGCCTTGCCTGAAGTTAAAGCTTTTATTACTGTTAATCTCAAAATCAATGAATAGCAGAAGGTTTCCCACTTCATCAGGGTGCAGCCCAGAGAAGTCGGTTTTAGCTCCTGAATTGTGATCTAGCTCACCCTGGCTCATTTTGTGGCCCGCAGCAATCACTCCTGCCTGTCCTACGTTTCCTTCTCAAAAAAGGATAAATATTTAGTGTTCAAGAAAGGAAGAAGACGAAGGAAATTCCATCCTAAAGGCACTGCACTTCTTTTTTTTCAGGGAGCAGACATTAATCCATGGAGTCCCCTTCATCTGCACAGCCTGGGTAATAATCGAGAAATAGCTCTGATTTTGATACCATATTTTTAAAATTATAAATTAACTTACAATTGAAAAAAGCTGGCTTTGAACCAAAACCCCTTGAACTATCCTATTTCAATTATTTACAAAACATTAAAAAAAGAAAGTTTCTGGCCATTGCCCTGTTCCTGCCAAAAGTTGCAATGTAAACTTTTTTGTGGGGAAAAATAATTAAAGCAAAAATTCCTGACCAGTTCTGCCCTGCACGGCATTTCACTGGCCCTTGCTTCAGATCTGCAAGTTGGTCTTCCCTTCAGAGCCAGCCTGCAGAAAGCCTGTCCACACCAGAGGGGGGATTTAAGAGGTTCCTGCTGTTCCCTGCCTCCAGCGAAGCTACCGCTGCCTCTATGGCACTGGCTCAGTGTTTTGTATAGTTTTGTTCTGAATCAGATCAGTGAAAAATAAAAAGAAAAGGATCCATTAAAATATGCTTCTGTTTCTACCGGATCAGTTCCTTCATCCAACATTTTCCTAATGAGGGGAATGAGAAAAAAAAAGTGCTGGTGGAGATGCTTAGAGCCTCCTGCACATCTGCCTGGTCACTGGAAGAGTCCTGAAGAGCAACTTCACTTTTAAAAGACGTAATTGGGTCCACAAACAAGTTGTTTGTGTCCCAACAGCTTTGCTGTCCCTGTTCAAACAGCTGCACATAGGTTCTCTCATGGTCAGTGTCAGGCCATTCTTTAGAGAAGCACCCTCCCCAAGTTTAGCTTTTTGTTGGTGTTTCTGGACCTTCTTACCCTCAGGAGGAGTGCACTCAAGAGTTTCTTTTCATATGGAAATCCAAAAAGGAGAAACAAGAACACATTCTTAAGTTGCACAGAAACTACAACATAAGTATGAGGTAAGTAAGAGAAAGGCCTCAAAGCTCTTGCCAAGAGAAGAGTTGCAAAAAAATCCAATGAAACCAAAAAGGCTTCAGTGAAGGCAACTGATGTAGAAGGTGGAGAAATCCTACCAAAAAGGCTTGAAGATAAGAAGTTTTAAACAGATGTAATTGATAGTAACAAGGGGACAGTGTTTTAGGACAACGCAGGAGAGATATGTATGAAGTTTATTGTGGTGGGTTAGACATTTCATGCAGGAGAGCTTAATAAAAGTTGGAGAGCCAAAGAATTATTGAAAGCAATCTCTAATCAGAAGCAATTGACTTTGAATTGTGGCAAAATCACAGAATTAAGTGAGATAAAAATAGTTGCCTTTAAAAGGAGTGAGGGGTGGAGAGAGAGTCTGGAAATTTATAACTTAGACAGCTTTGCTATGATTTAAAGTTATTCAAATAAATGCACTTATTTAGGAGCACCTAGAGGGAAAAAGTACGATAAGAAACAGGAACATGGAATTGTCAAGAACAGATCACGTCAAAGTTGCCTACTTTGCCTCTTTGGAAAGAAGCAGACATCATGGAAAGGGGAAAGTAGATGGGACCTATCTTGACTTTCGTAAGATTTTCAACATTTTTCTATATTATGTTCTGCAGAAGCTTGGTAGTCTGGTCTAGCTGAAGCTGCTATGGGGAGGATGCAGAAATACTTGGACAATGTAATCAGAAAGGTACTCGAGAAGTAGTTCTCGAGAATTTGCCAACAGACAGAAATAGTTGCATGCATGAGGTTTCATAGAAATCCGTCCTGGGCTTGGTACTGTTCTGTATTTCATGAATGACTTGAATGATGGAAGAGCAAACATGCTTATGATATTCACACATGACATCATGCTTGCAGGCTCTTTGGGGGCCAGGAGAAGAATTTAAAATGATCTTGATAAATTTAAAAATGGTCTGAAAGCAATTAGGTGAAATTCAATAAAGGCAAGTACAAAGTCCTAGACTTGGGAGGGGAAAAATCTATCACACAAAGACAAAATAAATGCAGGAATGTCTCTTTCTAAAAATAAGGCAATTTTTGAAGCAGAAAGGACTGAAAATTGCAGTCTAATTTTCTTGAATCCCGAGGGCAATGAGAGTGTTGGGTAATGAATGGGCACTCCTCTAAGACTTTAGCCTTAACTTTTCACCTGCATGAAAGATCACAGGAGTTCTCATGTTTCCATTTCCTAAAAGACAGGGAAGGGGCAATAGGTTGGCTCTGTTCTCCCTTGATGCTGGGACTCTTCCTTACTGTGCTACTGCTGTAAGCTAAGGTGTATTTGAAAACTCTAGGAGGAAAGAATGGGAAAAATATATGTCCTTTGTTTTCTTCATAAATATCAGTACATCAATATCAATACAAAGAGCCTCTCCATTTTCCTGGCTGATAATATCCTGCCTGGCCACATGGAGTTAAATCAAAGCCGGCTGTTAGTGAGAAGCTAGCAGGAAATGAAACAATGTAAAGCCATAAGTAAGTATAAATCTATAAGGTCCCATCATGGAGAATATCAGGAGTACCTCTGAAAGGGAATCGATCGATGAGAAAATGGCCTTTTCAGTGGCTCTGAGCGTGCATGAGGTTTGTTACTGGAGAGAGATTTTGTTTCCTGGTGGGGAGCCACAATGGTCATCCCAAGAAATTGTCGAAAAACAGCTCTTTGATGGGTCATTCAGTCTTGATAGCAGCATGGGGTCAAAGGAGAGCAACAGGCCCGGAGGATGCTGGTGTGGAAGGCAATGTGGGCAGGAGCATCTGGAAAGAGCTGCTGCAGGACAGGCAGCCAGCCAGGAAGGGAAAGGGCCTGCCTGTCCTCTTCCTGCACAGCACAGATGTGGGAACTGGTGCTCTCACTCTCATAGAATCATAGAATGGTTTGGGTCGGAAGGGACCAGACCGTAAAGATCATCTTGTTCCAAACCCCCTGCCATGGGCAGGGACACCTCTTCTAGACCAGGCTGCTCAAAGCCCCATCCAGCCTGTCCTTGAACACTTCCAGGGGTGAGGCAGCCACAGCTTCTCTGGGCAACCTGTTCCAGTGTCTTGCTACCCTCATAGCAAAAAATTTCTTCCTGGTATCCAATCCGGATACCAGGAAGTCTACCCTCTTCCAGTTTGAAGCCATTACCCCTCATGCTATCACTACATGCCCTTATGAAAACTCCCTCTCCAGCTTCCTTGTAGGAGCCCTTCAGCTACTGGAAGGTCGCTGTAAGGTCTCCCCAGAGCCTTCTTTCTCCAGGCTGAACAACTCTTGACTCTCCCAGTCTAGTTCTCTATCCTCTGCTGCTCTGCAGCCTTGTGGGGACGAAGAGATGAAGCTTCATTTTAACAGTGTCAGTGATCTCAACTCCCTCAGGCCTGTTTAGAGCAGCAGGATTTTACATATCCTTACCTACACAGAGCAAAGCTTCCTTGGCTTTTAGAGCGCTTGTCACTAATGAGGGTCCTCTGGTCAGCAGGGTGGGTGGGTTTGCTGAAGGGTGACACGGGAGACTCCCCCCAGAGCAGGATGCGTGTCCTGCACCTTCCTCAGCTCCCGGGGGGTGGGTGACCTCTGCCTCCCTCGCTTTGTTGTGCTGAGGCTCTTGGTCTGCTGTAGTTAAAAACAAACAAAGCAAAGCAAAGCAAAGCAAAACAAAACAAGCATTCTAGGGGATATAAAGGGCGTAGGCATTTCAGAGACCTTGGGAGTTACGTGGGTGTAGGAGAGCGCGTGTCCTACACAAACTGGCTGAAGACTATGAAGAAAAAGAGAAAGGGAGAGATGGTGCAGCACTGGAAAAACTGAGCAAGTGACAAATGTTCTCCCTCTTAGTAAATGAGTAAGCAATAAAAGAAAATAAATACAAATTCACTGTTTTAACTCAGAGCCAGCTCTTGCTGTCTTCAGTGTGCGGTCTGTTCCTGGGCACTGCAGCCTCCAGCATCATGCAGTTTTAATGGTGTCTCTGCAGGCACACTGAAAAATTTTGAGGAGATCAATGGTTTTATACAGGAGGACACGTGAGTTGCTCCTGTCTCCTTAGAAAGCTTTAAGAAATTGGTAGTAATTTTGCAAACAAGCCAAAGATCTCAATACTAATATGCCTCTTAGAGTCACTCAGCAAGTAACACCCGCTCTTCTGAGGATGGCAACTGGTTAAAATAAAAGCTTCCATCAAAAGCCCAAACAATATCAGTATTAAATCTGACTGCTCTGCAACAAATGGCACTTTTTTCTCCTTGTCATTACACTGTAATGGAAAAACAGAGACCATATTTTAACTTTTATTAATTTCCCTAGGTTTGATTACATTATCAGTCCCATAAAGGCTATCAGCTGCCACCCAGAGAGAACCAGGTTCGTGACAACATGACTGGCTGATATAAATGAGGTACGACTGTGACTGAGAAGTGATGGAGTTAAACCAGTATTTGCTGCCTGAAGAGAGATGCTATTTGCAGAGGAAACTCATTCCTGAGCAGAGGTGTTTAAATGTAATTCAAGCACTTAGGATTTTGCGGGTGGGTGATTTTCATTCTGTGTGTATTTACCTTCCCCCCTGCTGATACCAGCTGAAGAAGGAGATCATTGCTGTCAGCTCTGAAGTATCAAAGTGTCTTTGGAGAGGAAAACTTCCCCTGTGGCTTCTGTGTTTGCTCCCACCGCCCTGCGCATCAGTATGGCAGGTAACGGGGACACCTGCACCTATGGTAGGGCTTTCCTCACTGCCAGTAGACATTACAGGGGTGGAGCTGAGGGCATGGAGCAAGGACTACAAGGCTGTAGCAATGCTTGTAGCCTGGAAAAGAAACACTGTGGATTCATATGACATACAAAGGGAATACATTTTACTTGCAGTTGTGTATAGGACAGCACTGCAAAGCAAACACCAGCCTTTCTTCTTATAGCACCCTTTATGTCCAGGTTTTCTGGGTTTCCATCGTGAACACAAAGCTGGAAAATGTTAGAAATCCAAGTGTAGGAGTCAAGCAGTGCCATCAAATGCTATGGGATTTAAGTTTCCTAAATTCTCCAGCTGAGATCACAGTTGTATTTGAGGACCATGCTATCCCTGGAGATATGGCGCTTCAGGCTGTTGTGCTTTTACTTTCCAACTCTAAAATAAAAAGAAGGATAAATTAATTTCTTCTGTGCTGTGGACAGGTTCAGCAATTCACCTACCTTGGAAGGAGTTTATGAGAAGGTTCAGTTCTACATATATTTGTTGCTACATTACTGTGACATTGTTCTGACAGAAAAAGTTGTCTTCCTATCAATTAGCCAGGAAAGAGAAAAACATCCTAAACCAGGCTCTTAACTCTAGATTCTCCTCTGTCTTTTGAGGAGAAAGCAATTATAACAGCTTCTGCTTTTATTTACTCAGGTGTAAATCAGTTGCAGTCAATAGAGATTTATGTAGGGAAAAATGTCATGAGTGAGACCAAACAGATCAGATAATCCCTGCTGACAGGGTGAGGTCAGTGCTTGCTTTAGCCCTTGCACCATACCAACTGCAAAGTATTATTATTATTATTATTATTATTATTATTATTATTACCATAATTTTTTTTCCTCCTCTGAAGTACATCCACGTGGCAAGACACTGAGTACATCGAAGTAATTTCCAATGTTCCTCTCCTGTGCTCTTCTGTCTCTGCTTCTCTGTCCCTCACTGCACTGTCCTAAGATGACTTTTTGTCAAGTGTAAATGTCGAATTGCTGAGACTTTCTGATTTTGAAGTGTCTGCCTTTGCCTGTAGGAAACCACTAAGTACCACCGGTCAGCTAAAGAGCCAGGGGGAATGTCAGTATTTGTTGGTGTATACCTTATAAAACATTAAGTTAACTTGGAGCTGTGAGACTGTGTAAGTGCCGACACTACACAGGCAAATGTTGCTGCTGGGATCCCTGCTCTCCCTTGCGCTGCTCACCCCTGGAGGTACATAGTGCAACCTTCCACTCCTTGGCGTGGACAGTCATCCTATTCAGGATCCAGCTATGTTGATGGAAAAGATGCTGCTGGCAGATGTCCGTGTTCTTCATGCCTGCAACTTGCTTGTGGGGATACAGGTGGAAGTGCTTTGGAGCGTAATTCCAGCATTGGTTCAGGCTGACAAGTTTAACTGTTTTGAGTCATCCAGGAGGATTGGAATTGTAGGAGTCACCCAGGATAATTTGGACTTGCCTGCTTGGAAGGAGGAGAGTCCTCACATCCCCTTCGGTGCTAACAGTAGGGAGGACAGCAATTACAGCTGTGCCCAGAAAGGGAGGCTGCAACCCTGAATATGAACAAGTGCGCTGGCTTAATGGAATTTCTTTAAAGCTGCTATAATTAACTTGATGCCTTTCTGTACATGCAGAATAAGTGTGAAGGCTCACCTGGGCTTGTCACAGTTACATTACATGAGAAAGAGCTTGCACCTTCCTTACACTGGCCGCTCTTGCAGTGCTAACAGCTGAGCCCAGTGCTAATCTTGTTTGTTGGCCTTGTAACTGGAAAGAGACACCAGTGGGATGGTTTACACTGGGAAATTACATCATGTTAGAACATGTTGCTTGGGACTCCTGGTGACTACCACAGTGTAATTTCCCGTCATAAACAAGGCCTGTGAGACAGCTGTTGGGAGGCCCAGCATCAGCGGACTGGGCTGATCCTGCTCCTGTCTGAGCTCCTTGGGCAGTGGGTGACTCAGCCACGCGCCGCAGGCACTGCACTGGGGCAGGGCTGAGCCCCAGCCCTCAGCATCATTCCAATGGCATGGTGCAGGCACGCTGTGAGGTTTTGTTTGCTAGCTATAAGTGCNCTTTTTTTTTCACAGTCTGAAGACAAGCAAAATCTCCCCTCTTCTCCCAATAGCTTTGGCAGGCTACAAACAAGATCAGAATAGGAAAGTGTCAATTAACAGACTGTGTGTGCTCAGTTCTGTGACTGCATGGGCGGTCAGTGCTTTTAAGCAAGGATAAAGGTGGCAAAACATTGTGCAGGCTTTGAGGCTTCGGTATTTAAAATTCAGTTGCTCCAAAAAGCAAAGGATCATTGGCTTCCTGCCTTTAGGCAGCTACGAAGAAATTAAAAATAGCACCTAAAAGAACTATTGATTTAAAATTCAAATGGGAGCCCATGGTTTAATTATATATGAGGAAAAGTTAAATACCAAAGGATAGTTGGTTGTATTTCAGATTAGGCTAATGATTCCCAGGTCATACCAAAGTGTTCAGCTCATATCTCCTCAGTCACTCTGTGCACATGCTCCATCACTTTACACAGGGCCTTGGTGGAGGGGTGGTGGTCATGGGACTTCTTGCACCTGATTCTTAAGAAAACTGGAAGTAAGGAGCTATTTATGGATACTGTAGTGTATGCATACTTTATAGGGTGAAGTAGGAGACTTTTACATCAAGATAAGGGTAACTGTAAGCAGAAAATCTATAAATCTAACCCTGAGAAGAAAAAAAAAGTCTTCAGCCAGATCGGCTTGTGTCTCTGATTTTCCACAGGGCTGCAGATTGCAAGAGCTGAAATGAGAGGAGGGAAGGAGTGTGCAGCCCGGGCTGAGGCCAGAAGGATCTGGAGAAGAGGAAAATCCTTCCAGTGGCAGTACCTATTGGGTTGCTCTAAGTTATCTGTGAAACCTCAGGACCGGCCACACCCTTTAGGATCAGCTTTTGTTCAAGGACAAAGTTTGAGTAACCGAGAGTTGAGCAGAAGAAATCTAGATTACCTCTGGAATTGAGAAAATTCAGGCACTGAAAGGCGGACAATTGGGGACAGTCCTTGACATTGGGGATGGCAGGAAGACCACTTTGGACAGGGGGCTCTCTTTTGGATCAGCACAACATATAGGCTTGCTTCATACTCATCTCTGTTATTTAAGTCTACATTGCAGCACTAAACGTGCTGTGGAAAGCAGATAGTGATTTCAAAGCCTTTGGTGTCTGAATGGAGTGCCTCAAAGTGATAATATTTTCAAGATGAGGTGTACAAAGCTCTTATGAAGCCAGGTCCCCGTGTAGCATTGCTGTATGCACTACACAAAGTGAAAGCCTATGAAACCTCTAGTCACTTGAAAGTTTTTGTATAGCATTACTCTCCATTGGATAAATAGGAAGAATAAACTGTGCATAAGAGTTTAGGCTACGTAGGGACACAAGACTTGAGCCATCCCAAGAGGAGCTTTCTCTTTACTTAATTTAAAACCACCTCCCTTTCAGTTCCTGTGTATTTTTTCCCTTGTGGTTAGTATCACACAGAATTTTACTGCGAAGAAGCTCACAATGAGCCGCTTCAAAGAAAGCTCTACATTTGCAAAGGAAGGAATTTCTCTCTGACAGTTCAGCAGCACCAGCATGTGCTGGAAAATAAGCATGCACCACCAGACAGTATGCTACACATGGGGAATCCTAAACAAACAAACCACTTATAATGTGACCGCACGCAGAGATCTAACATGATTTCGAAGTAGCTGCTTTCAGTACCTTGGACCATTGAACCAAACTGCGCAGAACAAAGAGAAGTTGCTGTTGGTCTCCATGTGAAAATCATTATTAGGGGAAAGAATTATCGTTTTGTCATATTTGTACACTGGAGTCTTGGTCTGTGCTGGGGAATTGTAGGTGCTACCAGAATGCAAATTTTTAACAGTGACACCAAATACACCCTTCTTTGTTGAAAATATGGGGATTAGAGGAATCTGAATTCACATCTTCAAATAACATAACACTGAGCTACTGGTGCTGAGCTATTTTATTACAAAAGCTTGATACTTGCAACATGCTATTTAAAACAACTGACGTATCTACACAGGGAAAACTTTCAAGCCATATCTGAGGTTGATGGGTGACCTACAAAAGCTAAAATGTCTGGCAAATATGTTTTCTATTGAAATTTTTCAAATGAAAAATTTGTTTCTCTTCACTCTTTTTTTTTTTGTGGAAAGATGTTCCTTCCTGGACAATTTTCAAATGTTCATTTGGAAACCTGAGACTGCCTTGTGTTTTTTATTAGGTGTAATAAAAAAAAAAATCACCATTGCAAAAAATAAAAGCATTCAATTGCCAAGCAGCCTTACCAGTGCTATGATGGCTAATGATAGGAAATTCTCATTCATGATAGGTAAGTTAAAAACAGCTAAATGTTATTTCAGCCCACTTTGACCTGAAACTCTGTGCAGCCCTATCATACCCATGAAAGTTAGAGTCCAACCTGATCTCTGCCCCCTGCAGCGTACAGCTCTGCAGCATGCCAAGCAGCCTCTCCAGACGGCTGTAGCAGAAGCTGCCATGCAGTAATCCCAGCTGAAAACTGAAAGATAGTGTCCCCCAAATCCTTTTTCCCTCCTGCCACCAGGAATGGGCATGCATGTCTGGACCGGGAAGGGCATGGTGCCTGACTGCCCATCGGGATTTCTCATCTGCCAAACTAATTCTGCAATCTCTTCAGAAAGCAATTAGAACATTTTTTTCTTCTTCTTCTTTTTTAGCAGTCTTTGTCTACATTTGGATTTTCAGAAGTAGCAAACTCAGGAGCTGTGCAGGTTAAGTAAATGCAATCTCAGAACCGCAGGTATAGTGGCATAATCTCTGCTTTGCCATTTCCATATCCCAGGACAGAAGTGAAAAGGGGGGATGTACACATACAAAAGATTCATCCTGAAGGATAACACAAAAATAGTAAAGACAGGGGGGTGAGACAAGACCTTACAGAAATGGCAAACACAGCTTGCATCCAATGTAAAAAGTTAAGGGAAACCTGTTAAAGGCTTCAAACTCCAAAATACCATTTCTCAAAGAGAATCTAAATCACCCTTGAGGAAAAAGGGAAAAAATAAAACCTCCTCAAAATGTTAAAGACCTAAAATCCCCTCTGGCTTGCAGTTTCTATCTGTGTCTCTGCTATTTAGAAACCCAATCTCCACAGCTTCTGTCGTACATTTCAGTTACATGTCCTGCACTAGCAAACCAGAGGATATAAACCTGATCTATACAACCACGGCAATAAGTTAAAGTATCTGTGCACACCATGCGTATTTAAATAACAAGAATTGCCGCATTTGATTTATAAAGAGATGAGTAGGTTTGTGCATGAAACTCTGCTAATAGTTGAAAAAATCTGTTCCGCTACGGACTGGAAATGGGCTCTCCCCACCCATACATGCATCTGGGATTTGATCACCGACCTTTAGGAGAAATCCACAAAACCTGTTCTACTTGGGGAGTGTATTACGGGGCAAAGGAAAATGTTGCATGCTTGAGATTTGGGTGGAATCCATTTACTCCACATGTGCAAAGGCTGGATGAGGAACTGGAGGATCTGCAACAACCAAACTGAAACTTCTCCATGTGTTGCACACCTAAGACACTCTTGATTGAAATCCTGTAAATCTTTTCCTTATATAATATGTTTCCTTGTCTGGTAGAGCTTGATTTCAATTTATACTGTTCTTTTTTTTTTTTTCTTTCCATCATGTTCAAAACTATAATAAACAGTCTGTAAACTCTGTATCGCAAATAGCTTTCTAATAATAAAAAGGTATTTTCAGAAGTAAGATCAATTCCTCATGTCTAAGTTGAAAAAGGGACACTGTCACGCACTCTGAGGTAAAAAAAAAAATCTATTCATCTTAAAATTATTATGATATGGTAAAAAATATAATAAATACAGGAAGGAATGTTCTGCAGACTCTAAATAAGGAACCTAATTCTGGCAAGAAAAGAAATACTTTCCCCAAAGGAAGTTAAAACTCATGGAACATCCCTGATGGAAATATTTTCTATATGAATTATTTTTAAGAACTTGAATAGACATTCTAACAAAACTGACTAGGTCTAGAAAAAACCCAAATCACAAGCAAAATGTGTGTTTTCTCCACTAATGAACTTAGCTGTTTCTTCAGTGAAGCTCCTACAATTCATCATTTGCCTCCCCCAACAGATACCCCTTAAAAATCCTGTTTACTTCTAATGTGATAGTATTCCTCACCAAAGAAAACATCTGCATTTCTGCAGCAAATGCTTTAGGGAGCTCTACTTGCTCTTTCCAGAAACATCTGTGTCAATACACCTCAGTGAAGATGTTCTCTGCAACAGAAATCTTTCACCATGTTCTTGACTTATTATTATTTATTGTTGTGCTGTCCAAATAATCCAAAGAGTTTATCTCCATCTCTGAAGGCCTGTACAGGTTTTGTTTGCTTGAATGGTTTTACAAGGATGAAAGCAGCATTTCCGAAACAGTGTAGTGAGTATTGCTGTAGTTAAAGCAAAAAACGTTGGACTTTGATCTTTGGCATTTATAAAAGCTAGTTTATAATCAGGATATCTTATCTGTTCTTAGAAGGCAAAGTGATGCATTTATGAAAACAGAACTTCTAAGGAAATAAATCTATTGAATCAATTTAAAACACAAAGGCATAAAAAGATTTTGTCCTTTGTAATGTGAAGAAAGCTTGTTTCCAATTCCCCAAATATTTTAACAAGCAATACTGTGTATATACAAGCTTCGTGATATCAATTGACTGGTTATTAAACATATTTGAGCTCTTCTCTCGCTCCTAGTACACTCTCACACACAAACATATGTGATATTCATGTTAACAATTTATTTCTTGGAGGGAAGAAACCAGTGCTTTCTCAGTCCAGTTATCCTGGAGGTTGCCTCAGGTTATTTTAGTTTTTATGTTTAATATTGCAGGGATTTTATGGATTTACCAAAATACCATAATTTTTATTTTTAAATCACTTCTTTTTTTTTTTCCCCAAACAGATCCAATCCAGATCAGACCTTATCATACTCTGTTTCAGTTCACTGCCACCATATGTAAATGTTGTCAAGGCTGTAATACATAAAGCATCTGGCTCCAGGGCTGGTTTCACTGTGGTTTTGGAATACAGATTTTATAATATGCAGTTTCCTTCCTCTGAAGTCAATGGGCTATTCAATGGAATAAGATTTCTGAGGCATAGGTCAGATCTTCAAAGGCACACAGCCACCCAAACCCTGCTTTAGGATATTCCACTGATTTGAAGAGAGGTTCTTCCCTTATTCTCTTCAAAGGTGGGGGGATTCCCCAAACTACAGCTACAGCCAGGTTAAACAGGCACTCAGGCACGCCTCAGACAATCTCGTGACTACTTGTCCCCTAGCCTTACTGCTGGGCTATAAGACAGAGGCCCTTCTTTAGGTAAGATTCCATGGATGCAAACAGAGCCATCCTCAGGTTGCTCCAGCTCAGGCCATGGATGAGAATGAAAGACCTGATGGATTTTTGCCCCTTGGATTGGCTGACATTCTGTGATGTTTCTGCACGCACACGTGCAGCGAGCTTTCTGCACAGATGGTCTGCATACACGTGCCTCTGGTATGGACATCTGATGCTTCTGGGAGGCATCAGAGTGGCTGAGCATGAGCAAAGCAGCTGAATAGCACGTAGGCAACGGCGTTGATAGTGTCCAGAAGCACTGTGCTTTTTGTGTCTTCCCTATGAAGGAGCGACCTCGGAAGCTGCCCCAAAGCAGCAGACCTGCTGTGTTGGTGCGTGGTGACAACAGCACGTGCCTGCAGCAGAATTTATCCTCTGCAGCACAGTAGCCACGGCTGTGAAGTCTGGAGGCATGCCAGCACACTTGGAGCTATTGTACTGGACCTTCAACCGAAGCTGCTGTACACCCAGAAAGTCAGCCAAACACAGCAAAACCCTCAAAACTAAATTAAATCTCATAGACAGAAAAAGAGGACGTGTGCTGGAAAACTCAATTGTCTGTCATCTTGACTCCCAGCTCCAGAGGAACATCACCTTGCTCGGCTGTCCTTTGGTCTCTGGCTATCTTTTTTAGAATTGTACTTTCTGATAGCTCAGTGTTCTCTGACTGCTTGGGATGTGTGTGGACAGTGGCAGATTTAGGTCAAAATTTACAGTGGTGGAATAATGGCCTCAGGTCTATACATGTTCTTTAAGAAAAGGAGTTTTGAAAGGGCCTTTCAGGCCTGGGCTACACTATAAATCCTTGTTGCTTTAGCTGCTTTAAAAGGTGCATATGGCAGGAGGAAAAAGAAAAGGTACAGTGTGTGCCCAGTTGTAACAAGAAGTAAATTGTCAAGTCATCACAACACAGATGACTGGGCTTGTTTGGAATTACAGATCCTGCCATAAGACAGAGAAGAGAAAGGGAAGAAGCCTGACTGCAGGCTCCCAAAGGTTTGCCCTTATTCTGAATAGCTGTCATTAGTTTCAGTAGCGGGAAAAAAAGCCCTCATACATAGATTGTAGTCAGAAACTTGTTTTAAACAGGTATTCAACTGGGTGATCCAAAGGACAGCTTTGGCTTTCTGGTGCTTGCCAGAGTAGGAAAGACTACATCAGGAAAAAAATAATCACACTGCAGTTTTCCTGCTACTCATATTTTTTTCCCTCAGTCATCTGTAACCACTGTGTGCTCACCTCCTTCAGCCACACCTCACAGGCAATTTATTTCAGCTAATCCCTGCCATAATTTTTCCCACAGCAAAGCTGATCCAGTACATCATTTCCATGAGACAGAAGGCAGTTTTATCACTGCTCACTTCTCAGAGGTCTTAGACACTTGCTTTTAATCATATAGTGTATGCTGACATCTGGTGGCATTCAGTAACCAAATCTTTGTTAAACAAATAAGTTTTGGTTTTAAGCAGTCTGCATTCTTGTTTTCCCCCTTTTGGGTCCAGAAACAGGTTTCCTCACAGATCACTTCAGACTGGAGATTAGTCTAATGCACACATATGGGACTGACATGGTCCTGGAGCTCTTGTGAGACACTTCTGAGGGCACTGGCCTCCAAGTCAGGAAGGGACCGTCAGCCAAGGGACCTGACTGCATTCAAACACAGTCCTTCCAGCACAAAGTGGAGCAAATGGTGTCTTACCATTCCCCATTCTGAATGCAGAGAACCACTGCACTAAGAAGGAGTGATGCAAAACTATCATGGGCTTTAGCAGGAACAGAACCACTCTAAAGTCTTAGGTGCTAACATTTCTCCTGGCATTTATTTTATCTTTATTTCAAATCGGAGAAAAAGAAGCAAAATTACATGTATGAACAGCGAGTGAGATGTACCAAAAACTTGTTTCATGGCAAGTGAGAATAAATAGCATCGAGTCAGCTGTCATGGTTTAAAAGATATCCATGATGTAGCTGCTCCATTAAAATTTGGATTAAAATCATGTTTAAATTTCATTTCCTCCAGTCCTTATCCTGCTTTTGATTAGTTTTAAGAGCAGTTGATGGTCTTGTGATTTGAAGATTTTGCATTTTAAATTTTGTGTACATGGTCTGGAATTTTATGTGAAATTGTCGGTTTGATCTTTGACCTCTGTTTACTACAGTCCTGATTTGCCACTAATTTGATAGCAAGCCATAAGGGCCTACTGTAAACAAGCTGCTCACTTTACATAGCTATGTTTGGCTCCTAAATGAAGAAGTATGTATGGAATATACTTTGGGTACTGTAGTCTCCTAAAGAAATAATAGAAACCACATCACTGCTTAGCTCTCCAGGTAGCGTTTACATTTGGAGAAAATAAGTTGCATGCCTAATAGAGAGAGAAAATGCAATTCTTATCCATATTTGGTTTGTTTGTTTTAAATTGTTCTTCAAAGTATTTGAGAGCTCAGGCCGTCTCTTTTGATGTCAGTGGGAACATTGCCATTGATTTTAAAAGGATCAGGATTAAGCCTAAATTGGTGGATTCTAAAAGGCAAAAATGAAAATGTCCAAAGTCTACAAATCTCTCACTGATCCACCATCCAGGAATGAAGGACAAAAGCCTTCTCCAAGGTCTGTAATGTACATCTTGATTCCAGGACTCTTGGTTTTCTTACATTTGTAGACTTCAGGATGGAAAGTAACTTCCAGTCAGGACTGTAATTGATAGCATATGGAGTAGTACATACTTCCACCATGGACTTGTAAAGCTGCTGGGGGAAGGGAGATGAAAGCTGCCCGTACAAATCATCAGACTATCTGTACACATCTTACAGAAGCTGTCCAGCATTAACACTCCATAGTATACCCTTACCTGCAACCCACCCCAGGCAGATTGCCCAGCTCACAGGTTCAGTCTTACACACAGTAAGTGACCCAGCAGAAGTCTGTTGGTAGACATTTAACTCAGAAACTTGTCCGATCATTCTGCACAAGCTTAGCACTTCTTACACTAATCTGACACTAGCAACTCTGAGCAGCAGGTCAAAGTAAGGTCTTCACCTTTCTTCTGTATCACCCAGCTGGGACTATCCATCCCAACAGTGAACTTCCCATCACCTGGACTCTGTCCTTACAGTGGAGAGCAGATGGTGGTAGAAATACCTAGGTACCCTGGAGGAAGGATTGTTTTCCTATTTGGCAGAGAAGGAAACCATAACCTTTATCATTTTCTGGCTTAGTTTGTCTTGGTAGCTGTGACAAAGGTCAGGAGTCAAGGATGTGGACTCTTCTCAGCTGAAATGGGGTTCACCTACAGTGATGAAGTGTAAGCTCAGAGAAGGGCTGGGACATGGGCAAGCAAACATGAAAGGCCCTCTTGTTTTCCCTTCGTACACCCATACACGCTGAGTATCTGAAATGAAGTGACCCTGGTACCAGGTCAAGTTATCCATGGATGACTTCAGGAGGCTAAAGCAACTAGAGGTAGAAAACTGCATAATGGACCTGTTGGTTTATGTGGTCCTACGATCAGACAAACCAGAGTTCAGGCAGACATGAGGATCAAGAACCTTCCCAGATAATCTGAATCTTAGGTCAACAAAGCACTCATTGCAGTTTGCAAAGCCTTGTGACCCAACAGAAGAACATCATCATGACTGGGCAAAGAATATTGGATAGAAATACAGCATCAAAATAAGGGAAGCCATGCAATTAAAACTCACAGCAGTCTCTTGCATCCTCATTTTTCAGTAGTGATCCAAGCTGATAACAGCTTGACGGCAGCCACTAGAGAAGGTGGATGTCATTTCCCAGGTTGTGCAACCCCTTCTTTTCTACCCTAAAATGACTGGCAATGGAATGGGACAAGTCAAAGATTGCCAGCTTGTAAATGACTCAGTTTCATCATCCTTGAGATTTTCTAGCAATACAACCAACTCAAGTAGCATCTACTCCATCTTCACTGATGCTACCTCGTGCTATGTGCTACCTAGAGGGAGCAAGGCATTACTCACAAGCATTGTGGTGGCCCAGTCCTGACCGGATTCTGATGTGTGTCAGTCACCACATACAAATAAAACCCTTATGTCTGTTGCTTTTGCCCAGACTTCAGGACAGACAGACCCAGCAATAGCAAATCAGGTCACCTTTCTGAAGATATTTTCCCTGAGGTATTTCTTCAGCTACCCCAGATTTTCCACAGCACAACAAGGACAATAACCAAAAATACATATGTAGGGAATCATACGTGGTGCATTCTGAACATGGCCCCAGTGACGCATCCCTGACTCTGGTGCCAGATCTCTGCTATGCTGTTTTGCTAATGTATTGTGGTGCCTACTGAAAACACCTTATATTTATATCGTTTTGAAGTGTCTCTGGTCTATTCTACGGGTCCACTTGGCAGAAGACACCCCTACTTTGAAGGACACTCAAACAGAACTTGACTTTGGGCAGCTTGCAGCACAGCTGAGTGCCACTGAAAACTGGAAAAAATGTTCCCTGCCAAAACATCCTGCAGATCCCATCTTCTGCTTCTACTCCATGGGACATATCCTCATATTTTACGTGGCAGGCCTGAGAGCTTTGGTACCTTTGTGCCAATCACCTCAGCATCAGTTTCTGTCTGAAATCAGCAATGCACATACTGAGTGTTTTTTTGTAATGGAGGGTGGTAACTGAGCAGAAATAGTTTCCATAATGCTGTTTACCTTCTAAATAGGGCTGGGTTACAATGTAAAGAAAGGTTAAATAACTTTGGACTCTTATACAGGCAAGACAATCAGAAATTCTTAATAAATAAAGGATGTCATGAGGGCCCCTGCTGTGTTTAGACAGAGTGGGCATATCTGGACTCAGTGTGGAACAGCAATCCATCACTGCTAGATCAGCTTGAAAAGCAATTCAACAATGGCTCCACGTAGACATCATTACAGAAAACCTGTTCCAATAGTTTTCTTATGCAAGACAAAACCACAGTCACATTTGTATTTTAGGCAGTGAATCAACAAGAATGAAGCAAAACAAGAACTGTCCTCAAGAGATATTTTGGGCTGCTCCTCTCCTCCCACTCCCCTTACACTCCTTTTCAATCTCTTACCAGTTTGTGCATTTTTGGCAACAGAGAACCATACTGCAGGGGTCACTGGCACGCTGGTGGGGACTGCTGTGGCTTTAGGTTACCCAAAGACATCTTCCCCAGCCTGGCAAAGCATCAGCCTCTTTGCTCCCCATTTTGAGCTGGGGCAGAGGTGGCTGTGGGTGAGGGAGGCAGAGGAATGGGAGAAGCTTCTTCAGCCCAGCAACCTTTGACAACCAGTTGCTGCTTTTCCTCTTCGCCCCGGGATCTGCTATCCAACAAGTGCAAATTGAGGATGACAAATAAGAACATTAGCCTGGTGTTTCTGCTAAAATGATCTTCCTTGAAGTAGCTGATGTTGACACTTAAATTGTCAGCAGACTTCCAGTTTAGCACTCCAGTTAGAAGAATGGGTCCATTCACACTTCCCTCTGAGCTATTGTTTCAGCTCTCTCTAGACCAGGCAAGTATCACTGCAGTTTACACTCCAGTTCCACTCTAAAGGGCTTTTGTGCAACCATAACCCAAATTGCCTGGAAACTTTTTTTTTTTTCTTTAATGTAAGCTTAGACTCTGGAGAATAATTATGCAACGCTGTAAAAATAGTCTGCAGCAATTTACATAGCCATGAAATATTGGAGTTGGTTTTTTCCAGTGTACCTATGTATACACGGCTGCAGTTAGCCCCAGTGTTTACAGAGGACTCACTGGAGCTGTCATCACAGAAACTGGTATTTCAAGTTAGGGTGCACACATGAACAAAACATTTCTTGTTATAAGGCAAGGTTTTGTATATTGGGGTGTTATATCACCATCTAACTGAAGCACTACCTTGCCACTTCTGCCTTTCTTGTATCACCTAACTGGCTCAAATAACATCCTTGTGGCTAATGCAGGCATTGGTTATGTAGTCAAGTGGGAGAGTATTAATTTAACCTCAGTTTCTTTCCTATAATTGCATGTTCCTTCCATTTTTGAACAAGTTAATCACACTGAGGGTCTGTATCCTCATTTCTCTCTGTAGTCAACTTTGCTGCTGCTCACTTCTATTACCTAACATATCTCCCTGTCTGCTGAAAGCTCAGTTCCCCATCTGCTCTTCTGCATGTTGACTTCTTCTCCCTTAATGCATCTTGCTGATGGTAGGACCACCAGTCCCACTGGAGCTAAGCAATCAATACCACTTCTTAAGAGCTGGAGAAAGCTCTGCTGTAGCAGGTGATAGAGTAACTGCCCACTGACCTTGTCTGCTCCACTAATTGTCAGGACTTAGGACATTTTCAAGACCAGCTGACAAATGGGATAAACTAATACAACTCAATACTTCCAAGGCACAGTATGAGCTTTCTGGATTACAAGCAGTGATCTTGTCCAGAGCCTGAAGATGCAGTGGCTTAATTCTTTCTGTCTGTGCTTCTCTAGAAAACTATTTCTGTCTGATGTAATTTTGCCAAGCTCCCACCTTGCTATCTCCTACTTTCCCTGTTATGGACCTTTTCTGGTTGTTTTCCCCAGGAAAGCTTAAATGATCAAATAAAAAAACCCATAATAAATGGATAAAGCCACAGCTCGGGAACAAACCCATTGCCTGAAATATCTGCAAAGAAAATATTCAGGAAATACTTGAAAGCAAAGAATACATGTCAGAAGTAAGAATTTATGCGAGTGACTGTATGAATATGGGAACAACAACTTCCCACTCTTGCAACCTAGCAGTGAGGCATTAATAATTGACCACTACATTTAGGCGCTGATTTGAAGGAGTTAAATTCCCAGGGTGCCTTTTCAGAGCAGGGTGGGGCATTGGGGAAGTCAGTGAGAGGAGAAAAAAAAAAAAAAAAGCACCTGAATGCCCTGGGAAGGAGCAGCAAAAGCTTCTGTCAAGTTCCCTTTCCTCTCCTATGCTACAAATATTCCCAGCTGACGGTTTCCCAGTGTCCACTGGCAGCAGCATCGCTCAGCCACAGGCGCCTGCCTGCGGAGTGACCCACAGGAGCAGCCCTTCCCACACCAGGAAGCGAGTGCCACGTCCCACTCCTGCTTGCCTCCCCTCACAGCCACCTGTACCCACTGGTGTGACACGGCATGGCATGGCTAGCAGCAGGGGCCTGAGGGCAGGGACATGGGCATCTTCTCTCTTTCCGAGTGGGCATCCTGGAATGTATCCTTTGGTGGGCCGGGCATCGGGAGCGGACCCCTCTCCGGCCCCTGGTACAGCACGCACAAGGTAAGTGCATGCCGTGCAGAACCACGCTGGGCCCAGGAAAAAGTGGCTTCGGGAGAGCGGGGTAATTATTTCAGCCTGTCCCCCTGGTCCTCCAAAAAGCCCCCTTCCAGCGCCCATTTGCTGCCTACACCTGCTCCCTCTCCACCCTGTTTTTCAGCCCGCACCGCCCTGGCTTCCCCTCCACAAAGCCCTTTCTGAGTAGGAACTGGGCAGAGAGCTGAGCTGTTCTGCACTAGAGCATTGCTGGTTTTTGTCATCGGTGTTTCTGTCGCTGTCAGTGCTGACAATGTATTTGGGCACCTGCAAAAGAGGGACTGAGGCAGCCCCCAAGAACTAGCAAGTTGAAGCATCTGCTAACAATAAAAGTGAATTGAAGGTTGATTAAACCCTTTACCTTTTCCCTGCTTTTTGCTTCACCAACTATGAGGCATGGGAGAATACTCAACATTCTTGGGTTTTGCTGCGTAAGAGGCAAACCACTTTTTTACAATGCAACGTATTGGTATAAATTGTGCATAAAATGGCTTGCAACTAGCTGCTCTCCTTTCTCTGTGAGCAGCCCAGTAGCAGGTCGCAACCTGGGGAAGGTCCCAGAACCTTCCCCCTCTGGATTCTGCATTGGCTACTTGGTGGATATTCAGATGGCAGGAGGCATTTCTCAGCCCTATGTTGTCAGAGGGAAGGAAACCTCTGAATTCCTGTGCTCAGGTCCCCCGAGCAGCAGGACAATTCTGTGGCTCTGTGACTCCTGTCTGACAGCTGGTTGCAGTGCTTCCCAGGACCAGAGCTGGAATCTCTTACGGGAGACAAGAGTGTGGAGCCAGGGGTTACTGTGGGTTTGGGAGTTAGGGCCCTGGGGCTGGGAGTGCTTGCAGAGATGCTGGGGAAGGCAGCAACAGGGAAGTCCCTTGGCGTGGTGACATCCACCTGCACCTTATGGTGGGGTTATCGGTTTGCTTGCAAAACATCCCATCCCTGTTCTTGTACTTCTTGGGTTGGTTGTATGAGGATTGCTGAGTTTTAAGTCCGGTAATTTTCTGAGAAGACCTTAATAATTTTTCAGTGTTGCTTCGGTGTCAGCGAGCGAGACCAGTTTTCTCAGCTCCCATTTGCTTGTAGAGTTGAGGCTTTGGAGTGGGTAACATGTGACTATGGGTTGTGTGTTGCCACCAACCTTCATTTTCCCAAGAGTCAAATTCTTCTCTGAATCCCCATTTTCACTTTTTTTTTTTTTTTTTTTTAAATATCAAACCATTCTCCTTCCATTCCTGACAAATGGGCTGTCCTAGCTGAGACTTAGTGGATCAGCACAGTTTCTTGATGTAGAGGCTTTTTCCTTTCCACTTTCTTGAAGCTTTTTCATTCTCTGTGTTAGGTTGCAAAGAGGAGCTCTTTCTTTTTTACATCTACGAGGGACTATAACTGCATCAGGTCTCATTGGCCTGGAAACATCCCTAGAAAGTTGAGGTGAATTTGGGGGAGTATTTTCAGCCTCTTGAGCCTCACAAACCGTCAGGAGGTGAAAGAATGAGATCCCCTTTCAAGAACCCCTAAATATGAGGAGCTTGGCTTGGCTGCTGGTCACATCAGAGACATCCATGTGGGTTCAGCAACTCTGACACTTGTGTTAGGGAAATCTGTGGCACTTGAGTAAGCATTAAATGACATCTGTAAACATGCAGTTCCCTGAGAGAAGTTAAAGTGCCCGTGTCCAAGCAGCTGTGCAGTATAATGCCTCCTTGTGCTGGCATTACATGTCCTTGTTTTTTATTTTAATTGGAATTATTCCCTTACTAGATCCCTGATTGGTCTGATTGGTGCTAACTGTTGGCATTAGGGTAGCAGGGGGAATGCGTGGTCATGGGAAAAAAATGCTAGAGATAGGACTTTTCCTTGTAATCCTGGTGTGGATGTAGCTTGGAGGATGCTGCTGGAGGAACTGCTCCTCTGAAACAAGCAGAACAGGATCTTGTGCTTCCCTGTCTAAGCCCTGAGTTGTGTGTCATGGAACATGGGTGTGTTTAACAGTGCAGTAAAATCTGATGAAATATGTACTTAGTTACCTGAAGTATTTCCTGACAAACTAAAATTATTGTAGTATTTTTGGGTCTGCTGGAGTAATGAACATAAGAAGCCACCACATGTGGATTTGGTCTGCCTAATAGGAAGTGTATGTAATTGCTTCAGTTTAATCTCTTTTATTTCCCTGAGGACTTCTCAAAGCTTGTTTATTTATTTCCAGTATTGTTGTTTATGGACAAAAATATTTTGCAAGACTAGTTGAAATTAACTACAATATTGATCTTGGTTTGACTTTGTATCAGAGCAGGAGAAAAGAGCTGCGGGGCAAATAGTCAATGAAAGCTCAGATGTAATACTTCTTCCGTAACTCGGTAGCTCACATGGCTGTTGTGTATAGTCATGGTTTGTAGCTGTTCAAGTGCAGAAGCTGAGCTGGAGATGGAAATTAATTTCAATTCTGCTTCTTTTTCCTCCTTTGCCTGTCTCTTAATAAACTTGAAGTTATTACTGGCTGCCCAGACACTCACCTCCAAAGGTTGTTTTATTTCGTGGGTTGTGGTAATAAATCATTTCGGCTCTGTATTTGAGGTTTAAAATGTTGACAGCTCCTTCAAATGGATCCGTGGCCTCTTGTCCCGTGACAATATATCACAGCCTGTCATGGGCCATACGTGCAGGTGGTGAGTATGTGCAGCCAGGAAACCTGATCCTTGGTGTGGTCTAATCAGCAGGCAGTGGTGGCTGCTATCAGGTGTGATGGGAAAGCCCATAGATTAAACACATCATTGTGAGGTCTTCCTACGCTGCCTTCTATTGTATATGTGAAATCTAGATTTCCTGTGAAATGCCACTGCAAAGGTTTTTAGCTCAGCCTGTAAAGAAAAAAAGTCCTCAGTGCTTCAAATCACTCCACCTTGCTAAGAGCTTGATGTCCAGTGCCACCGAGCCTCAGCAAGGTGAGGGCATGGTTCAGTCCCAGTTTCTTCCAGTAGCAGCAGAGTCCCTGTTGGTACTTCTGCTGCCGTGGGAGCTGCTGCCCCTGTGCTGTGAAGGACTCTGGGCAGGAGGGCAGAAAGTTGCCACCGTGGAGAGGAAGATTATTTAACCATTTCCCTTGGCTGAGGGAAAACAAAACAGTGAGGTCCTCTTCAGCTGGCACTGCCATGAGAAAACAGGGTTGTCATGGCACATCCTACAGACATTCACCAGGATATTTTAAGCACTTAAGCAATGAAATTTCCAGCCATGGTTTTCAATCAGGGAAAGCTCCAGAGCAAGCCAAGATGTCCATGAAGTGCAGGTGGGAGCCAAAAGAGCCACAGCACATGCAGGTTTCAACCAGGGCAGCTTTCCTCTGCAAGAGGCGACCACCAGATATTATCAGGCTTTTAAAGGTGAAAAAATTCTCCTGGTCTTTTCCACTTCAGGTGTTTTATAGGGTTTTTTTAATTCTATTTTCTCAGTCTCTGTAGGGTACCTCATGCTGCAGTCTGCTCCCCAATGGACATTTTCAGCTTAATGGGGACAGTAGAGACAAATATGTCCTCACTGAGTGCTCTCCTGCTGTACTCGTCTGTGAAGTTGTTCCTCTCCCCATCCCCCCACCAGCTCCTTATTGTAAAACTATTGGCTGAAATCAAAACACTGACTCTGTTTCGTCATGCTGTTCTATAGCTGTCAGATTTGAGAGTTCACACAGTCTGAGTGTCCTTTATCTTATGGGAGAATGTGTATGGGAGAAAACGCGTATCATTTTCTTCGGTGGGAAATGTGTGTTATTTTCAGCCCTTAAAAATCAATGTAGGAGGAGGACTTTTTTCAGCCTTTCAAATACACCTTGTTTCAGTCTGTTGTAGGGAATCCAAAAGTCAAAGCTTATAATGAAGAAGCATTGCAAACGATTCCTGCCAGCACTGATGTACACTCCTCTGGTGTTTTGCTGTTGGAGATCCACCAGCATTTCCATGGTTTAGTCCCTATTTAATTAAGCTCTGCTAGAAAAGGATGTGTAGCTTTGCAACATAAATGCAGGACTGTTAGTTGGGCCAGCTTTGCACCCAAGTTTTCAGGCTTTGCCAGAGCTGTAGGTCTGATCTGCTGTGCTCTGATTAGTGCTAGTGTGAGAAGCTGACATGAGAAAGCAAAATAGAGCACTAGTTAGAAAGGATCACCCTTATCATTTTTACAACCTCATACATCCATTCTGCCTTTCTAAACATCGACTGTCCCTGCAGATGTATGTATCGCCACATCTGGTGTGAAACGAGCACAGAGTTTATATAAGCTGCAGCCTCCAGGTTAAAGAAGGATCAGCTGCTGCATGGGACCTTACTCGTTACTCCAAGGTAAGGGTTATAAGTACAGGGGAGCCTTACCCCTTGCCTGTCCCCCTGCACAGTACCATAAGCATGTCTCTATCATTGCAACTCTCGTATTCCTTAGGGAATTGCAGTAGTCACTGCAAGTGGACTGGGAGTAAGCCATGGAGCTCTTTATACCTTTGAATATATTTTAGGCTGGGGATGAGGGGTCAGGTCTGGGACAAATGCCCTGGGTGGGAAAGTAGTCCAAAGACTGGAGTTAGCTGCAGCTTTCCAAGCCAACCTGAGGAGTGACCTGCTGACCTGGTTTTTACCAGGCACTGTTCTGGGTCCCAGAACAGCCTAATTTCCTAGTATTGTGTTATTGACAAGTCTCTATCACCCTGCTTGGCTTTCTTCTACCAAGCCAGGAAGGAGTCAGGTGCCTGTAGCAGTTTTCGCCCAATACCCAGCATGGTGCCGGGCAGCAGACAAAGCAAACCAGGCCAGTTCCATGTTTAGAGCTTGGGGCACACAGACTCAAAGCAAACCTGTTGATAGGAGAGATCCTCCATCTGTTTTGGACACTTTCATCTCTTCAGCATTGGTGTCAGAGCTGCTTGAATGAGTGCTTCCTTTCCTGACAGTCAACAAAAGCTGGTGAGCAAAGCCCTTTTACTTAGGCTGATGACTCAAAGTTCGTTTTGACTGAAGCAGTCTTGGTGGCTCCCCCTGGACACCTCAGCCAGGACACTGGGAACAACTACCCTTGCAGGGCTGGAGCTGCACTGAGCACCAGCTAGAGCTCTGCAAAGTGCCTGTTCCCTGATTCTTGCTGGGCTGTTTTTCTCAAATCTCATACTATTTTCAAAGCTTCCTCTCCCAACAGCTACTATGGTAAAATGAGTTTTAAGGTTTTTTCTGAGGACACTAAAGAACAGTGTGTTTGATTTTATTTAGGTTTTTTTTATGATTAAGGTGACAGGAACTTTGTAATTATGCTAATCTGTTTTAAGAAGTTTGAGGCTGTTAATTCAGAAATTCCTGGGAAATAAGGAACATCACAATTCTTGTCATTTGTCAGGAAGTGGTGTGCAGAAGACAAATGCAAGGAAACTTGAGTCACAAATTATGCATATCCTTTCTAGTCCAGAAATTAGTTTTGCTTCGGACTACTTTAAAATGGTATTTTACAGTAGGATTGTGGGCATAGTGCAGACTCTGTCTGATGGCCGGTTCAGCCACCAACTGGGGCTTAAAACGTAGGCACTGTTCTTCAGCACAGTGTTCCAGAGCGGCAGAATGAGCTTTAGTCTGGAGCCAGCAGAGCAGGATGAGCGCTGCTTTTGCCTTAGTCAGCACTGAGTAGGAAAGACCAGACCTGGAATGAGTCTGAATCCCTACAGTGGACTTTCAATTGACTGTGGCTACTGTGTTGATTTTGGTGTCTCAGCCTTGCATGGGAGCTGCAAAGTGATGTAGGGTGGAGGTCTGGTTGCTCAGGCAAACACTTTCTGCTCCTGAGATTTCATGAGATTGCTGTGTGGATCTAGGACATTGCTGCCACCCAAAGAGGTGCTGTTGCACCCATCTTGAATCTGTGCATCTGCTGCTTCCTTTGCCCTTCATTTGATTGCTTGATGAGGCAGTTTGTCTGGCTACATTGACAGGACAATTCTGATTGATATAATTTTTTAAATAAAAGTTGCCCTTCTCATAAAATCTCGCCTGTGACACTGTAATCTCCTATAACTTTGTGACCCCAAAGAAGATTTATTGCTCTTTGAAGTATGATCTTTCTCTCCCTATGCTCTTGAAGTCTGCTTTGGACATTGAAAAAAAAAGATGAATAATCTTATCCTTGCACGTTTCCAACAGTCTGCTGGGTCTGATAGCTCCTCTTTGAAGGAATCAGATGAATCCAAATGATTTAAGTAGAAGTTTGACCAAAATCAAAACCCATGGCTTTATAAAGATGAGCAAAGAGCAGACTGTGCACTTCAGTCATAAGGGAGGTAGGACCTTTGGCTAACCTAGTAACTGGAGGCTGTGATTATTCCATTTGGAATTTGTTATGCTCATGTTTATAATGTCACCATAGATTGTCCCAGAAGAATGGCATTCGTTAATGTGAACAGTTGGGTGATATGCTTTCCATTCAATGACTAATCTGGACTTTGAAACATACTGCCAGCAGCTTCAAAAGACAGCCAGTTGGTGTGCGAATCAACGCCAGGCCTGGAGCAGAGATCTTAAGAAATGTGGCAGTGGTATTTTCAGTGTGCTCAAAAGTAAATAGCCAATACCAAACTAAGCAGATGCATATTACTTAAATTGAGGTTACACCGGTATAGCCCCATTCTCCTCCATTGTTGATTTACATCATCTAGGCTAGTATCTTTGGCCTTGTCTAGTGGTACAAGCATTCTTTTCCCATAATGGGGAAATGAAGAGAGATTTTGGAATTGTGATAGAGAGAAATCACGGGATAGTTAGAGTTTAATGCTTATATGAGGCACACAGTGACTCTCTGGCCATACTCCCCTTTAGGTCTTCAACAACCCAGGATATCTCCACTGAAAGAGGCTGCTGTAAAATACAACCAAAATGTGGGTTTTATGAACATATCCTCAGCAAGTTTGCTGATGATACCAAAATGGGAGGGCTGGCAGAAACTCCAGAAGGCTGTGCCGCCATCCAGCATGACCTGCGCATGCTGGAGAGCTGGGCAGAGAAGAACCTAATGAGGTTCAACAAGAGCAGATGTACTGTCCTGCACCTGGGGGGGAAGAATGCCAGATACCAGTATAGGTTAGGGGCAGACCTGGTGGAAAGCACTTCTGAGGAGAAGGATCTGGGGGTCCTGGTAGATAGTAAACTATCCATAAGCCAGTTACGTGTCCTTGTTGCCAAGAGGGCCAATGAAATTCTGGGCTGCATAGGGAAGTGTGGCCAGTAAGTCAAGGGAGGTCATTCTCCCCCTCTACTCTGCACTGGTGAGGTCACAGCTGCATCCCGTTCTGGGCTCCCCAGTTCAAGAGAGACATGGAACTGCTGGAG
>VXBW01006074.1:829254-941922 GCA_013400375.1 Thinocorus orbignyianus | reverse complement strand
GACTTGCACTCAGATGATAAACTCCTAATCAAAACCTAGTTTAGTTTTTTTGGGGCTCCATCTTGGGAGTAAATAGATCATGACTCCATTTACTTTGATTTATGACTTTAGCCTACTATTTCTTAACATTTCTCTTCTGTTTTTTTTTGGGGGGGTTGTTGTTTGTGTTTTCCCCCCTGCTTTGGAATTGTCACACACTTCTTGTATTTATTGACTTTTAATGACAGTAATCTCTTTCCTTTGTTTCTCTCTTTCAGTGACAATTTTTTTCTCCCTGCAGTGACTAAAGCACCATGAACATTATCATTCAGTGTCTGTGTTATCATGCAGCAAAGACTCAGTCATCCTGTCAAGATGACAGAGAGCAAAGCTTCTGAGCAGAAGCTTCAGTCAAACAAATAATTATTGTACTGTTTTTGGCCAGAGTTTTCTTCCTAGTAATTTAAATAGTGCTATGTTTTGGATTTGTGATGAAATTGATAACATGGGGGTGTTTTAGTTATTGCTGAACAGTGCTTGCACAGCATCAAGGCATTTCTTTCTCGCACTGTCCTACCAGTAAGCAGGCTGGGGGTGCACAAGAAGTTGTGAGGGGACACAGCTGGGACAGCTGATCCCAGCTGACCGAAGGGATATGCCATACCATATGGCATCATGCTCAGCAATAAAAGCTGGTGGAAAAGGGAGGAATAATGGACTTTTGGAGATACGGTGTTTGTCTTCCTAAGTATCTGATATGAGTGATGGAGCCGTGCTTTCCCAGGGATGGCTGAACACCTGCCTGCCAATGGGGAGCAGTGAATGAATTCCCAATTTTGCTTTGCTTGCACACACAGCTTTTGCTCTATGTACTAACCTGTCTTTATCTCAACCCACAAGGTTTGTGCTTTTAACCCTTCCAATTTTCTCCCTCGTCTTTCTAGGGGGGAGTGAGCGACTGGCTGTGTGAGGCTGAGCTGCTGGTCGGAGCTAAAACACAGCTACAGATCAGAGTCTGCCAGGACAAATGAAAGAGCAATGCATGGTTTACAAATGCATAGAGATGATAGCATCTGACTCATGAAAAGCATGCTCAGTTCTCCTGAAAGGGAGAAGACAGAATTTATCTTCATGGCCTTATTTCTCTAGACAATTGCTGTCAAGAAGAAACTTTCTAACCATTATAATCTACACTAACCAGAAAAAAAACCCAAGTTTTATATGGGAGAATCCATATAAGGTACAGTTACTGAACATCAGTAGTACTCAAAACTGGGGAAAAAACTTGCCACCTTGTTATCTCTTTAAGTGCAACAGAGAACATAAAAAGATGGTACGTGTACCTAGAAGGCATCATCTGGCTAAACTGATTTCTTTATCTGCAGTAGAGGCAACTAAGTAGTAGATATTTTGGATTCTTGTGAACTAGACACATAGTCCTTATGTCAGCACCTACCTTGAACTACCAAATGGTAACCAATACTTTAAACCAGATTACAGTTTGTAGTAAGAGGTCAAAATGCACAACTGTAATTCGTCACAGGGAGAGAGCTGGGAGAACATGAGCCCAGTGCAGAAAATTTGCATGTGAGGTCATTTCTTTAAAGAGTTTAGTTGTTACCTCTGGATTTGCATCTTACAGTTTTGACCAGAAGTATCTGCAAATTAAAAGCATCCAGTTGTGTGTTTGTGTGTGTATGCATCCATATACATACGTGTGAATATTTTAAGGAGTGCAAGACCTCTTGTTTTTAAATAATCACTGATAATCTTGCAGTTGTTTATATTAAAATGAATAATGTTGCTAACCAGAACGTTCTGCCTTCTGGAGCCCAGTCGTTTTTTTAGCATTAGGAGCTATCTGTAAATGATTAACAGTCTCTGTGGAAATGAAACTAGGAGAGCCAAGTGCGTGAGGTGTGGGAAGGACAGCAAGAACTAGTGTACAGCACCCCTCCTCTGCAGGAGCAGCAGACTGGAAGGGCCTTTGGGCTACCCATTCCCCTACCATAAAATCACGTAATTCTTTTAACAGATGGATCAAACTTCATTCTAAATGCAGTCACATCTTTTTTTCCCCCCCCCTCCTCTGTTGTTACTGTTCTGAAATGCCACTGGCTTGGAAGTGTCCTCATTTCCAGTCTATGTCTATCCCTGTCCTGCATGTTTGATACCGGGATTCAACAGCTGAGCGTGTTCACTTGGGTTGTGATATATGGAGACACATTTTTTGTGCATATCAAAGGAAGGATTAGTTATAGCTAACAGAGGATTAATTGAGACAGGATAGGAGACAAGCCTGCCTTTGTTGGAAAGTGATGCTGGAGAGGTGCATGCTGGAAAAGGCATGTCATTCCTTTCTCCTCTCAGCTGGTAAAGGGAGATTTTTATATAGAAGTTCTTTTTAGAATTTGGTAAATAATGTATTAAGCTGGCTACATTGCTGTTGGGGTTTTCTGTATCAGATTTGAGTGGAATTAGAAATAGCTCTTTTGTACTCCAGCAAGACTTGTACTGCAATAACAAGAGAGAATAAGCTAGCTATGTTTGGTTTGGAGGCATGTTTGTGTGTACACCCAGAGCAAGCCACCTCTCCAGCAGCACTCTCTGCCTTTTCCTGCAACTTGTCACGCTGAACAGCACTATTTACTCAGTTGTTCAGATAGCTCTCCTTTGAGCTTGCCTGTCTTTCTGAGCACAGGCAGAGCTAGCTCCCTCTCACAGGGCATATATAGGTACATTCCAGCTTCCCGTGTGCCTTGTGTCCCCTCCTTGGCTCTTGATGTAGGGGTCCTAGGAGCCACATGAAGCAGGAAGAGAAGCAGCACACCCTGTCAATGTGGTATCTTCTGGGTACTAATACACCTAGCCTTTCCATGGTCTGGCTTGAACCTTACCTTGTACACCAGGAATTACACAGGGTCAAACAGGAATATCCAGAAAGCCTGCTCCTGGAGAGCAATGGGGGAGCATCCCCAAGCCAACTGGCTGTTTTGTAAGATAAGGTAGTCAGGAAATGCTGGCTTGCCTCCTTGTTTCTTCTGAGGGACCTGGAGACTGGCAAAAGTTTATGATCCTCTTCTTGCTTTTCTGGGTATGTCATTTCCACAGTTGCCATGGAGATGTTATGTGATGGTCCTTAAGAAATTTTTCTATTAAGATGTTACAACTATGATTGAAAATTTTAGAGTCTCTATTAAAGAGTCATTGGAGAGGTTTTTATTTGCAACCTAACAGGCAGTATTAAAAGCATGAAATAGTCTTTGATTATACAGCAGTCTGTTCACCTGAGGAACAGTGTAAAAATCCATTCTTCCCCTTCCCTGCCGTCCCATTTATTTCTAATTTTGAAAGTTGTTTCCTAAGAATAAGAAATTGAAATTTAGGAGTTGGGAGGTTTGATTGTGACTCTTCTGAAAGGAAAAAAACATTACTACTCGTAATGCTTGTTAATATTATAGTAGATGGATATATTTGTATATAGCCCTCGTTAGTGAGCGTATTGAAAGTTACTATAGTATATTTCACAGTTCATATTATTTGTCTCAGTTTGTTATCCATTATGGACAGTAATTGAAGTAATCAGACTGATAAATAAGGTCTCATGAAAATGATTAAAGCATGGAGATGAGTAGAAGGGTCCCACTTCTGTAGTTGCTTTATCTTCTCAAGTTCCCTTATCTTTTCATAACTTACCAGGCTCTCCTTCCAGCCTTTACGTTTGTCTCTTTTCTGGAAAAAGATATATTTTAAATTTGTGAGGTAATGAAAGGTAAAATCTAGTAAAGACAAGGATGCTGTAATATTCATGAGATATGAACTTTATCTGCTGTGGTCTGGAATCCAGCCTGGCAGGCTGTGTAAACCTACAAACTGTCTTGTCCTCATTCAAATTACCAAGTCTCCTCTCTCCTTCTGTTCCTAACAAAGATGGTGCCAAATGTTTTCTCTCCTTCTTGTATATTGAACAAAGTCCATTTTCTTTTATGCCACAACAAACAAATCAAATATATTTCCATTACATGTTCCAACAGTGGTAATTGCCCTTTTACTCTTATTTCAGCCCTTCTTCAGTATTTCATATGGGCCTGAACCGATATATATGTATATGATTTGCACTATGAAAACCATTGAAACCAAGGACCTTGTTTTCTTTATACATCTGTAAAGCACTGAGTATATCCAGAGCTCTGTGAATAATAATGGCTAAATGATAAGCCTCTCCTAATTCCACATGGTGGCTCTTTGAAAAATGTGGTTTTTGTTAAGGACTCTGAATTCCCTTTGCTTCAGAGTTAACTCAGAATTGGAATTTTAGAAGGCATTCCTCTTCTCCCCATAGCTTTGTTTTTTAAATAAGATCCATTGAGATCTGACAAAATTCTAATTACTGGAAATGATGTGTAGTTTTTGAAGCAGTGTATGGCATTACACTTGTTGGAAACACCTTTAGATCACAAATGAATGCAGAAATAAAGAAAAATAGGAAGAACAGTTTAACTACCTTAGATGAGTGAGCCAACAGCACACATTTGAAGTAGGTTTTTTTCTGCTCATTGGTTCAAACTATAGGCATAGCAAGATTCCAGAAATAGCATCCATATAACTTTTAGTCAATCCAAATTAAGTTAATCTTTCTAAGTTTTCATGTCACAGGCCTGGCAACTGAAGTTTAATGTGCATTAGGAAAACATACA
Source organism: Thinocorus orbignyianus (assembly GCA_013400375.1). Classification (NCBI taxonomy): domain Eukaryota; kingdom Metazoa; phylum Chordata; class Aves; order Ciconiiformes; family Thinocoridae; genus Thinocorus; species Thinocorus orbignyianus. The sequence goes on along the minus strand of VXBW01006074.1, from coordinate 937,246 downwards.
TGTAAGATGGATAAATTGCATCCCACTGTATAACTGAGTCTCCAATACAGATTTTAGTGTGCAAAGGATGAATTTATTAGAAATAGTGCCAAAGATTTAGATTTCAGCCTAGCTTTCGTTTGCCGTAAGCCCTTTAATTTACTTTGGCAATAAAAAGGAGACCTTGCATTTAAAATGCCCTTTTAATGCACTGCCAGAATGATGCGAAAAGGTGCTAGGATAAGTGAGCATCAGGCCCTGAATGAGTGCTCGAAGCAGGACTGTAGGCAGCGACATGCCATGCTGCCACTCATTTATTTTGATTAGCCATGTGCTGCCACTTCACTTGGCAAATGGGTGCCCACTGGCTGATCCGTCAAACCTCCCTGTCCCATCCCTGGGCTTGTGCGAGAGCCTCACGCGACTCAAGGGGTGAGTCTTGCCACTGCCTTGCTTGAGAGGAATTTGCCACTTCTTGAATTCTTTTCCTCCCCCTCAGTCCCCTGAACAGGCCAATGTCACCCCTGGAAAACTGTGCAGGGTCACGATTTTAAAACCTTTGCTGTGGCTTGTGAATTTTGATCCTCCTTTAGTGCTAAACATTGGCAGGTGTCTTATAAAGAACATAATGCTAATAGGCTATATTTTGGGAGGGTTATTTCAAACAGTGGAACAGTTTGGAACTGGAACAGTGCCTTCAAGGCCTCACAAATAGTTGTTTTAATGCAAATGAGGCAGTGAGGGAATGGAGGGGGGGCAGAGGAAGGCATTCCTCAAACGGACTCTGCCACTAAGGAAAATGTCGGGAGATCTGCAGCCTCAGTCCATGGCCTGTGTGCTTGGGAACTGTCTAGAAAGGACCACAAAGCCAGCAAGTAACTTTCATGGCTTGTTCCAAGCCATATTGAGATGAAGAAAATAAAATTTCTCTGATGTTTTTATACTTTTTGGAAAACTTAAGGGTAGGATGTTTCTGTGACAAGCATTTGGAAGCAGTGGAAGAATGCATCAACAATTTGAAATCTGGGGTCCAGCAAAATGGCCTGTATGTTCACACAGATGTTTTGGAGATGAAGGGACTTGCATTTTATGCCAACAGTTTTGAATATTAAAGGATTTTTCTTTGTAGAAGTCCTTAGTTGACTGTAGTAGCACCACAGCTCTGAAGTTGTGTCTGCAACTCAATTCCCTCATGGAGGTTTGTCTCAAGACTTATGTGTGGGAAGCTGTGCAGTGCTGCAGATGATATCACAACTGGATATCCCAACTGGAAACTCTGTGTTCAGAGAATATCATATTTATTACTTATAAAACTGGCTGTTCCGCCAGTCCTCTAGCCTCTAAAGGATGTTGAATGGCAGACACAGCACAAATAATGAAGACTTTACATGACAAGATGGGAACAAAAGGGTTGTGGTGGCCTTCAAGGCAGTACATCAAGAATTTTGATTTGATAGGGTCACCTATCTTCTGTTGCAGGTCACTTTTCATTCATGCATGGTTTTACTAGCCTGAGATGGTATCCTGTTTTTTATTCCTGCTTTGAGCACTGCTGTATGTGATGCATATGTATGCACTAGACATTGCCTGCTGATTTAAGATGCACTCTGATTTATGAAGTTTGCAATCTAATTTTCTTCTTTAGTGCATCTTTGTTTCCTGTTTTCTTTAATATTGGCATGTCTGAGTAGGAACCTATACAAGACAGTTTTGCCATGCTAGAGCTGCGTGGTGTTACTGTACTTTCATCTCCCTGAAAGGATCCACATGATATTTGAACTCATTAGTGCATTGTACTCTGCTTTTAATCTTTAGGGGTCTGTCCAGGCCTGGGTTTGGAAGCATGGTGCTATCACCATACTAAGCAGAGCTCATTAGCTCATGTCAGTCTGGAGCAGGCAGTGCAGTATATATGCCAACAGCAACGCTCAGGTGAAACATGTGGTTGTTATGATAAAGTGACCGGAGCAATGAGGGTGAGGTTTTAGCCCAGCGGCTTTGACTCGATCATACATGCACTGTTTTTCCTAATGTGCAGACACGGGAAGTTGCCGAAGTTAGGCACAAGGGAGTGTCACCTCAACAGCCTTGCATGTGTTTGTGAGGGCCCTGAGGGCACCCACAACCCTGCCTGTCCCTGCCCATCCCCGCGGTTCTTCCACCCTGCCCATGGCCTAGGACTCCGTGTCAGCCCCCTGGGGCCATCGGCCTCTGCTCCAGCAATACCACAGCACGGCCGGTCTCCAGTTCCTCACAGCACTGCCCTGCCTGGCCATGGGTCTTGCTGAGCCAGGCCCACCCACAGACCCATGTCCCAGCCCAGTCTCAGCTGAGGGCAATACTGCTCTTGGTATTTCATAAGGAAGTACTGAGACAATGGTCACACATGTCTTAGTATTTCCCAGAGAAGAAGGCAGAGGAGACCCAAGTTTTTGACCTGTTTTCTGTTCCTAGCAATTTCTGGAACCTGTTAGAAGAGGATTGACTTTTGTGAGTTGGTTCCTGTTGAGACACAGGGTGGCTATCATGTTAGAAATTTCACATGTCCCAGACGGGTATCTGAACCAAGCTGACATGTACCTGAGGAAGCAACCACCAAGGTACAAAAGCAGTCAGCTCTTAAGAGGACACCAGTGATGCACGGCAAGACTTTGTGCTGGAATCCCAATCCATGCAGCGCGTAAAGCCATGAAAGGGGCATTTGATTCAGTATCCGGAGTCAGATACTCAGGATGTGATTGGTATCCATACATGGATTTCACACATTTATTTGGATGACAGATGGAATGTGTCATCTCATCATCTGCTTACCAGCTGCATAAAAGTTTTAGTCAAGAGCTGGATGGAGATCCTCCTTTGCGCTGGCTTGAGACCAACTGTATGCCCTCCCTGGGATGCTGATTGCCTCCTGAGTCCTGCACAGTGTCTGTGACCCCCAGCTGAAAGTGGGGAGTAAGGAGCTGCAAGGGTTTATCCAGAGATGCAACCACAAGGGCAGGATTGGTCACTGGAATGGAAAGAGCCGCAGAGAGACTGTGTTCTTTGTTGGGAATAGCGTAGATGTATCACAAATAATGGTGTGAAAGCAATAAAATGGGGTAAATGAGGTGGTAGTTTCTGTTTTCTATTCCCTGCTGTCTCCTTTTACTTAAACCCTTCATGACAAGGCTGACAGGGCCACTTCTCCACCCTCTCGCAAGGGAGCATGTTGTCATTTAAAAAGAACAAGTCTTGGGGAACAAGAAAACAATTTTGATTTAACTGCTGTATTATTGAAGCTGCTGTGTGTGTGCAGGGTGATGCAATACTACACCCATGAAGTGGCCAAACTTTGTGCAAGTTGTGGTACCACCAGCATCAAAGCCTCAGTAAAGAAAACCCATCTCTTCTGCTCCTGCAGAGCCCTGGATGCGAAACATTTGACAGCATTTCCCCAAGGTACAAGGAGGCTGCTTGGCTGCTTGTATCCGTATAGTTGATGCCTAATCTCAGCAGGGATGTCTGTGCCAAGGTGTGCTGAGACATCTTGTCACACACTCTGCTCTTCTCCAGTGAAGGGTGTTCCTAGAGCATGGACACTGTGTGTGAGAGCCCAGGATGTGCTGCTGGGGAAACTGGTGTGGGGGGCAGAGGGTGCAAGATGGGAAGGACCTCCAGTGGCCAGGCACCCGAAGGTATGAGCAAAAACTCTTGGGTAACTCTTGGGTAAACACTTCTTGCACACAGGCTATGGCACTGATGCTGTATTATTTGGTGCAGAGGGTGTGTGAGCAAAGGGAGCCCTCACCTCATGCATTCCCGTCTGCATCCCCTTGTACCCATTAGTCATGCCTTGGTGACACGTGTCAGTCAGTCAGGCATTTCAGACAGAGTGATTCTGTTCTGCTTCTCCTCAGTCTAAACCAGTACAGAAATGCATGGGCTGGAGACATGGATTCAGCTGTGTCTCTTAAGAAAGAAATATTAGCATCCATTTGTACTAAGGACGTTGTTTCTTCACATTCTGTGGGATGGTCTTTCCTAGTCTGGGAATTATCTAGCCACAGAAATAATCTCCCCTTACTGTCATCTCCAAGAGTTTGGACCACGCATTGCTCTTTATAAGTGTTGAGGGACAACAGTCTCTGTGGCTGTAGGCACCACCTATTCATAGGTGCCCAGGGTCCTTCTTGGAAAGTCATGAAAGCTGGGGCTGTGAGCATTGCACTGGATGCTACTTTAGAGCTTGCAAGCAATACTCTTGCTGGGTTATGTTACCATGACCTCGTTTATGAAAACTCACTGATAGTATGTTTGTCTTCTCTAGAAGCTAATGGGGCTTCTCACAACAATTACTCCACTGGGTCTTGAAAACACTTAGACAATGTACAAAGTGTTACAACATTTTGAAAGTAGACAGGGAGCTCTACCTGTTATTTGAGCTTGCTGAAGTGGCATTTTTAAATGGCTGCTTTCCAAAATAATGAATCCTGCCTGAATGTTTTTAATTTTTTGGCTTCATAGAAAGTTTGCAAATCTTTCTGAAAATTAGACAGGCTGATTAGAAAAGAATTTGATAAAATAACACAATACATTAAAGAAACTGTCAGGAGACCTATGATCCTGGCTGCCCTGTCAAACAGTGGATATGTTAACACGTAAGATAATTGTGTTCCACTATGAACGGTTTGATTGCTGTTGATTTTCCTTCTGGATTATGTAAGAAAACAGGTTCTTCTTTTAGAAAAGAATATCTGTGTGTAGTGTTCACCTGGGACCTGTCTAGTTTCTTCTTTCATGACTTAAATTTAAGAAGGTGTTCTACTGAAGGACACCAAAACAAATTCCTGTACTGGAATGCCCTTTCCATTATTTACTACCTAAGCCCTAGTCAACTATGCAGAGATTTTTTTTTTTAATATCATTTTACTCAGCATAGCATAAACTCAGTGACTGAAAAGTGAAATAATTTGTTTTTGATTGGGTTGCAATGTGCTGTTAGAAAATTACCGTTATATTGTTCTTAAACTAATAAGAAATATTCTTTTATTTCTTTCTTTTGTGATCTTGCAGACTCTGCTCCTGGGAGTTTTACTAGCTGCTGCTTCAAATTTTCTGATTAGTGTTTCTCTCCATATACAGGTATGAATTATTTCTCTTTATTCAGTTCTGTATATTTAGCAAGTAACTCCTGTTACAATTTGCTTTTATGGTGAAGTTACAAATATGAATTTTGTTATATTTAATAAATGCTCCCTCTCTTTAACTGGAGTTCAACAATACTCTGCTGTAGTTGTTGGCAGTACGCTAGCTCTCAACCTGTTTTGTACTGTGATTTTCATATGGGAACGGAATAAAAACAATTCCTCCTTTTTGCAATGTGCCCTGCAGAACTACTAGCTGTGACCCAATGTGGTTCCATTGGACATCACATGAACCTGTCTCAGTGTCGAAATCTAAAATGAAATTGACCACAAGGTCTTAGGTGCTGCTTAATGAGTGATTAATGTAATTAATGCATAGATGCATACAATTTTTTGCAATATTGGGCCCCAAAATTACTTTGACAATTTAGTTTTGCTTCTGCAATTAGGATAAAATAATGAGTAACTATTATTTTAAATCATAAAAACAAAGGGAGGTACTGACCTTACCACTAAACCAAAGGGTTGTAGGATGAGATTTAGAGAAGCCTTTCTGTATTAATAATTAGAATATATACTCTAATTTATAATAATCCATTTCGAAGGTTCTTCACTGATTCCATTTAAAGTAGCTCTAGTTGGAGAATCCCCCAGAAAGAAGTCAGTTTAGCCAGAGATGGTAGGCAGATTTAGATGATTGCTGCCTCTCCAATATGAGTTCCAGCCTGCTGACAGTGACAGTACTAGAAAGGCTCTGTTTCAATGGAAAAACTCTTGTTGGTGAAGTGGAAATTCAGACTAGCCCATAATAATGAGGTTGTTCAGACTTCATAACTTTTGTCTGCTGAGGGCACTGAGTACCAACGAAGTTGCTTTGCCAGGGGATGTACTGAGATGTGCAGACAGACTTCTGCTGACTTGTAATCATTAACAGCATTTACTGGATTTGAACTATTTTCCAGCATTTTAAATGCTGTTTAGGAAAACCCAATAGCTCTGCATTGCCATTTGACAGACAGTTTCAACTGAATTTTTTATTTCTCTTTTAAATTGTTTTTTCTGCATTTAGTAACAACATCTTATGAATATGAATAATGACTTACCCTATTTATTTTTACACTCTCTTTAAATGGACAGGCCAAATTGTATTGTTCACTCTCCCTTTCCCACCATGACTCAGTTATTCTCCCTCTCGTCCCTCTAGCTTGTTGTCAACTAAAGAACAGCCCACAATTTGCAATATATTTCAGCTGGATTGTAAAAAGCCTCCACCTAAATACCGTCCAAACACATTACTATGTGAAGCTGGCAGACGTCTGGAGAAAGAAGGCTGTAGGGGAACCAATAAGCTCACCCTCCTCTATTTATTGCACATCTTTTCAATCACACTGTGCCCTCAAGGATTATTCCTACAAGAATCTGGGGAGAAACCAGAGCTCAGAATTCAGTTAAGAACTTGTCCTGTTTGGTTTTCAACAGAAACTTGGATTCTTGATTTGAATATTAGTTATTATTAATTTCAATTGGATCTTTATTGGGGTTTTGTTTCTTTATAAAAACGGAATACGCAAAATCCTGGATGTTGCTATGAGTTGCTGGTCTGTGGCTCAGGGAAGTATAATTTCCCTTAATAATAATGCTCCCTTTCTCCTCGAAAGACTAAACTTTCTCCTAGGATTTAGAGAGGAGATTTAGATTAGATATTAGGAAGAAATTCTTTCCTGTGAGGGTGGTGAGGCACTGTAACAGATTGCCCAGAGAAGTTGTGGATGCCCCATCCCTGGAAGTGTTTAAGGCCAGGCTGGATGGGGCTTTGAGCAACCTGCTCTAGGGAGAGGTGTCCCTGCCCATGGCAAGGGGGTTGGAACTTGATGATCTTTAAGGTCCCTTCCAACTCTAACCATTCTATGATTATATGATTTCGTCCCCTGAACATGTTCCACAGCATAATGCTTCAATAATGTACTGCATCCTCTCAGCAAGAGGAACAGCTGAGTCTCTGGTGTATCACGGATGTTATGGTTTGATCATACTCTGTAGTGTAGCCTACAGAGTAGAATGGGAATATGAGGAAAATTGTTTAGGATTTCCCTGGGGCCCTGTGGGGGCTCTTCCAAAATCAAACATCAAGTGATGGGGAAAAAAAAAAATATTTTACCCTCATTTCTACTACAATGATTGTATCATTTGGTTTCCAACCTTTTTGACCCATTCTCATCCCTGTGCAGAGAGGCTGGTGAGGAATCTGAGAAAGGAAATTATATTCTGCAGAACGAATGTGATAAACGTCACATCCTTCCCAATCACAGCACTTTCCTGATGGAGACTGCCCGGACCGTGTTTCAGACCAGTGTGATCAAAGTCAAATTATCTTGTTATGTACAGGTTGTTGCTGTATAGCCAGAAAGAAAACCTTTACACCATGTCAATGATACCTTTGCCATATAACAAGAAGTGTTGATTAAGTATTACTTGCTTGCATATTATACTTGTTGCTACAGGTAGAGCTGGTTTTCCTTCTGAAAATAATGCTTTACCTGAGATCTTCATCTAAGGTCAAACAGGAGATTGTAACCAAATCCTAAATTCTACCTAATTAATTTTGAGCAACCTGCTCTAGGGAGAGGTGTCCCTGCCCATGGCAGGGGGGTTGGAACTTGATGATCTTTAAGGTCCCTTCCAACTCTAACCATTCTATGATTCTATGAATTTAGAGTCCTCCCACAGCAGATTGATTATGTGCTGGTTTTTTTTCTTTATTAAATTGTTGTTCTGGCTAGGATATGTATCAGGGAGCAGGAACACCATGGTATCTGGTCCCCTTCTCCAGTTTGTTGCCACTGTTCTGATTTTGCCCCCTTGTCTGCATGGCACAGCTGATGACCTTTGCTTTGGGAGAACAGGGGTGTGCAGCAATGGCTAGGAACCATTAGGTAGTATTCACTTAATATTTTTCAGGTTTGTTCAGGGGTCTAATTTTCCAGTCATTTCCACCACAGCTAAGAAAGTATGTCTGAAGCAGCACTGAGTTAACACAAAGCGGCGTGTCTGCAACAAGCAAGCTGAAAGTCATATTTAAAAAGAAAACCTTGATGCACCTGCAATTTGAAGTTGACAGCTCCCTTAATTATTCCCTTTTAGTCAGACATAAGAACACAATGGAAGTCTTTCTTTTCATGCCTGATTCTAATAATTAATTTTCTAGAAATGCTCTCATCTCCGACTGGCTTGCCAAACAGAGCCGAGGCCCTACTACACGAGCAAGCTGTGGTGGTGTGGGATTACCCTTCTTGGGCTTGGAGAGGTGGGCAATTTCCTAGCCTATGGATTTGCCCCCATTGCCCTTGTCGCTCCCCTGGGATGTGTATCTGTCATAGGTGAGATGGTTTGCCATTTTTTTCCTTGGGTATGTACATGAATCGAATGCTTGTTTGTGACTAGAGGAATAATACTCCAGGAACTGTGGCAGGAACACAAGGGGAAAATGTTAAGGTTGTGGTTTGAAAAGGAATTATTCATACAATTGCATGAGCTGACAGTTAAACACAAACCCTCTACTTAACTCAAAGACTCTGCCAATATCTTTCTTTTTCCATAGTTTTGTGCCTCTTTGTACTTTGCTTGTTTCTGACAGTTGGTCACCCAGGGCTGTAGCAGTGCTGCTGGCTCTGCGAGCCCCTGGACCAGGGGCTGGCATCCTGCTGACCGTACAGAGATGTGGTCTGATCCTGAGTACCTACAACATGTTTTCTACTGTCACACCAAGTGGTTTCTGCTGCCTGTTCCCTGCCCATCACCGTGACTCATGTTGACACAGGCAAACTTGCTTGTGACAAAAAGGGCCTAGAAAGTTCCAGAAATGTTTAGTTTATTTTTAGACCTGATAAAAGATGTTCATTTGTTCTTTCTTGTGCAGACTAATTGGACTTTAGCAGAAGTCTTCTCCATAGGACTCATTTGATATGATCTTACTCATTCCTTCCTGTGCTTTTTTGTAGGTAAGGTATTGACAGGTATTAGATGTCTGTTTCTTTGATAAAGAAACATACTTTCTAAAAATGTTATCACATGGTGTTAATGCAAAGCAGAGTGTACACAGCAATATTGTACAGGGGCTGTGAAAACAGGAAGACGGGGTGCAGCTGTATCCTTTAATTGAGTTGCTTCATATTCTCAGCTGAACCATCCAGGGCTGAGGTATCAAAACCGCTCTACATACACTGGCGCTCATTCACTTGCTGTTGACAAGTGATAACATTTCATGATCTGTCTCTAGCTACCAGTTTCATGCTTGGAAGTGACATTGCAGTGAGGGACTGTGCATAGGAAAGTAGAAAAGATGAATTATGCTCCCGGTGGACTGCTTGGCTGTAGTGGAAGGAGCCAGCCCAGCCATATGTGGGTGCAATTTAGGGAAGAGATAGTGGGAGAAGGAAACTGCAGACAATTTACTGCAACCTTTAATGTTAAACTATTGCAGAATTTTGGAGAATGAGACATAAAGCCACAGTGGTTCACCATTGTAGGAAAGATTTGTCAGAGAAAGGAATGAGATACTACCTGAGTTGAAAATGTAAATTAATATGACATGTCCCAGTGCAATTTTGTTAGCAGTAGTTATATCTTTAACAATTGTAGACATTTCCAGATGTCTGTGAACATAAAGGGACATTGACCAATCTAATTTGTTGACCAAAGTGAATAAAATGCGAATATAGAAAACTAGAAAGAAGTGAAAAGCAGTGGGAAGGGAAAAAAAAAAATTCCATTGGTTATTACACTGCTACAAACAAGAGGTCACACTTAAGGTTGATTTTTATCTGGGCAGATTCCTTCTTCCTTACCTTTGCAATATGCAAAGAAATGTTACGTCTGTTCCCTCCATTCACCATTTCCCCCTACTCATAACAAATACCAAGAAACTATTTTCATAACTTTTATATCTTATCAAAATTCTCATCCACTTTTTTTCTTTTTTTAACTGACCCAAAATGCTTATCATGGAAGATGCCAGAAAGCACTTTAATATCTTATATTCCATTCCCATATATTAGCTGACAGTATCCATTTCATAGCCCAAACAATAGAGATATCTGAAATTTTATTTAGTCTAGCAAACATTCCCTTAAGGAAGGGAAAGTAAAACTGCTGTAGACAGCCAATTACAACAATAACTTCCCAGTAATACTTCCTACCATTAGATACTCTCCTGTCTTCTGAAATTAAAGCCAGAAAAAGACAACATCCTTTTAATTTTACAAGAGTCCATCATTTAGAGCAATGAAAAACTTAGCAGGGCACGTGTGCATCATCTGCTAACAACTGGGCAAAGGATAGTTTAGGGAGCAAGTCTTCCAAGTTAAAAGATTAAGAAATATTTTTCTCATTAAGTTGTGACCTGTTTTATGTGGTGGAGGGTAGACTTTGCACAGCCTAATTTACACTTGTTTAGCAATATTGTTGAATGTGTGTCTTTCATAAGGTAATTTTCTAAATGAAGAAATTAAGCACTTGATAACAAACTCCAAATGTGAATCTGGACCCCAAGTCCACTCTTCTGATAAGCATTTTTTTTTTAAATTTGGTGTCAACACATCCCACGTGGTAAGAGCTGACTCATACTGAGATGTGGGAAGGGATACCTATGGTGTACTGCAGGGAAATGTTCTTTGCAGTATGCCTGGCCATCTAAGGGATTCTCTAACGATTCCTGTCACTCTTGGTCTGGATGGAAAGTTTCCTTTGCTTGGAAACCAAGGTTTTGGAGAACAAAAAGGCAGACTGGTGTCTCTGCCCAAGACGGATTTGGGGTTGTACCCATAATATATCTCCAAACCTCTGAGACAGGAAGCATCCTGAGTCTTAAAATAGATGGAGCCACCATCTATTATGCTCTGCTACCACATTTAACTGCATCCAACTGAATTTTGCGCTTAACACGGTATCAATTAAATAGTGAAAAGTTTGTGTCTCATTCTGTTGAGCTGGGTGCTTCTGATGGCTCTGTTTTAGAAAAAATCCAGCACCACAGACCATGAATTGGCATGACACCAGTAGATTTTAATTTTTTTTCTTAGAATTAAGCGACAAAGACTATATTTTTTCTTCTTACACAGTGGAAGTATTTCTGTGTGTGGTTGCAATGATGCAAGCTTTACATCTGTTCAGGGTTTTAAATAGTTTGAGAAGACAGCAGTTGTTTTCTTCAAGAGAAGAAATTGGTAAATTTTTAATGTAAAAGTGGAGGAGTAATACATGTTTGATGTGATCATTAAAAAGCTTTTTATACTTAAAAATTAAAAGTCATGTTTTACATGTAGTTTGGGTAATTTTAGGCTGCTGTGTTTTTTAGCTCATTGTCTTGCTTTTGCCTGCAGAAATAACTTGGGGGTGGGGGGTGTGTGAGAAGAGACCATTGGTATCAGAGATAATTTCTTCTGCAGGTTTCATAATTCTGTAGAGAGTTAGTTTACACTTAACTCGCTTAGACTGACATTTTTGAGATCCCTTTGCATTTTTATCTGCTCCCTCTAAATAGCTGTGGGACAAGAAATGGCTTTAGGCTTTGAAAATTGATATCCCTGATGGTGCTTTAGGAAAAAGATTCTCAAATATTCTCATAGAAATGGATTTCTCCCACTCACTGTAATGGAACATCTTTGTGACCCAAGAACTTGGGATTTTGAGAACTCTGTTATTAATAAGAACTGGGAAACATTCACCAGATTATTCTCCAACATAGTTTATTTGTCCAGAAGATGCAACAAAAGGTTTTTCAGGGTTCTTCCTTCTCTCTGCAGTGTTTTTGTGCTATAATCCAGCTTCCAGAATTAAGCTCACCTTAATGGTCTCTCTTTTGAGTAATTCCTCTGATATTTGGCTTGCTTTTTTGTTAAGATATTGGTATTAAAGATAAGGAAAAATGTTTCATGTTTTGTCCACCACTTTTCCAGTACTAATATTTAATCATGTTAGAATTGTTACATGTTCAGTGTGCAGGATAGCTATCAAACAGTCATGCACCAACTGACTGAATTCTGTAATATCTTCCTTTCTATTCAATGCATCGTCAATACCAATCACATAAACTAAGAATAGATTTGAGTAATCAATTAACTGTGACTAATTTGTCCCCAGATGTCTTGGGCAGTGGTAGCTCTCTGTTTAACTCTGGCTATGCATACAGGCATTCTAAGGTTTCTTCAAATTTGTACTGATTCTCCTTGACACATAGAGAGCAATAGGCCTGAAGGAGAGGCAGGTCCCACCAGGTCCAAATGCATCCATCCTTCTCATACCTGGATCCTCTCCTATCTACCCCAAAATGATCCACAGTAGATCAGCAACCAGTTTTCCTCAACTCCTGCCATCTCCTTGAGCAAGAAGGTATATATGAGATGTAGGCAGGATAAAATGAAGGAGGTTTTATGCTAATAGTCTTAGGGCAGAGAGATTCTCAGGCTTGGATTTATCAATCTATATGCAGTCTCCACAGTGGAGATGGTGCTGCAGGTACTCCAAATCAGCTGTGATTTATCTGTCATTGCCTGCAGAGCACACGAGGACTTACCTAGCCTGCTTTGTGCATGGGCATTAGGAGCTGTCTGTGCTTCCTGTCCTTCCGTCCCCTACAGTGGCACTTTGCATGGGAGAGATATAGTTTAGTTTGCTCCAAGACTGAAAGCACAGCTCCTTCCTCCAAACCAGCTCCTTTCCTTCTGAATGTGCTTAATAAAAATGCTCGAGCGCGTTTTTTTTTTAATAGTTTTTTCACTCTATCCTTCAGCTAAACCACATTTGTCTCATGACTGGCAACCTCATCAGTTCAGCCATTTTTCTTGCCCTCCTCTTTGTGCACAGCCTCTGGATCCCCTGTGGAAATCATAGAATCATAGAATGGTTAGAGCTGGAAGGGACCTTAAAGATCATCAAGTTCCAACCCTCCTGCCATGGGCAAGGACCCTCTAGAGCAGGTTGCTCAAAGTCCCATCCAGCCTGGTCTTGAACACTTTCAGGGATGGGGCATCCACAGCTTCCCTGGGCAACTTGTTCCAGTGCCTCACCACCCTCATACTGAAGAATTTCTTCCTCATACCTAACTGGTACTTGCCCAGGAAGATACGCTCCCCTTCTCTGCCCCCTTAACTGCCTGCTCATTTGAGCTGCAGTGATCAGATATTCTACCTGACTCATCATCTCTCCAGATCTTCCTGACTGTGTGGCAGACTACAATAGCTTGAGTTTGGGAATGAATTAAAGCATCTCCAGGTGTTTCTGTACTAGTATGGTCCTGAATCTCTTCAGCTTGGAAGGTAGACTGGGCATCTGTCTGTGTAAAGCATACTTCAAGGTCACGTCTTAGAATGTTACCAGCAGCAACTGCATTCTCACAGCTTGAGAACTGCTCAACAGATTTAGTGCAAAATCAACTGGGTGAGCTTAAACTGCTTCATTAGCTGGAGGCAGACCTGCAAGTTCCAGAAAACAGCACAAAAACTGGTTCTCAAAGTGGGATGTTTTTTCTTGTTGCACAAACTGAGAGAGGTACAAACATTAAACAGTCTTTGGATCATGGCTAGTACTCCTCCTTTGGTGTTTTATCCAGACCACCAGTGAAATGGGTAGAAAAGTATTCCGCAAAATGGGTGGATTTAAATGCCTTTTCCTGGCTGAATATGTTAAGCTTTACAGAATGAACATTTGAGGCAAATATTAATTTTTGTGGTTTTATTGGAAAGCTATTGAACAAGACAACATTTTCTCTATTATAGAGCTAATCTATTTAAAATAATACATAAAGCTCATCTAAGAATTGAAAAGAGGGGAAGGAAGGATATACAGATATTTGAATTTATGAACAGTTGAGATTAAAAGATGAGATTCACAAAGAGCCTCACTACCAGGAAAACAGTAATGAAATTTCCTTAATTGTGAAATAGATTTGGGTAGGAAAAATAAGCCATGGACACTCTTTCATTTGAGTTTTTTAAGGCTGGATTGGACAAAATATAGAAAATACACTCTGTGCATCATTATGTATTTTCTATCTTAAACTTCTCCTGTTGTGCATTTTTCCTTTCTTAAAGAAACAAGCAAGAAACAATACTAACTGCAGCTTTCAAGTTTGGGAAGCAGAGGAGTTGTTTTGTGATCTGGATTCTCAACATTCAGTGTCTGCTAATGGCAGAACCTATATATTATGCTACTCTATTTCTATTTCTGCTGGAGAAAGCCTACATAGGAAGATAATCATAAGTAATCACTCTCCTAAGAGAATGAGCATCTGACTAAGCTATATGTAGCACCACTACAGCCCTTTCTTAAGGCACTTAATTGCATATCATGCAGAAATGGACATTTTCTACCATTTTTTCAATTTAAATCGAAGTTCACATGCTACAGTGAATATATATTAATTCAATAATGTGAATATATTTTCATTCAATAATGAATACAAACCAGCCCGGTTTATGCTGGTGTATGAGAAGATGAAGTTGTTTCAACATAACAATTAAGCTCCTGAACAAACTCTTTTTTTTTTTTTTTCCATTTTCTACCCAATAGTTTTTATTTGTCATGATTTTGTTGTAGTGCCAAGTCATAGTATTTTTTCATTTGAAATACTAACTCTGTATTTCCAGATTGAAGAGTTCCATGACCCAACAGAAAGGCTCTGTCATATAGATACAGATATTTTACAGGACCTATCTGCTTCTTAATTTGTGGCTATTAATATAAGCATGATGCAATCAAGGCTTGAAATGAACTCAAGGCTTTCTTTAGGATGTGTTGGCTCTGTAATGTTTAATCCTTAACAGATCATCTCACAGATTTTCTGCCTTTCCCTTGATCTTGCAGGCTCTTTGCCACTGCTCTCAGTGGGAGTAGGATCTGTGCCTAGTTTTGAAAGTTTTACCTTACTGATTAGTTAGAAAGCTAAAAATGTTCTGATTCACCCAGAAGTATACAAGTCTTCTCAAATAACCGGGGATGTAGTCTTTGCTTCAGTGACCTACAGGCTGTCAATTCGGGCTTAGAGTTGTGTGTGTGATGTTGCTAAAACCAGTGGCTCAAAACCAACAAGGCTTCAAAACAGTGATAAATTGCTTGTTTTGCTGCCAAGCTGTTGCCAGCTTACATTTTGACACAATTGCTTTTGCCTGCATTTTCTATTGTTGTATTCTATTGCTGACTAATTAAAAAAAATATGAGAGACTATTCCTCCCTCTGATGCAGACCTCAGTCTCTGTAACTGCCTATAGCTTTTTAAAAAACCCAGGCAAACAAACTAACAGTTGCAAAGACACATCAATACTTTTCAGCACAGCAATTGCCCAAATTCTTTGGTCTATTCATCTGTAGATCTGAACATAATGTTCAGCGATTTATTTCCCACATCAGTATGATGGTGTGGGAGGAGGAGGCACACAGCTTCTGTGACAGAGGGGGAACAAGAGGACCTTGGCGTGGGAAAGGGAACATTGGGGCTGGGTGGTAGGAAGTTAGACTCATGCTGCGGAGATGGTGCGAAATCATGGAGAAGGGGAAGCTGGCGAGGATGAAAGCTTGAGGGTGTAACATCACTGGTGTTGAGAAGGAGAGGTGGGAAGACAGGAAACGCCTCGCCTGTAGTCTGAGGGATGGTGAGGAAGGAGCAGAGAGTCTGGGGAGCTGAGCACAGGGGCTCCAGCAGGACTGCATTTAGGAGCTGAATTTGAGACACAGTAAAGTTTTTAACTCATATATCTGGTGGGCTTACCTGTGGCCTCTGGCTGCCCACTCACTCTTCTGCCAAGATTTCACAAGGTCTTAGGATAACTCAGGTTGGAAGGGACCTCAGGAGGTCCCTAACCCAATTTCCTGCTCTCAGCAGGTCAGCTTGAGGCCACCAGGCAGAGAAGAGATGGTGAGGGGAATGTGTTGGTCATGTAGAATATTGTCTTAAACTGCCTTTTCTGCAGGAGTTAATGTCTTAAGCAGATAAATGCACCTGAGCCTGTGAGCTGGAGCACAAAGGAGTTAAGGAAGAGGGGCAGTGCAACTATGAGGGCTATGAATTTCTCACTGGGCTCCTGGGGTGGATGTCGGTGCCTGCCATTTGTCTTGCTGGTTGGGGAAAGCTGCAAAGCCAGGAGAAGGCAAAGTGAGTAAAGGGCAGCCTGTGCTCCTGGGGCTCACAGGCTCCCTTCATTCCCCTCCTCCTCTGGCTCATTGTTTCTAGTGAGTCACTGTCTGTGTCAAGACAATTTGCCCTTAGTTTCTTTGATTTAATCTGGTTCAAACCCACCGCACAATTTGAAGAACATAAAAGACTATCTAGAAGTCAAACGTATGGAGTTTAAACCCCAGAAAATTAAGAAAATAATTATAAAATTTAAATATTGTGCTAGGCAGTATGTAGTAACAAGGTGTTCTCTCAGCTGTGCTACCGTAACTTGCTTAAAGTTCAGCCCTGAAGGTAACAGCCATAGTTTGCCAAGCAGCTGATCAGTCATGTATGTCCCCTAGCATTTCATCAGTTCTATGTAACTGTTTTCTGCTTTCTCACATAGATTTACCCCATTTGCTTTTCTTATTCACTTGAAGGCATATGAAGTGCCTTTTCCACAAGGGTAGGTGTCTTTTGTGTTCAGAGTCTCTCCGGAGTCTCACTCTCTCCTCACCCTGGTGTTTTGCCTTCCCTCCTACTTCAGTTTTTCCTCCAGTCATCCCAGATGGCCTAATATATGTTCTTAAAACATCCTCTATTTTAAGATTTCTCTACACATTACACGTCATAAAGAGCATTAATTATACATGCTTTCTGTTAAGCTCATGATCTCTTGTGCATTACCAGCTATCTCTGGAGAAAGAGCTTTCCATATTTGAATGCATTATTAAAGTGGATGACAGGCTGAGTGACAAGTTTCATTATCTGGATGCATTCCAGTGCCTCCCTCTGCCCACCGTCAGCCTCCAAGATTGTAATCCCCCCAAGATGCCATTTGTCATCTCCAGAGAAGCAGGCAGTGGAATTTTGGGCATAACTTAGCTTGCCCCAAATTGAATGCCAACACTGGAATTGAACCCTCAATTGCATTTACTGGATCTCTGCTGAATGCAGAGGGCCCAGAGGCAGAGAGACTCACCTAAAAAAAAATAATAAATCACTGCGGAATCAGTTCATTAAACAATCAGTCTTTGCTGTGACAGTGACTGCCTAGGTGGGTGGGCTGAGGTGGAGTTTGGGGGAGCTACGACAGCAGGGAGACAGCAGTAATTAATTCGTGCATTGTCTTAGGCTACTGCTGCTTCTTTCTTGGTTTTTGTCCTCTCTCTTTTCTAAATGTAGGTAGCTCTGCTATTACCAGTGTTGCCTGGATACCACTGTCTTTTTTTCCAGCAAAGTTGTCATTGAAACATTGAATAAAGAAAACCATGTCAGTCAGCTTACTTTCAGTGAGGCATTTTCAGTTGAAAATTCTTCTATTGCATATATTTGTTTGCATAGATCTCCATCATCCTTGATACATTCTTGCAGTTATGAATTCTGCTATCTCTGACTTTCTACTGACTGGATAACACAGACATGATGCTGAATTCCAGTTCTCTGTTTACCTCTTGGTATGAACCTCTCTAGATTTATCTACAGTACATCTACTAGCTAACCACAAATTATAGTTTCCATCAGAACAATAGAGATAATGAGGCAAAGATGGTTGCAAAAAGGTTGAACTGTCATTTCAAGAATAAACAAAGAATTTCATGCTGTAGGCAGGAGCAGAGCTCTTGTAACAGAATCCCGTGATTTAGGTTCAATGTGGCCCTTCACCGTCCCTCCTGGGCAGAATCTTTTTTTGATGTTTCTAAATGAATCTAACATTAGCCATGCACCTCTCCCAAAGGCCTTTCCTTATCTCTTTTCCATAGGAGCTATTCGGCCTTTTTTGCCTCTCCTTAGAGGTAGATGTTCTAATGTTGTCAGCTGGAAAAGAGCCATTTCTCCCAGGTGGCCAACAGTTTCATTCTTCTTAAGTCCAAACCTCTTCTTCCCTCTCTAGCACGTGTCCATGCTGAGCTGCTTACCAGAAATCCTGACCCAATCATCGCTGCAGCTCACCCACCCACTGCTGCCCTTCCAGGAGAGGCAGGGCTAGGAGCTGGCACAGGGATGGGTCAAGAGCTGGACAAGGGAAGAGTTGACCAGAGAACAGGATGTCATTTCCAGGGCTCACTTCCATTTTTGCCTTTCCTTATTAGAAGACACCCTAGAAAACCCTGGGCAGTGCTCCTCTATGGTACATATGTTGGTTTTTCCACCTGCTTGTTGCAACATCATGACCACTTTCTTAGTTCATGCTAAATATTATGCTTTTGCAGTGGCTTTCTTCCTCTTGGTTGTACTGCTACTTTTCTTATATTAGCACACTGAAGTAAAAATAAACAGGATTTTATCCTTTTATGAGGCAACTTGCCTTGAGCAAGTCCATACAGTGAGTTGGTGGCAAACTGAGGAATGGAACAGTAAGGCTGAGCAGTGCCCAGCTTTCCTGATGCTTCCACACGTGACTGAATCAGAGCAGTTTGCGCAGCATCTTTGTGGGAGATGGGAAGGGTATTGCATCTCATCAACCACATAAGACCCTGCTGGATATTTAAAATCTTACAAAAACTGAGGGTTGCTTGGTTGCCAGAATGGACTCCTGGCTGGTTATATCATGGCATGGTGTGTGCACAAGAGCTATGAGATATATTTATAGTTGGCCCAGGGCAGCTTTTTGCTGTAGCACTTGATATTTTATCAAATGTGAAAAATATCTTCATATTTCTGCTCTAGGTAGTGCATTTATTTCTGCCTTATTCCTAAAGAAGACTATGAGGGCTGCTGATATATTGGGTAAGTAAGCGTTTGCTAATATGGACATGTGGGTTGCCATATGCTTAGCAAGCTGTAACTCTCACACAGCCCCCCACCTTCCTACTCCCACTTTCCCGAGCAAGTGTTTCGAGGCAGATACTTACAAAATTGGGAAGAAGTGACAAAAAGAGAGAGAATCTTCAGTGCATGTGGAAAAGACTGCATTCCCAAATCCTCTGTGCTTATAACCATAACTCATTCCTTATGTGTCCTTATTGCTCAAATTTATTTTTATTGTCTATTTTTGCCTCTGAGGTTGTATTTAGTATTATATTTATGAGTACAACACATTTTTAATAAAAACAATGAAGTGATTGAGTTATTCATTCAAATACATGATTTTTTTTCTTACTGCATAGACATTACACAAAAATTCAAGATCGATTAAAAGTGACAGCCTCCCTTTTGGTATTAATTTTATCGCTTCAAAGAACAAAAACTCATGTTGTCAAGTGTTCTACTGGGAAACACGGTCTTCACTGTAAAAAACATGTCAACTTTTTGTCTGTATCCAAGATTTTTTTGCATATCAAAACTGCCCAGCTTGAACACAGTAATAGTGAGAGACAGGCGTATTTCAGTGTTCAGGCTTTACACCAAGCCATCTCGGCTGGGACAGTGCACCTGATGTTGGTAAAGGGCCCCTGATGTTTCTGTGGGGTTCCTAGCATCTAGAATTGATTTTTCATACTGTAGTTAGGACATCCCAGCTGTTCTCATGAATGTTTTGGAGAGATCTGTGCAGTATTTTTCCAGGAATACTCTATAATATTTATTTAGGTTTGGGATCCAAGTTTGCCAGCTCAGCTGCTACATTCAAAATCCCCTCTCCCTTGACTGATCATGTTTCCCTTATGGCCTTATACATTGTGTGTTGCTTTAACTAATGTTCAAGCACTGATTTATTTTATTTCTGCGAGTTTGACTTTGCAAGACGGATTTAACAATGTTGCTACATTCCATAGGAATGAGCTGTATGATGGGAAATATGGTGATGTTTTTGCAAGCACATAAATATAGAACAGTTCTGCTTTTCCAAAGGAATTGTGTGCGATAGCAGTGCCAGCAAAGTGCTCCGGATATGCTTTGTTTTGTATTCCTGAGCCTTGTATTCCACACCGATTTGTAGATTTGCCAAGAATTTTAAAGATTACTTGAAAAAAAAAATTGATTAGTTAATATCTTCCTTAATCCAATATAGTTTATGAGCTCAGGATCGGCTCATTTCTATCTCGATACCTCAGTGAACATCTGTGTTTGTCAGCTGGCTGTCCACAAGGCAGAACTTCCAGATTTTTATTAAAAGCACAATAATGCAAGTTCGACCTTGAAAAAGGGCTCTGGCAACCTAATGGCTGAACAGTCTTTTGCAAATCAGCCTTTTATAAAACAGTTCATAGGGCTGCAGATACAACAGGGAGTGGCCAAAATGTTGGCTCCATGACAGGTTCAGATGGGCACTGGACTGGAACGTATCTTTGCGCTTAATGTTTCCAGGGCAGGCCCATAGCTGGTGCAGATCTCTATGGCCACACTGATTTGGGGAGAATGGTGTTTATTTGCACTGGTTAACGATCTAGCTGTTTGCCTCAGTAACTTGTCCATTCAGTTTAGGATGAGTTTACGTGACCTGCTTTGGCCTGTGAGAGATACAAAGGATCAATTTTCTTTTGTGGTGCACTCAGTATTCGAATTGAGAATACTGAAAATGCGTTGCAGAGTTGGAACACTAATTCATGAGGCTTTACTGACGGCTTTTATTTCCAAAATCCTTTGAGTCTTTAATAAAAATTACACTATATAAGACCACAAATACAAGGCAACTCAAGTACCTAAGCCCAAGTCTGATTATATGGACTTAAATTTTCTTCTAGAAACTATTTCCTACTCAGCTGGAGAGCAAGGATGATTAACAAATATTATTGTACCAAAAAAAATGTGTCCTTTTCTTTAAAGGAGGAACACTGACAGTAACAGGGACATACTTGCTGGTGACATTCGCTCCAAGTGTACCCCAAGAGCTCACAGCAACGCGAGTACAGACTTACTTAGTGAGCTGGCCTTTTTTGGTATATTCGGTGAGTATCTGGTTCAGACGACTTCCTAAATCAGAAAAACTGGGATTCTTGTGCTTTTTGCAGCATTTTGAAGTAAAGGCAGAGAAACTGCTCCTGGAGATAAATTGTGTGATTTTCACAGGAGAGAGAGCAAGTCTCTGGTCATCACACCCGTCCCCAAGCTGAAAATATGCTGAATCAAAAGTTTGGGTTTTGGTGGGCTTGAGGGAAAACCTAAATGTTGACACTGCTTATATTTCCTATGTATGTGTTCATGCCACATTGTCTACCTGTACATCTAAGTTACAGTGCTTTTCTGGAATGCAATGGAATTGTGCTTTTAAAAATCAGGCTATGTATGCTTTTGGTCCTGCTTTTTTCTTTCATATCACAATCTGAACCTGAGTTTCATTCAAATACAAAAATACCATTTTGATTAAAGTATCTGTACACAAACTTCAAATACCATACATCTTCTTTGATGTATTTAATTATCATCAGGACCAAGACCAGAGTGAGTAGGAGGAATTTCTCGCTCTCTTTTTCTCTAAAATGCTGCAGATTTCTCCAGCTGAATGTAAAAGATGCAATACAGGAGCTTCAGGAGTAGTTTTTTTTTTTTCTCAGTAAAGTGACTCACTTGGGTTAGATTGTTAGTGCCCAGGCTTTTCTCAGTAGGAAGCTCAGTTAGAAAGCCACTGAGTAGACAGTTTAAGGACCTTAATCTTTTAGCCAATGTGTGGACTTTAAATATATCTCATTACCCATTAGACTACTGATTAAGCAGAAAGTACATGCTACCACAAAAAATGTTGATTGTCTTGCTCATTTTTTTGTGCATTTTACAAGATTAAAGCATTGGAACAGGTTGCCTAGGGAGGTTGTGGATGCCCCATCCCTGGAAGTGTTCAAGGCCAGGCTGGCTGAGGCTTTTGAGCCCATGGCAGGGGGGCTGGAACTTAGTGATCTTTAAGGTCCTTTCTGACACAAACCATTCTATGATTCTATGGCGATACAGCTCAGTGGAAGAAATGCTGCATAAATCACAACATGTTCTTTCAATCCAGCAGTAGAGAAGCTTTTGAAGGCAATGTCCAAGTGTTCTAAGGTACTCAATAAGGCTCAGCAAGAGCTTCAGCAAACCCATGTAACCAACAGGAGGGCAACTTCTTCAGGAGGGTGTTCAGAATAATGCGGTTGGTGCTCACTGGAGGGCCCTCTCTCTTTACTGTTGAATAACCCCCTTTACTGTGCAGGTCCACCTATAGATACTAAAACAGCCTGGCATTTTAGGCACTGGTTTTAAATTGCTGACTCATCCTTTTGTGTAGAGGTAGTAGTGGGAGAAAACTCCCCATCCGCACCCAGTGACACCAGAAATTTCTGTGCCATATGCTGTTCACATTTTCTTAAAACCAACAGGTTGCTGGGAAAGGACTTTTTTGACCTTGTTTCAAGAAAATTCTACTTATACAACATGGTTTGCAGGGAAGGATGGAGCAAGTACAGCAAATTTTGTTGACTCAACAACACATCAAGCTTGCTTTGTTCCTTCTGTGCCCTGGATTCATCTGTTTTGAGCTTCCTCTGTCCAAAGAAGAGGGTGGAGTGAAAGGCTCCACAAGAGACTCTGAGATACCAGCCTGATTATCCTGGTATGCTGCTGGAAGTTCAAACAAACCCTGCTGTAAACATTCTCTTTGGGCAGGGAATTAGCTCTTCATAACTGTTGGTAAAATGCCTAGCACAGGTTGGCTGCCGAGATGTAAAAAAGCGCAGCAGAAGTTGCAGAGTTTCCAGCATAAATATATAGCGAGGAGACAGTACAGCAGCATAATGCAGTTCAACAGTCTTTCTAAAAGTAGCCCCGAAGTGTGGTCTGCTGAGAAATACAAAGCCCCAGTGGTACGAAATGTTCCATGTGGGTGAAAAAACATCCCCATGTGGCACTCCACTGGCATCAGAGAAGTTCTGCAGAAATAGCCTCTAGTTCCCCCATGAGACAACTTTGAGTCACCTTCTGAGACTCAAAGCAGTAGCATAATCATGTCTGAACAAGAATGACTACCCTATCTCTTGTTTTTATTTCTCTTTTGCTTATGTGCACTTTGAGTCACTACAGAAGACATCAATTATAGATGAAGCTCTTACGTTTCCCTAAACAGAAGCATAGTGAGTATTGGGTCGTTAATATTTAATCTCTGTAAAATCAGGCTCAAAGCATGTCTGCTTTTCCTTCAAAGAAGAAGGTCTTCTTCATAGAAGACCCTCCTGGTTCATTGGTCCCACACTTTCCTGTATATCTCAGAAAAACAATTGAGGCAGCTAATGTGGTATTATGTTCTGATGCCTTTAGATAATGCTCAGAAACATGGAAAACATGATGATTATAAAAAATGTTGTTGAGATGGGGACTTGAGGAGACTTCAGTAGAGATTAGTTATAATAGCAAAAATGATTGTAAAAAGGTCAAGGTCCTTCAGTTCCTCTAAACAGAATATGTGAAACTGATACATTCTACGCACTTCCCATTCCTGGACTTTGTATTTAATAGTAACACAGCTATAGACTATGAGAGCAAGCACTATTTTCGGTAATTCTCAGGAGATAAATGTAGGCAACAGCTGGGGCCCCTCAGGAGGGTCCCTGTCTGCATGAGGTCTTGTTAGGAGCGATGCACGCTTTAAGGGACTCTTTTATGTCCTTTCCATGTTTTTTCTTGGCCACTTCCTTGCAGAAGAGAGTCTTCATGGTGGGCTTGTTTGCATTTAAACAGAAGGTCACAGTGGAGCGTTATGGTAGCTTTAGAAAGAGAAGAGCTGGTGGCAGGATGAGGACTGACAGAGGGCTGATGGATAGAGCCAGCATCAGTGACTTGCTGATGCTTGTCACTACCTACCACTCTGGAGGTCCAAGTGAGGTGGAAGAAGGAATGGAGCACCAGAGCTGGTGCATGATAGAGCGATTTGAGCCAGCGACTGACCCTGGGCCTGTTTTTAGATGATTGCTTGGATGTTGCTTGAAATGTGACAGGGCAGACGATGGTGCTTCCCTCTATTGGTATTGTGCTTAAAGTTGTCTAGGGGATATAAAATGAATCAATATCTGAGGTGTAGCTGGCTGCCTGCAAAAGGGGTGTCTCATGGGTTTCTGCACACTTGGTGGCAAACAGTCCAAGGGTCTGGGAGAGGTGAGGCATGCTCAGGTTTGCACTGGGCAGGGGGAAAAACAGATCTCACATTGCTGTGTCACCTGGTGCCATGGCTCCATCTCAGTCACACCATCCTGTGTGCCAGTTCTAAACTAGCGTGTCACAGAAGAAGATGCCTGGAACATTTCTGGAATGTCTTTCTAAGCCTGGGTACCTTTTCCATGTGGGGAATATTTATTTAGCACAGCTTTCTTCTATTCTGTTATCAGTTGTTCACTGTCAAAATATAAATTGAAGCTGTTCGGAGGCTGCTGTATCTGCAGGCTGATAATGTGATACTCCCCTCTGGCCCTAAGATGTGTTTGCCAGTGGCATGAAGAGTGAATCTGTTACCTTCACTTCTCCTCTTGAGTTCCCTCAAGACCCTGTCATAGTTTTCCGCAGGGAGGCCAAGATGAACTCAACATGACTTCTACTCTTTTCTGCTGGCTGGTGGCCCGTTTTTCATCTCTGGGTACCAGCCTGGTAGGAAGTTCCTCTAGAGGGAGATGAGACCAGCACTCCACAAGAGATTGGAAAGATTGTTAAACTAGGATTAGTCCAGGAATGTGTATTTTTAACCAACAGCAACATGCTTTTGTAGATTCAACATATTTAAAAAAAAAATTAAAAAATGAGGTTTGGAGTTTTTTTGTAGTCTTGCCATAAATATTTGACATTTTTAAAAGAAAGGTGGTATAAAATCGAGATTTGTTTGTAATGTTCTGAGATGCAATTGTCACTCGGTTGTCTTTGGGAGCAAGGGATCAGTGTGAAGGTAAATAAAAAATAAACTAAAGCATAATTATGTTCTGTTCATATTTTTGAACACTTTTAAGCTGGGGGAGGTGTAAATGCGGTTGAACATTTTAGTAACTGAATGTGGCTGATGACTGCTTTCCTGCTGCAGTCACTCTCCAAAATGAGAAATGGTCTATCTTACTTTATATAACCGCCACTAGTAATTGTTCAGTTGCTTCTTTGGGAAATTAATCAGCACAACACTCAAGTCTTTTTGAATCTAGTGCTGCCTTACTGCGACTGCTGGTTTAAGAGTGGAGTGGTGTTATGGAACTTAAGTTAGTATGTTGGTGATGAAACCAAGGAGATGGACATGAGGTTTTTCTGTGACATGTTTTGTTGATAAAAAATTATAATAACCAGGTTCATTAATGATGACAATCTCATTTTCTGTCTTACTTCCCGCATTTGATTACTTTCCAATATGCACAAATGAACTTATCTTTCTTCATGCTGTCTCCAAGTCTTCTGGGTTTCTGAGTACCTCTCAGTGCAGGGCTCCATCATCCCTGTTTTTGTAAGTCTTCTGGGCTTCACAGAAGCTTTTTAGCTTTTGTACTTGTCTTTTTCTTTAGACATAGAGGGGTATTTGGGCAATGTGAGTAGGAGGGAGAATACCCACACTTTTGAGATAGCAAAAAGCAAGAGTTACTAAGGGAATCTGCAAAGAGACACAGTAACAGCAAGTAAGTAATATTGTCTGCTATTTAACTGCCACGTAATTGAAGGAGCAGGTTTGGACCACGCACAGGGTAGTTAAAGCTGCTTCAGCAACAACAGGTGTCCTGCAGTGTGGTGTGCTAGTGTCATTTTGCTTTTTGAGGTAACTTCTTGACAGGTTACTGTGATTTGAGAACCTCCACATGAAATAAATACTTTCTTCCTTACAGTGTATGGCAGAAATTTGGAACAAAATGAGTGTTTGGGGGGATTTTTTCAGTAGGACAGGGGAGAAAGGCAAAGAGGGTAGCAAAAATAAGCTTGTGTGTCACAAAGAGTGACACTAGGAATACCATAGCTAGAAGGAGAGACTGCTGTTCCTCCAGGTAAGTCCTTTACTCCATGGGAATCATAAACAGAATTTCTGTAAGAATTATTACTAATAAACATGGATATGTCTGCTGTCACATCTAAAATGCTACCAATGCCCAAATATAGATAGAAGTGCAAAAAGAATAACTAAAGAAATAAGAAATGCTCAAAGTTTAACTTTGGCTATAAAAGGTAAAAGACAACAATGATTCCATAGCTCAGTCAACTGGCAATAAGGTTAGTTTTTAGCAGAAGATGCTTAATAAAATAATTCTCCTTTAAACTGTTAGAGCAGAGAGAATGAATGTGACATCTCAAAGACTTTGAATGAAGCGTTTATTACATAGTTTCACAGTTCTACCTTTTCTTCCCTTTTATTTTCAGATCTTAGAAATTATAATATTCTGCATTCTCCTCTATTTTTACAAAAGAAAGGCTGTGAAGCACATCGTGGTTTTGTTAATGATGGTAGCACTACTGGGTAAGAACATATTATTCACTTTAATGTTCCTGTCTGTTACTTGATAATTCCTTGTCACTCAGTCTCCCCAGCTAGTTTAGACTAGTGCCATTCCGAAGCAGTGTGCTGAGGGAGAACCACTGAAACATTTCCCATGATTTTTACTGTGGTCTCTTTTTGAAGAAGAAAACTGATTATGGAACACAGATTTTATACTTGTTGCTGGGACTATCTCTTTGTACAGATTTCCTGAATTTAATATGCCGTGTGCAATCATATTCTGTAGCTTTTATAAAATGACAATTCAGCTTTAGATCCTGGGAAAAGGGAGACTGTTTAAACTTTGTTTTGGAGGGCAGGCTAGCTGTGAAAATAAGTTCTTTAAAACAGATCGGCTCATAAGCACTCTGTAAGCAAATGCAGTGAATATGCTGTGCAGGAACTTTTCTTTGAACTATCCATGCCTGCTTGCACATACTTTACCACCTTTCCAGAAGCATTGCAAGAACTCAGTGGGCCACTGAAATGACCTTTCTAATTAACATTGCCACAATCAATACCCAGGGAAGCAAGGGAGATAATTTTATCAGTCAGTTAATCAATAAAGTTAAACTTGAATCAGTTTTGAAAAATGCCAGGAGTCTGTCTCTAAAGTTCCACTGCTTGAAAGGATATATTAAGAATTTGTCACCACTCCTTATCTTCTGCCATCCTTGTGTTGTCACTTCTGCATGAAACCCTGATGGGACACAACGTTTCTTTGGTTAAAGTGAAAGGTGCTTGAACTGTGCCGTTGAAGTCAATGGTTATACTTTACTGAATACAGTGGATGCATGTATCAGTCTGCAAAGACTTATAAAGAAAATTTCTAATGGAGCTTTGGTCATGAGTCGTCACTAGTGGTCATGAGTGTTTTGATAAAGTAGAATTTCACTGAAATTTGACAGTTACACAATTTGGATTTAACTGAACATGAAAAAACTTCACAGATCTATTAACTGTCTCCTTTCAGATCCCTCACTGGTTTCTTATCAGCTGAAAAGCTCAGATTTTCAGATCAGCTTTTTGGGGACAGTCTTTTAAGCCATTTAAGTTTCCCAGGGCTAGGAACATCAGGATCTCTAGCTCTGCAGAAGCCTTGAAGGATTTCCATGGTCCTTGCATGAGGCAGAGATGGAAGAGCCCCAAGAGCCTTAGGTTTAATCTTTGACTGCTCTTGGTTTGGAGGAGTGAAGTGTGAGTCCAGCCAGCACTTAGCTCCAAGTATGGAGCTTAGGACCCTCAGCAGAGCTCTACTTGAACTACTCTGCAGCTTCTTACACTGCTGTGAGGAGCAGGAAGAGCTGCACAATCCCGAGTAACAAGTGGGTCCAGCCCCTTTGTTACATAGCTGGAGGCCTGAAGATCCCCAGATGGGCTTCTACACTTGACTGCTGCAGTTCAGGGCAGACCCACCATGGTGGCTGCCCCAAGCAAGGTCAATGTGTAGACACGGGTCACTGGGCTGCGTAGCCCTATGTGCTTCTTTTGTCATGAAGCCTGCCAGCCCTGCAGCCAAAGGGAAGCATGGAGCTGCTGAACAGCAGCAGGGCTGCAAACTCGTGCTGCGGCAGGCGCTAACTGCAGTTTGGTGGTCAGGCTGCAATCAACCAAAAATAACAATTTCAGCTGGTGGCTGCTGACATTTTGGTAAGCATATGCAGCTTCAGGAAAAATGTGTCATTATTTCTGCTCTATTAAAAAAGACACAAACAAACAAATCCTGGTTCATGGGAACTTTTGAAATACTGGCATTTCCCTCAAGCAGGAAGCCCAGAACTGTGGCTGGCTCTGGTTCCTGCAGCCATCCTGGTGCCTGGCGGTCCCCACAAAGCTACACTTGGAGCCTTCTGCTTGCTCTCTGAACTTTCTGCTGAGCAAAGTGATGGGGAGGGGGGGAGGCGAGCTGAGGGAGGTCCCAACAGCTTTCCCCTCAGCCATCTGGTACACGCACTGTCCCTGCAGGGCCCTGGTGTGGGTGGACGAGGCTTGGGGTCTCTGTGCAGAAAATTCTTGGTGGCAGCTGGTGGAAGGGTATTTCTGCCTCTCCTCATATCTGCAGAGATACATTCCTGGTGGAGGGTTTGTAGAGATGCAAATGAAATGTAGAAATGTTTCTTTAACAGGAACATAGCCTTTGTGCTTCATTGGGTATGAGAGCTACTTTCATTATGAAGAAAATAAAGGTTATTGTAAAATCTGCAAATGTTTTGCTTAGTAAAACTCTGCAAGTTCATTTGGTGAGAATTATTTTACCTCATGTATATACTGAGAGTTATCATAAGTTTTGGGGGAAATATTTGAGATTAAAGTGGGATTTCTGAGCTTCCTGCCCTAACAGCTGGAAAGTGACATCATTTGTCACACTATCCTTGCAGGGGGGTCATTCTATCAGAGATAGGAAAACCATTTCCTAGGTTTTGAAACTTATTCCAGGGCTGTTTTAACTAAAAAGATCATTCCACTTTTCAAGAAAACCCAACCCAACCAACCAATCAACCAACCAAAAAACCCTGATGCTTTCTTTTCTGGTTTGTTAAAATTATAAGGGATGGAAATTGCCCTTTCATCAGAAACAATTTTTCAGCAGTCTGTACCCTTAATCGGACAATTCAAACTACTAATTTTTACCTGTAAGTGTTCTTTTAAAATAATAACTCCCCCACATTAGAGTGCAAATCTCAATTTTTATGTAGGCTGCTTATTGGGGCTTGAGTGTATGTTTTGGCTTTTTATCATACCACTAGCACCGCTGCGGGCCAGGATTTGACCTCCTGGGCTCACTGTTATTGCTGTGTTTGTTAAACTGCTCCACCTATTTCCAGTACAGAGCATGAAGTGAAGTACTAGGTGGAAAGGTTGTCATGAAAACAGGGTCATCGCAAGATGTATGCGAATCTCAAACTCCCCCTGAACTTTTGGACTTGCCATAAGAAGAATGCTTGCAATCAAAACCACAGACCTGAATTTGTTCTTCCCCCACCTTTTCTCCTAAGCCTTGGCCTGAACTTTTTGCACAATGCAACTCCTCTTGCCAATCTGAATTTTGCAGTTACAGGAGGATGAATTAGACCACCGAAATCCAATACTTCTCAGCTCTGGGAGAGGCTGGAACTGAATCCCAGCTGAGGGACAGGGCTCCTGACGATTAATTACCTTTCTTCAAAGGTCATCTCCGCACCCTGACTCCTCTTATCATTTTTTGTTTATTTTGAATTTGTTACATTTTACTTGCAGTAATCACGGCATTCTTGGGTTAGCTTCAACAAACCAAGAGCGCACTCCAAGAGGAAATCTGAAGTAACTCAGCTAAGTGTCAGTCCCTTTTCTAAAAGATTTATATTGCAAGACTTCTCCAAACTGGCGACATGTATTAAAACCATCTCCTGCATTCTGTGATTTGTTTGTGGTGATGCAATGACAGTGACTAAATGGATTGAAAACATACTACTGAAATACTCTATTCAATGGGCTAGATCCAGTAATGGTCTTAAGAGCCTGGCCCCTGAAATGAAACATGGACCCCTGTGTTGGTTGATAGCTCCCTGTGTAAAACCAGTGAGGAGAGTTAGGTGCTTTGTGATGTGACCCCAAAAGTCAGCTTTGGTCAGCTTTGGCCAGCTCCCGTCTCAGCAGAGAAGCCCTGAGGGTGAAGAGTTATTTTAGGCTGCTAAAATCACATGCAGGCTGCTATTAGGAGGGTGTCCCAGCCACTTTGAACAGATAATGAGACCACACAGACCTCTCCTGAATAATGTATCATGGGCTCCAAATTAGCAGCTGGAGGATAAAGTATGTCTGGAAGATGTGGAGGATGTTGTAACACCTCCGTCTGGTAGTCCAGTGTTTAGGATTTGCCCAGCAGTGGGAAATGGATCCAGTTCTTTCCTCTACCTGAGCTCAGCCTTTCTCACACACACACTCAGAGTCCTACCTTGCAAGATTTTATCTTAACTCTAACCTCAGTTACTCTGTTGAAAATGGGGAACCTTTGGGTAGATGCAGGATTGCAGACATCAGTGCTAGAAGAACTACCAAGCAAAACACAAAGCACACATGGAGTTAAGGCCACTCTGTGTTTAGGCAGTTAACTTAGTGAGCATTTGTAAAATCAAATGTTGGGTTTTTGGTGCCCAAATCCTACCTCAGTGTGTCTTTAGGTTATCAGCTCTGTGGCTCTGACCTGGCACCTTGGATGCTCTGAGATGCCTGCTATGAATCCTGCCTTTCTAATGTCTCCCTTTCCCTTTCAGCCTCGCTGACTGTCATTGCTGTAAAGGCTGTGGCCAGCATGATAACACTGTCTGCAAAGGGGAAAATGCAACTTACTTATCCTGTTTTCTATATCATGGTTGTTTTAATGGCAGCTTCTTGTGCTTTCCAAGTCAAGTAAGTGAGTTTCTACGTACCTCCTAAGATTTGTACCCATTTATCTGTCTTTTTTTTTTCAGTACAGATCCAAGTTGCACTTAAAGGCAATAAATTCCTGGCAGAACTTTGACAGATGCATGAATTTCCTACAGCTGATTGTATTTTCTATTTAGGCTTTATTTCTCAGTTTATAATTGATTATTGTACAGAAGCTACCTCATCTCATTATCACCTTATACAAGGTCTTACCAAATTTAATTCTAGTTTTGGCACAAGTTGTGAACTCACAAAAGGAGATTTATGTTTGTGTAAATTTTTTTTTGTTACTTTTAGCAACTTCCGTTGCTGAATAATCAAATGGCCATGTTTACCCTCATTATGCATCTCTTTTCCCTAGCTCATGCCACCCATCAGTCCAAAGAAAAGAGAGGTTACCCCAACTTTCTCCCTCCTTGTTAAATCTTCATGTTGTGCTTTGCTGCCCTGTACGTCTGTACTTTTTGAGGAAATAGTTAACTTTTGGTAAGCAGGGGACATCTGAGTTTTCACTGATGGCCTCTGGCCTATTAAGGGATTGCTTTGTGCTGCCTTCACAGATTGCTGGGGGTGGCAGCATGGTAAAATACGACTTGCAGCTGAACAGAGTCCATTCCCTTTATGCTGGTCCCTCTGGTTCAGGTGCTGATAGCATCATTCAGTAATCTCATCTAGGCTGCTCCAGTGCGAATCTGAGTGTTTACTTGCATGATTATTTTCCAGTAGAAGAGCCAACCCAGCTTTCTTGTGGCAGAACATACCATTCCCAAGTGGAAGCAGAAAGTCCATGCGTTATTGTGCAGTGACTC
Organism: Thinocorus orbignyianus; assembly: GCA_013400375.1. NCBI lineage: Eukaryota > Metazoa > Chordata > Aves > Ciconiiformes > Thinocoridae > Thinocorus > Thinocorus orbignyianus. Next base: position 905,452 of record VXBW01006074.1, on the reverse strand, counting down.
TCCATGGCTGACTCAGGAACTCCCCTGTAACAGATTATAAAGTGATTTACATCCAGCTTGTCTTCACTGGGAGAACAGCTCAGGGCATTTAAAATAGGAAATAAAAACTTGGTAAATAGGAAGCTGCTGAATTAACCTCTCCTTCTTGCCAGTTTTTTCTTTTTTTCATTGGCTGGGTCAAAATTAAAACAAAAGTGAAATGTGCCCATTTCATTCCCTGGGCTCAGTGTCTCTTTCTGTCTTCTCTATTGGACATGTTTTATAACAAAGACAGTGCTGTCAGTCTAAATTTTTCATTTTATTTGTTTCCTCTCTTATTTTATTGGACTGTTGTGTGTTAGCTCAGAACAGCCTGTGCTGCAGCATCCTCCTGGATTCAGTGCTGGGCCTTGCTATCACAGTTTTAGTCCCTGTGACCAAGTTTGTTGCAAATGGGAGAGAATAATGAAGTGTTTTCAATGACTTCAAAATCCTGACTATCCTGTGGATATGTAGGATTTCTTTATTTTTAAAGCACCATGGAGACTGTTCAACAGTTGCTAAAATAACCATGCAATTACTTTAATGGCTAAAACAGATCCAAGTTTGGATTTTTACTGTGCACATATATTGTACCAGTGAAACATTTAAGTATGATACTTTTTATAGGTTTTGAATACACTCTGCAGCCTCCTGATTTTTCTCTTTTGGTCTGAAATGCACCGTTCACATAACAGAGTATCTGCCAGTGCATCCGAAAGTTCACACTTGTGATTCATCACCCTGTGTGTAAATGTTGATAGCTCTGGTCTCTGTAGAAGTGTATTAGTTGCTTTGCCTTTTTCATTGACTGATGAAGACTGGGCTGGCTTCTCCATGGCCAGTGTCTTAGTCCTGCAGGTTTGTGTGGAGTGTACGCTCCTGCGTACTCTTGGTCATGATTCTGGTGTTGGTTTGTGTTGCTTTTCTGAGGAGCACAGCAGAGGGTTTCCAACCCAAGGAACACAGGCTTGGAGCCACCTTCCTGGATTTTCCCAGCAGGACAGAGTATGTCTGGGGTATGATTGCATGGATAAACACATAAATACGTGCTTTAGCCAAGTTGGATTGAGCAGTAGCAGCAATGTGGACTTCAGCAAAGTGAAACAGTTCCTACAAGGACTTGCGTGCTCATGTCCGTGCTGGAAATACACCCTTACACAACCTGTTTAAATTAGAGCAACTTGTCCCTGGCTGCTCTCAGGCAGCACTGCTTCCAAGAACCGATGCAGACCATAAGCGGTAATACCCTAGCATTCCTCCCTTATCTGTGGCAGACAAAATTTTTCCAACAGTGCTTCAAAGGACTCTCCAATGACAGCTTATGGCCAGAAGAATCCATGGCAACCTGCTTGCCTTTGCCTATTTGTTTGTACTCTACAGAGTCAAAACTAGAAGGTAAGTTCAATAGACATCTGCATCTCTGCAGGGCTACTTGCTATTGCAGTAAGAAATGGTCACATTTATTCTTTAACTGACATAAAGTGGCTTAACCTGACTTAAAGTGCAATGAACCTCCTGTAGGCATGAGGTACAATAACTCTTGTCTTCCAGGTTCTTGAATCAAGCAATGCATCTGTATGAAGCAACAGAAGTTGTGCCTGTGAATTTTGTGTTCTTCACCACCAGTGCCATCATTTCAGGTTTGTTTCTGGCCTTCTGCCTCTACAGAACGATTTTCTAAACATCAAGTTTTCAAGAGTAACTGCCTGTGAACAGAAACACAACCCAGTCATGTTTATCTTCAAAAAAAGTTTTTCCTAAGTGACAGGTGTTTAAGCTCTGAAAAATTAGTAAGTTCCCAACTTTTGAAGCAAAATAAAAATAAACTAATTCTAGCATTTCCAGAATTTATACGTATGGTTTACTGTGCCTTGCTTGCTAGAAGTATCTGCATTTATCCTGGCCTCATCTTGACATCCAGTAAATGCATCTACCATGTGCACACCAGCCTCTCCATATCCGAACTGGTAGAGTAATTTTAACATCCTGGCAAACTACTCAAATGACAACCAGCTGTGTTTCATAGTAGTTAGTGTATATTCAGTTTCAGAAGGTGGAATTCTAGGTTAAGTGAAGGAAATAAAATGACTCCAAAGACCTTTTAAGCATTTAACATTTTATTCTGGGTGAGAACTTTGAATTCAGTGTTGTTAAAGAAGGACTGCAAATCTTGGGAATGATGCGCAACGTAATAACATGAGCAGGGAGGACGACTAAGATGCTGCATCAGCAATGAGCCAAAATGATCATGTTGTTAGAACATTTATGACTCATTTTAACACACACTGGGGGCTTTCCTGTCATTGCTGTGCCGGAGTTTCTCAGGCAGAGCTGCCATTAATGAGAAGGGGAGTTAGCTTCGTGCACAGATTGCCTCAGCACCTGTGTCAGATGAGACCTACACTTTGTGACTGAGAGGAGACTTGTGCCAAAAGAGGGTTGCGTTCTTGTGACCATATGGGGAATTTGGCCTTGGGCCACCTTAAAAGATCAAGTACCTATTCAGGAATGGCTTAATAGCTTTGAGACTGGATACACGTGCATTTGCACCAGGTTAGTTAAACCAGTGTTGGGCTTAGAAGAACAGCCTCTGCTGACTCTTGCTGGGGTGCTCATAGAAGACACCTCGTCTCACAATTCCCCCATCCCAAGTTACGGCCTTTGAAGATACAGTCACACTTCAGCTGCGCTGGTTCCCACTCTGGTGTTTCTAAGCAAAACTATGCTCATCAGTGGTTTAAAGCTAATATTCTTGGCTGTGAATTGGGGCAGCTTAGATCCAGATACACATCTGGTTCTGTCACCTCCACTGCAGAGGTGCTAATTCCTGGAAGAGGGGTGACCAGAAAGAGCTAGTGATCCTTTCAGCCAGAAAGATTTGGCAAACTTGGCTGCCGGAGCTCTTAACTTGGTACAAACATCAGGGAAACGGCTAGTTATAGAAAACCTGTTCACAATTGGAGTTAAGATGTCCACATGGTGTGCTGGAGTGGCTTAGCTAAATCCATGAAGAACCTGTTAGCTATATTGGTATGACTCTGCTTGTGAATAAGACCTTGAGTTTGACCTGCATAAAAACTGTTGCTGACAGTGCAAAAAATACCTGCATCTGTGCAGTTACTAACACAGCACAGGCTCCAACCTGATAGACTAAATCTTCTCCAGTCCCATGAAGTATCTTGAGAAAACCTAAATAATGGAATATGGGCACACAAAGTGAACCCATCGCAATGTCTATTAATACCTTATTTGGGATTTTTTTTGCTCCATTCGAGCATGACACTGCTCCTGACCCTCCCAGCTGTAATTCATATCACTTGGAAGCCAGTCAAGATCTGCAATTCTTGTTTCTGTCACATTCCAGGGGTCATATTTTATCGGGAATTCCAAAGTGCGGCTTTGCTGAGCGTGTTCATGTTTCTGTTTGGGTAAGTGTATCAACCTAAAATCTGCACTAACCTTTGTATTGAAACAGCATTGCCTTGTGGAATCCCTTCTTTTCTCAGTAAGAAGAAACCCGTCTTGTTATTAAAGTATTATGGAATAGACATTATAGTAGGACAAAAAAAACGTTAAAGTTAAGATTGATGTCTGTGCTTTGGGAGTTTGGAGGCCTGGTTTTGAATCCAAACATGTAAAAATGTGAGACACTTATGAACTACTAATCTCATGACGGAATGAAAAACCAGCAGCATGTGTTCCTTCAGCAGGAAGGGGAAGTCACTGCTCTCCACCAAAGATCACGTTATAGGGAGTGCTTTTAAAACTGAGAAATCACTTCCCATGTTACCTTTCACTTGCGTGTCTGGCTGGTCTTTGCTGCCACTAGGCGTGGGCAATTTTATGAGATGCTTGCCTACGAGGCAGCACCATAATATCTCTCCCTCATCTTTCTGTGCCAAGGAAAAGACAGCATGCCTACAGAAAAGTTCAGAGCATGCTAAGGAGCTGTTAACAGGAAATGTTTGAAGAAGGGCCTAGGTGTTGTGAGAGCAGAAACCTTCTGCTAGCTCCCAGCACCTTAACAACCCTACTGACAGGGGACAGTTACTTGATAATGGATTTGAGATGGTTAAATTAATCATCTCCCAGAACTGCTGGAGGTATCTTGCCACAGTGCAGTCAGGTAAACAGGGCTGATAATTACAGATGTCTTTGTGCTGTGCAGTTGGACCAGAGTAGGTACATACAATTGCTGTGTTTGACAGCAGGAAAAGTGACAGAAAATGGAGATGAACAAATTCCACCCATGTATTTGGCAGGCAGGAATTAGTAGTTGTGTGTCCAACATAGAGTGAATAGAAGATTTATCCAAGCAGAGCCGTTTCTCATCACTCCTGGCTTACAGCTTGCCCCTGAGACACACAGTCAAACGAGAAAAACAACAGAGATGTTGATTATCTGCAGCAAGACTGAGTTGTTAATGAAATTGCAAATGCTAGAATGCTAGCTTAGATGCTTTGTGAAGATTTGCTCAGGGATTCAAGTGGTCTCATGCTCACAGGCATTTGATTAGGTATATGTTGCTGAAAGTGTAATTTTGCCTGTAGAGCCTTTGGAACTGATAATAAAGCTTCAGGAGGCAAAAGCTAGACTGAAAGAGAGCCCAAGATGAATTTATAGAGCTGCCAGGAAGAAGAGTTTCTTTATAAGCTGAGGAGCTTGGGTTTGGAAAGTCCTTGAAAAGGAAACATGGAAAGAGTCTCTCATCTCAAATGCAGTGAACTGTTTCTAATACTACGCCACTGTTATTTTGCAGGTGTCTCCTGTCTTTCCTTGGTGTATTTGTAATTGCAAGAAATAAAAGAGAGGAGCATTTACAAATTCCTTTTATTGACTGTGGACTTATTCCTGGTAAGTAGGGCTTTTTTTCTGTCTCTGTTTAAAAATGAGGTATCAGATAATGGGATGACCTAGGAGAGTTGAGTCACAAATGCGCTCTAGTCATATTTAATAAATATACTGTTCCCTTAATTTCTATTCCTGTTCCCAACAGATTTTTCAAAGAATTTTTCAGAGTTTTTCCAAGCTATTGTTACAACCAGTCAAATGAAAACAATGATTACTGGAGCAAAGAATGTTTAAATGATGGATTGGTGGGGGATTTGTTTTATTAAAATTCTTCACAGAGTTGTTGTTTTTCCCTTCTCTCACCCCATTTCCTTAGGAAAAAAACTGACAGGCAAAATACAACCAGATTCTCACAGTTCATGCTATGGCACTTTGAATAATGAAGACAACTCAGTGAAAAGTCAGAGCTGAAAGAAGAAAGCACCTTACATGCCAATTAACAGGAGGAACACAACTGGAACAAGGATCAGCAGCACCTTTTTGTTGGACATATTCAAGTATATGTTGAACTCCTGTATGTTGATGAGTCATAGTATTATTTAATCCTACTTAATTTATCCCATGGCTGTCCCAAATGTGTTCTGAAGATAAAAGAAGCCTTAAGAAAAACTAAAAAACCATTAATGAAATGGAGCATTCTCCTAGTATCAATGCCTCTTGGGGATATTTTTAGAGTCTTAATTGCCTTGAAATGCAAATAGGCACAGAACAGGATTATAAAAATTCCACTTTGAAGCCCCCTAGGTCTGTGTAGATGCTTAAAGACAAAGCTGAAAAATGAGGAGAATTTTCATTAATTACTTCAAAGTATTCTGCTGTATGTATGATACCTTTACAAATCTGATCCTTCCTGTTTAAGAATAACAATGTGGGCTTATATACTGTCTACACAAGCATATACACACAAAGTATTTTATGTGTAGAGGGAAAATCTTGATTATCTTCTGCCATCAGAGTAATTATCTTAACTTGTAAGTAAATAAGTACTTGTATGAGGAGGAGAAAGGAAGAGAGCAGTTGCCACAACCATAGGCATGTGCACACACACACGTTTGTGGTACCCAGTGAAGACAGGACTAGGGAGCCACTTGACATTTTTCATCCTCCCAGGAGACTCTCTGCGCTTGCCTGGACTATATTACCTGTTAGAATATTACAGCGTAGCCTGAGGTTTAGCCTCTTGTATTTTGGGGAAAACAAGGTTGTAGTTAAGAAAGGTCAAAATTCTCTAGAGGGAACAGGGTAGCCAGGCTCCCTCTCTTTATGTGTCTTGGAAAAATACTCCTAAAAAAGAAAGTAGGATAACTCCTGCCTCCTTCTTAAACTGCTGTTAATCCTGGATGATGAATAGCTGTAAGAAACAGGGTCACAAAGAGTAATAACAGTAACAGGTTTCCCTTCATTAATTGCTAGTGTCTCCACACTGATTTGAAGAGCCAGCAGTGATGGGAACCATGGCTATACAGGTTCTGCATCCAGGTCTGGGAGGTCTCGGTGTCCCTCAGTCCCAGCCCTCCAGCAAGAAGGCTGCTTCTGGATGTTTATCGTGGGTCCGTTTACCCCTACCTGGTAGCACTGATCAGTCTCAGATGGCACAGTGGGGGTCAGGCACCTCCTCTGCAGAAATAAGTGAAAGTGATCCTGAAAAGCATTCATGTCTTGGACAAGATACTTCTTTTAGGTTTGAATTAGTCTGCAGTAATGGATGGGGGACATAGGTTGTGTGTATTTTGCTTCAGTGGCATATGAAGAAATGAAGTTTCTTTTTTTTCTTGAGTAATTGTTTATTTAATTTTAAAATAGGTACAGCTGAAGGTCCATAACACAATTTCATTTCCAACCCTACAGAATGCACAAAGAGCTGCAGTTTTTCCTATGCAGCAACGTCCTGGGAGCCAGGGCACAGAGTGGGGGGTTGTGAAGTTGTTTTCCAACATGGATCTTTTCCAGCTGGCACAGGACAAGGCTCTGTGTCTGCACCTTACTTGTACCAGCTGCCTGGCTGTGGCCTTCCTTTCCCCTCTTACAGCTTGAGTTCAAGTTTCTAAAGCTTAAAATAACAGAAAAGGGGGAAAAAAAAAAAAAGGCAGCACATTCGTTTTGTATACTTTCTCCAGGGAATAAGGGCATGCCTCTATCTGTCTTTTGCAAGTCAAATTTAAGCCACTTTCTAAGTCTCAAGTGAGAACGTGTGCTAAAGATGGAAATAGGAGGCCTATAATTTTTCATTCTGTGACCTCAGAAACAAATGGATGAAAAGATTTCGTTTTGTTTCTTCGTTAAATGATCGGCCTTGGGCATCTTTCTGAATTCTGCTTCCCCAGTTCAGGAGGCTGAATGAGATAATAAGGATTAGCTGGTATAAGATTTTCTCTTTAAAGCAGGAACCTCTAACCTCTTTAAGATCCCTTCTAACCCAAACTGTTCGGTGATTCTATGATTCTATAAATCAAATGTAAAAATATGTGACAAGTTATTATTTATTTTAAACTATTGTATTTCTTCATGAACAACACATCTTTTCTTCCTATGGGTTTAGAAAAAAAGTTATAAGGGTTAAAATGTTTTCTGTAAACTTGAATGTAATTTAAATTAATTTATGGAGCAAAACACTGGCGGGAATTTGTGATTTGACATGATTTTTGAGATGTGAGCATGTTCCAACTAATTAATGTATTACAAGATTGGAAAAAGTCAGAGATGAGAATTCATTACTACTCTGCCAAGAAAGGGACATGATATGTTTCAAGAATCAGTTTCTAATCAATGTCATTTTCAGATTCTGTTTGCGATATTTAGGTTGCAAACACCACAGATAAAGGCCTGCTAAAAGAAAAGCCTTTCCACTGGAAAACAAAATGTCTCTGGAGCTCTTGTCTTTAATAATGAGTTATTTTCTTGCGATGTTTCTCCTGACATCAAAAATGTGGGCCAGACATAAAGCTGCAAAACTTGCACCTGCAGACTGAACTTTCTTGAACAGATCCTCCCTGGGATGTGAGGAAATCAAACCACGGAAGGCGGGGAGGGCAGGCAGCAGCTCACGTGGTCCCCCAGGCTCCAGCTTGGGATTTTTGACAGACCAGAACCAGCAGGACTCGTTTAGTGCTTGTTCCACTGCTGGTCACGCTGTGATGAGAGATGAAGTATTAACTGGCCATGGGCCTGGAAATGGGAGCTCTGGAGCAGAGCAAAGCTGTTTAATTTTTGCCATAAAATATCAGGATGCATTTACCAAACGTTTTCAGCTGGCAAAAGAGTAAGTTAATTTTGGACTGGATTTGTATTTCTGCTCATGGTAGGGGCCTGGCGTTCACCTGGCAGACTGACTGCCTGCTCCTTGCTACAACCCAGCTTTTGGTGGCCTCCTGCTTCGCGTGTAAGGGCACTGGTCACCTAAAACCAAAGGAGAGAGGTTGGACATTATATTGGCTTGCGTTTCTGTGCTTTGAAGCTGTGGTTTCATGCACCTGGTGAGCTGCTTGAATGGTTTAGTGCTGCTTGAAGTCTCATCCTCTTTTTCTCAGCTGTGAGGTCCTGTGAGCCAGTTCAGCTTGCTCATCCCGCAGAAACCATCTGCTTTCTACTCCTTGTTGGGTTGGCTCTCTGAGCTGAGCCAGCCAGGCTGACTGGAGCATTTAGTGGGAAGGAGGGGAAAACAGGGAGAGGGAGTGAGACCTCTCTTCTTCAGGGGGAAGTGTTACATTAGTTCTCTCCTTCTGAGGAGCTTCACTGTGCAGCAAGCACCCTGTTAAGCTCACTCCTCATGTGTCAGCATAGTGAGTGTTGAGTGGCTTCACATGGGGAGGAAGATAGGTGGCACAAGTAGTGCCCTAAGGTCAGCTAGAAGCCTGGACGTGTGCCTGACTGTACACCTAAGGACTGATTTTTTTCTTTTCATTGACTGTTTGGTGTAAGGTGCATAAACAGCAGTAGAAGGATGGAATGGATCCAAAGGTTTTCTGAACTCAGAATGGTCTCCCCTTGTGATCTCTCTTTCCGACCTATTCTATGCAGGAGCATCGCTTATTTGGAGAGAAAAATGTTAACTGATAATGCTGGGGTGCACATGATTAGACTGAGCTGTCTTTCAGTTTGCCCTTTTGTTACTGTCCTCTGAGGCTTGGCCTTTTTCTTGTTTAAATTTGTTTGTTTATTCCATTTGGAGAAATCAGCTGGACTGTGTTAGCAACTAGCCCAAAGAGAGAGAGGCTAATTACCATAATTATTATTGGCGGGCCAAGCTGGAAGATTTACAATCTGAGGCCACTTCAGGAAAAAAAGATAGAGAAATGTTTAGTGCTCTGGATTCTCAGGAGTTTGAGAAATCCTGTGTTTGAAATGTTTCTGAGTTCTGGGATAGAATTAGGGATGTCAGTGACCAAGTTTCAAATATTCTAAATAGTTTTAATTTTGTATGTGGTTTTAGTTTGGCATGGCTTTTTTTTTTTTTTTTTTAAACTGATTTGGGAATGAAGGATGACTCTTCTCCACCTAGACAAGCAGAGAGGAAATTAGGTATTCCCTTGGCAGATGGAAGATGTTTCAACCTTTTGAAGCTGGGAGAAGTGTAGAGGCACCTTCCAAGTTCCCTGGCTGAAGTAACCATTGAGTTCTATAAGGAGGCAGGCATTGGGAAATACATAACCACACATGACCATTTAGAGAATTGATCTTTGTCCTCTTGTCATGTGTTAAATCTGTTCAGAGCACATGTAGGACTGATCTGTCCCCTTAGGCTGCCCATAAATGTATTTTTTTGAAACATGCTAAAACAGTTTCTGGGGTCTGGGCCTCTTGAACATCCTATCAATGCCTCTTTGGCATGTACTATCTCGCCTGCAGAGCTCTTGCCGGATCCTCCCTGTGTGGAAATTAGGCTGTGTCATGGGTACACACCACAGGCTTACTCTGATAAGAAGATTCAGTATTGCCAGGGCATTTCCCTTGACCTGGAAAGTGTTTATAGGGTACTGCTCTATAAGGAAGTGGCACAAACCTCCAGTCTTTGATTATGTTCCCTTAACTTTGTGGTTGGCACTGGAGTAAGCAAGGGCAATTTTCCACAGAAGCAGAATTATTGGCACCTCAGGGACTTCCAGGCACAACATATGGACCCTAAATAAAGGGTGGCTGCTGAGTAGGTTTCTTATTTGATCTAAATCCCAATTTTTTTCAGTTAGACCCCTAAAGTTTGTCCAAGCCTTTCAGGAAGAAAGTGCATTTAATAGTATAAACCTGAAGTAGCATTGTGACTGCTAATGGACTTGGGCATCAATGCCAGGGGAATTTTTGTCGGTTCAGAAGGTAACGATGAGGGTGATGATGTTTGGCAGCAGAATCAGAACTGTATCATGGTGGCAGGATAATTTTGCACAAACACAGAGGAATGACTCCAGGGGATGACTAATATATAGTGGTCTCCTGGACTCCTTGTTGACAGTGTCAACAAGGCATTTGTTGACAGTTTTCACAGTAGAGCTACTGTGAAGGAATGATTAAACAGGTGGTTCTAACACAGACTGTTTTACATTAAGTCGATGTATCACTGTAGCCCATGGCACTAATACCTTAAACATGAAAAGTGGCCTGTGGCCATTGATGAAGGAGCCAATTTCTGTACTTTGCTAGATCACATTGGGAAAAATAGAAATGATTGATTTAAGCCTCCAGCACAAACATGCGCTTGCCAGTTCTCCGGTTAGAGATTTCCACTCTTGGAATAGGCATTGCCTTGCCTAGATGAAAACTTTGGAGTCTGCTGCCAGGTATTTTGCCAGAATCATTAAACTGGTTGAAAGAACAGCACTGTCATTTGTCTTTTGTTTGATAGCTGGTGGGCGTAAATCCAGAGCAGCATTAACACAAGATGAGGACTTTTCTCTCCATTTAAAAAATAAATTTAAATTGTTTTCTTGAGCTTCAATCGCATGTGTACCAGGTCCAGAGCTTTATGTTCTGTAATGCCCTCAGCCAAAAGTAAGAGAGAAGCTTGCATGGCACAGAGGCTGCTAATAAGGCAGTTCCCACCTGTCACTGAAGGTTACTGCTGGTAACACACTGTACAGCAATAGAGTACAACAACAAAGTCCTGGAGCTTCTAATCAGTTTTCCAAGAACAGCTGTTCTGTGTTTTACAAGGGAAAGGATCTGAGGAGTATGATTTACTATTACTAATCATCGCAGTTACCCGTGTGTTTATTTTTTTCCAGACGATATTTAACAGTTAACTAATAGGCACGTCTTGACATTACTGACGGGACACTGGGTGTGTGGATGTGCTGCAGGATTCGAGGTGTGAGTAATGGCAGGTTGCTGATAGGAGAAGGAAGGTCGATGTCATCCGACCTGGCCTCCTGCACAGCTATGGTCAGACAACCTCCTCCAAGCACTTCTGCCTGAACCCTTTGGCCCATCTACAGAAGAAGGCACCTCATCCTCTCCTACTAGTCAAAGTAGAGGATCCACCAATGCCATTAGTAATTTGTACTAGCAATGAGTCATCGTTTGCTTTTGAACTGTGCCTTATGTCTATTTTAACTTGCCTGGATCTAGCTTGCAGCTATTTGTCTGTTGCCAGTGATTTAAAGCACTTGCTAAGTCCCTCTAGTAAAATACAGTAAGATGACTTGGGCTACTTGCTAAGCCAAACAGACAGACCTTTTAAGTCTCTCACCATCAGACATTTCTGTCAGTCCTCAAATTGTTTTCTGTGGTTGCTTTGTGCTCTCTCTCCATTTTTCCAGTGTCTGCAATTGGGCAAATACAGAGTAAAAATCAGATCCTAGCAGCACTGAAGAAGTAGCGTGGAACTGGACCAGACCCAGCATGCTGTGATAGGGTGCCCAGCTTCCCCAGGCTGCAGCCCTTCACCCGGCTCAGCTGCCACCTCTCCCCAGAGGTGCCTACGCTTTCTGGTTTGACACTAGTTTGACAGTGGCAGTCCTGCACTCCCAGAGATGCAGCAGCCTCAATTATTTACAGCAATTTGACTTCTGACTCATTGCTGAGTTTGGCAATGCTCCAACGAGTAGATGCCCCTGGTCAGAGGTCCCCAGGAGGCCCAGCAGAGCAGGAGACCCTGAAACCCTCTGGCCCAGAGGCTGGTACAGACATGGTGGCACCTGGCAGTGGTAGTAAGCAACCCCACTGAGCTGCTGTTTCTCCAGTGCCCACAGGGCTTGAGGGCTCAGCCCAGATTTCAAAGGAGGGTGGCTCATTCAGCAACTGTTTAAGGTGCAGTAAGTAAATACGCTTTGGGAGGGGTGCCTGGGTGTGAGGAGACCCTGCCCAGGTCAATTGGTCTCTTCTCAAGGATGGTGATGGCACACTGGAGAGAAAAGGTGGTGATACTTGTCATGTCATGATGGAAAAGTTTCTGCTCCCTCTGTCCCTTTTTGCTTACAGCCTCATGGCAAGGATGTGTTTTGAAAGCAGCAGCTCAGGCATCTCCCCTCTGAAAGAATGCAAAGCCTGATAACTCTGAATGGGGAATCCAAACCCCAGAGAGCGGTGGCAGGCATATGCCAACCTTGGCCTCTTTGGCTCGTTCAGGTGGCCAGCAATCTGCTCAGGCTGTGGATGTCTCCACCCTGAGATGCCCAAGACTCCCCACAGGGTTCTGATTCTGGGTGGACCCTGTGCTTCTGGTCCTGCTTCTCCCTTCACAGGGTGCAAATCTCCCTCAGCCCTTCTAGGATCTAGGTTTTGATGTGCATTTGTGTTGGAGAGAATGCTGTGGTGCATTTGCAGCCCAAGGTCCTGCGTGCCAGCTATTTTGCTGGTATCCTTGCACCGTGAGTAGTTTGAACTCAGTGCATTGAGGTGTTCAGGTTGGGGTTTTTTTAGTAATTTCAAATGAACAGTTCAGTAATGTCACCTTAATTAGCCTGAGGTAATTTGTGGCAGAATTCTTCTTTTATTTTAAAAAAAGAAAAAAGAAAAAGCTGCTTTCAATAGTGAAGTCTGCAAATAAAAGGCCATGCTGGAGCACTTTGAATGTGATTACAGTGACTCATATTTTTAATGGCTTTTTTTTTTATCTCAAAAATGGCTTTTTTCCAGACAAAGTCCTACAAGGCCTCATATAACAAACAAGGGTTACTGCTCTTTTCCACACATAACATGAAAAATATCCTTGAGCGGAGCGAGCTGCAGCCCATCTGCTGTAGCTTGGCCGAGCGTGTGGTGCAGCTCCCTGACCATTACGCACGGCTCTGGGTAAAGCAAACCACCTGCTTCCTGCGCAGGGTCCTGCCTCCAGCCTCCCCAGCGCTGCTCTGAGCAGCAAACCCATCCAAACCACTGACGGGGGATGACAACCTTGGCATTCCCTTTTGCTGCATTTGTTCTTCTGCCATTTGTTGTTCGCTCAAGTGCTCTGCGGACTTTCGTCTTCTTTTCCATCTAGACCAGAGAAAGGCAGGCTGCGCCAGAGATAAATAGACTCTTACTTTCCTGTTTATTGCGCTGCCGTGCTCTCCAGCTGCGGTCAGCGAAGTCTTCATTTGGGAACCCAAAAGGGCACCCTTGAAAATGAAAGAAAAGGAGAGAGGGAAATCTTGGGGCAGTTTTGTCAAGGAGTGATCTGAACATCACCCCCCTCATCCCAGATTCAGGGTCTGGTGCTGCAGACACTTAACTCAGCTGAGCCTTTCACGAATCCCACTTATGTCAAACAAGTACTTTTGTGAATTGCAGAATTATGCTGGACACGTACGTCCCAGACACTTTACATGGACACTCACAGAGCAGACAAGCCCTAATTTTGCAAAGGCTGTGCTGAGCAGAAAATGGCATTTCCCCTATCTGCTTGCCATCATGTTCCACAGCTCTGCCAGCTGGATGGACCAAACCCAAAGCCATTACACAGAGTGCGCTGAACATCCTCATGTTGCCTTCATTTCAGTGAAGGGAAGCCTCCAGTAATCCCACCGTCACTGCTCAAAGCAGATTAGGGACCATCTACATAGCCCCATCCACCAGCTACCCTGGTAGGGGGCAGTGGAGGTCGAGGTAGGCAAGGCTTTAGTGGATGCAAATTTTTTCAAAACAAATGGCTTTCTACACTCTAAGCAAGTTCAGGGCATGCACTGCTCCAGGGTACCTCTTAGTGGTCAAAAAATTAATGTGAAGTTCAAAAGTCTGATTTTAAATCCCTCCCCAGTCTGTACTGGAGATCACTAGCTACATCTTCAGGAAATGTTACTGCAACAGGCAGTAAATATCATTAGAACTGGAAAAAATACTTCTTTGTTACAAGTCTTCTAATGCAAAATAAAATCACAGCTTTAAACGTGTCACCATTAACTGTTGGCCAAAACAAAATCATAGCTTAAAAATGTATCCGTGTTAATTTGTTTTGTTGTGCTAAATGGTGGCTTTAAATGCACTGAACCATGAGCAGGGCTAGGCTGCAAGTGGGGCTCTATGAAACAGGGTAAAACACACATTGCAGTAAAACACTGGTTAAGATGATCTCAACATCAACCTACAAGAACACACTTGTGCTAAGAAGTGAGAGGAACATTTTCTGCTCTGCAAGGTACTCCAAAGTCTGTTTCAGCAAATGTTGGTGCTCATAGATTGCAGAATCCACAGCCGATACCAGTCCTTTTGCTTTCCGTTAGCTGCCTAATAACTGACAACCAAACTGCTGGGATGAACTGGGAGGCATTGAGCTCCTTGCCTTGAGCCAGTGCTTACAACAGACCATGTCCCAGCACAGGTAAGAGACAATCCTGAGTCCCTGTGTGCTCATGGGTAAGGCGATGTTTTGGTTTCTTTCTTCTGATCGAATTTGGGTGAAGGAGGCTAGCCATGAAACCTAGCCTCCTGCTCCCTGCAGCAACCACTTCTGTTGACTCTCCCATGTTCCTTCCATTTGCCTTTCACAGCAGGTCTATGGGGTATTTTTCTGTTCCCTATGATGGAAGAGGCATCAGAGCTGTCAGCACTCAGCACACTTCTGCACATGTTTGTGGTTTGCATCTTCTGTTTAGAGTCTCATTGTGCATCCTTTCAGGTCAGATCCACTTACAGAGTTTGCTGGGTATTCAGTGGCACCTGGGCAGAGCCCATGGGTGTGACTGCAGCACAAATAACTCACTAAGATAAAAGGCAGCATGAGCTCAAGAGTAAATAGGCTTCCATGTACCATAAAAATGTGTTTCCAGCAACTGCTAGAAACAAGCTCTGGAACAAGGTTCCAACAAGCTTCCCAGCAGAAACAGCAGGAGCAAGAAACCTAGCTAGTCTTAAGATGGAGCCTGCAAAGCATATGATCTGATCATCTGGAACAGCACAGGAGTCTCTGATGTGGAGGTCTCTCCCTGGCTCATGCTCCACAATCTGGTGTGGCTGTTTGTTACATTCAGCCTTGGCTTCCTGCAGCTGTGAACTTCTGAGTGGAGCAGAGAGCACCTCCTCTACTTAGAGCAAAGCTGTGAGGAAGGGAAAGGACTTGCATTTGAGCTGAGGCTATGCAGTAGCCGACATACTCCAGGAGCAATGTTTATACTGGAAAAGCCAACCCAGCCCAACAGCAACAGCAATAGTAAGGGCTCCAGCAGCACCTGAGGTTGTGTCCAGGAGACAAAAGGAGGGGAATAAAATAATAGAAAACTGCTGGGTTTTATTAGTAGCTCTGTTGTATCTAGTATGCTTCATTCATGAGTATTAAGTGCCTGGTGGAAGCCTGATGCAGCAGTCTGTCATTGACTCTACAAACAATGCACCAGGCAGATATTTTGTCTTCTCAAATAATTAAAATAGTGGACGCACTTCTCCAAAGTAGTGTTTCTCCATGCTTTTTAATCCAAAGATCCCTGAACTTTTTGGAGGACTAAGCTACAGACTGCTTGAGCAGTCTTAATGCAGTGGTCCTCATGAATAAGCAACTAAAAATTAGGCTGCCCTTTGAAAGTTGTGACAATATGCATATGTGGGTTTGGGCAGTTTCGGGGTCGGGGGAGATGGTGGGGAGAGTTGCTTTGTTTTAGAGTGATCTCACAAACCATTCTCTGAAGTCTTTCAGACCACGAGTGGTCCCCGGAGGACAGGTTGAGAAATACTGTCCCAAGGACAAAATAACATCTGAGAGCAGAACTGCACTGCTTCCCAGAGCTGCTGAGTTCATGAGGGATTGCTCAGAGAGCAGGGGTGGTTAGACCTCTCCATTGTTATTCACAGCTCTAACCTACAGTGAAATAGAAAATAGCACTCTAATTGTTGTCATAGCAAAGGAAATGTTTAAACCCTAATGCAGATATAACCCATGCTGTTCTTCTGCAGGCATGTGTGGAAGGCCTGAGATGTAAGATCTCCTGGGTATTCCTGTGAACTAAAGTATAAAATCAGACCCAATACATCCAATACCTTGTACACTCTTAACTGATTTTGGTGGTGATCAAAGCACGCAAGAACTGAGAGGGATTATAGATTTTAAGCAAAGTTGCATCAGCAGTCACTAGTGTAAAAACAGCCTAAGGAAGAAAGGTAAGTGGGCTCTAGAAGACATGGACAGTAAAAGCACGGATCCCTGAAAAGAGCCAGGTTTCCTTATGGATTTCTTTCATCTTCTGGGTTGAGAAGTAGCCTTTTAAGGGTTTGATAACATTTTCTCAGTGAATGAGAGGTGTCTCAAAGATGAGATGTAAAAGGATAGTCTGACTAGAATAAGTAGTTTTACCCCTCTCTCCCCCATCAAATTTATTTTGAACCAGTAATAAAATGTCAATATTGGGGAATTTCCTTTTGGTACTTGCTTTTCTATTCCTTTTGAGGAGCACTTAAGAAAGATACCTCTTTTCCCTTTGTCATTATGAAAACAATGAAACTACAGTCATCTGAAAAATACTGGCATTAGCTCTGAAAAGGTATAATGCAGAAGTGTGTCAAAGAAAAAAAAAAAAAAGGTAAAATCAGATTTTTGTTATAGTCTATGATAACTGAATTCCTCTAAGTAAGTAGCACATTTATCATCATGAATGTCAAAATTTCCAAGGGTAACCTTCATTAAGTCTCTTAAAAAGTCAACCATCAACACCCACATTGTTCAGAGTCTGCACAACAAAACCAGTAATGAAACCAGTAGGTGTAATAATCGCTACTGTTCTCTCCCCATCACTTGCTTTCTTTATATAAAACTAAGTGAGTACGTGTATCTGTGAAACAGACATAAATCTAGCAAAGAGCAGGACCTGCTTGTCTCTGCACATATCAAGCATTGATGACTCAAAAATATATCATTCTGAAAAATAAAGAAGTCTTCCTTCTACCATATCATCCCCTACAGGAAGAACTTACTTTTTCCTGCCCAAATCCATCTCCACCCTCACTCCTCCAGCGGCTAAAGGCTAAACATTTTAGGGCTCAAACGTGACTAAACTTAAACATTTTCATTTGGAGCAAGTATTTTCCAGCAGGTTTGGGTGGTCAGTTGTGGAGATCGCTTGGCTTCTATGAAGTTATTTGCAAAGAAAAAGAAAGGGTTATAAGTGATTTCATTTTTTTTTTTCCAAAGATTACTTTCTTGATAATGTTATACAATAAAGCCCTAATAGCTGGTTTATAGGCCAGCTCCACAAGACAAACAGACCCAACTACGCAAGAGAAACAGTGAACAAATTAGCCTGGCCAAGGAAAGCTTTCCTAAGATAATTAAAACCACCTCATGCCTGCACTGTGAGAAAGAAGACAATTTTCAAAATGTTTATCTTTGAGCTAAAATACAGGTCCCAAGACTGAGTTTGAAAAGCAGCTGAAAAATAGTTGGCCCCAGTAAGGAGCTGATGTGCAACTGGGGGTAGGAGGGCCAGGCTGAGAGCATCACGCAGGCAGGACTGGGGACATCGGGTCAGCTGGCTTGGTCCTGGGAGGAGGTGGGCAGGGACCTCCTTCACCTCCTTTATGTTCAGCTCCACATCTTGGAGAGGCACGTTCCCCTGGTCTCAAAGGCACAACCTCTGCCAGCTATCTCACAGTCCCTCCTCATGTGAGGCTCCACGTTAACCTGCACCAGCTCCTTTTGCGTCTCTTCTTGTTTCTCCCTTTCAGTTCTTCCACCCTTCTGCAAGTGCAGATGACCACGCGGAACCACCACACAGCTCCTTACCTCTCCTGCATCTTCTCCAGACTGCCTCACTATTGGGGCACCCAAAATACCCCTTTTTTGCAATCACGATCTTCTCCTTCTGTTGCTTCTCTTCATGTTGGCTTCATTTAAGTTATTTAAGCAACAGTCTGTATGAAATACTAGGGTGAGAATAGAGGTCGACACAGAAAAAAGGCTTTGGTTGTAATCTCACTTTCAGTCCCTAACTTTAGGAAACTACTGCCTCCTGGTTCCAGGTTTCCTGGTGTTACAGCTGTTTGCAACTTGGTAGTTTTGTTTATTTTGGAACATTTCTTTCTCAAGAAGAAAGGAAGCAAAGTTCAGCCATTACCGTGTGAGTGGGAAGTGAAGAAAAAATTGTCTCCTCGTTATAAATGTATACTCAGACCTTTTCCCTGCCTTCCCCCACTCTCCAAGCAAAACTTCAAAGCAAAAGGCAGTCTCAGGCAGTGATATTTGCAGTGGAAATGCGTTCACTGATTGCAGCATGAGGCCAGGTCCCAGAGGAAAATTTTGTTGTTGACTTGACAGCTACAAGGATTTGGAAATCACCTAACGAGCCTGTGTGTGGGGGGTGTTACTGTCTCCCTCACTCATTAAACCTGCACCTGGTGCATTTCTGTGCAGCAAACAGCCACGTGCAGGATTCCCAGCTCCAGAAATAAATAGCCTTAGGAAGCCAAGGGTCTGGAGAGAAGGACAAATCCCATGCTCGAGGCAAGCTCCTGCAGACTGTGAAATTGTACAGTAGTGGTCTCCACTATAAGCCTTAGTCTGGCACCTTTGGCCATCTGTTGGCTGTAGATTAAAGCTTTGCCAAAGCTTGCAGGCCAGATCCTGCTCGCTGTAAATTCTTCTGCTGGTCCCACCTTAGGCTACAACAAATGGCAGTGTGCTCCAAAAATGCAAACAAGTTGGACATCTAACTATAGAATTTCTCTGAGAACTAGGGCATAATAGTTCCCAATAAACAATACATGGATACAGTGAATGCTGGCCACTATTATTCTTCAGAGAAACCAGCACAGAAGAGGGACATCTTTGGATGAGGATCATCTCTTATTTGTGTCTCTTATTTTCGTTTGTGTGAGACTGGCATCTCTGAATAAATACCTGGTCTGTCCTCTCTGCATTTTGTGCTACTAAACAGCTTTGTTGAGCCAGGAGATGGCACAGAAACCCTGATCTTGTGCAGGGCCTCTGAGACATCATGACAGCTGTATCAGGAATACCATGTAGCATCCAGGAGGAAAAGATTAAAACATCACACTTGTTAAAAAAAAAAAAAAAAAAAAGCTAAGAAAAAGTTTCAGACCCAGCAGGAAGACTTTCTAAGGCTGAGAACCATGTGTTGGATACCCTCCAACACTGAAGGACTTCTAAACTTACAAAAGACATGCAACATCAGATAGCACTGGTGAGGCATTGTTATCCCTCTCCAGCCTCAACCAGGTGGTGCCAGAGTAAAGGGCAGGAACACATGTACCCAGTAATTGCACTTTGGGAGAAAGTGTTGATGGTCTCCCTATCAAGAGTCAAGACTTCTAGGAACACATTCTTCCAGGCTGAACACAGCATCCCCTCATTGAAATATCAACAACAAGAAAGCAGGGGGCAGGATGTGCCACCAAATTGTAAGGGTAAACAACAGGACAATGTCTCCACGTGCTGTTGAGCTTACTATGGACAAGTTAATACTGCACTGAAACCAGATTTAAGCCTTGAAGACACTTGACACGTAAGTAAGCTTGCACACATCAAAAGTTAAGAGGCAACCTTGTTTGGTGAATGATGAGGCTTGGGCAGATTCATTAGAGCTGCAGCAGTTCTGTGGCACACACTTGCACAGAGAGAGCAAAGCACAAATACAAAGCTGGTAATTTCAGCAGTATGTTAGAGGGATGTAGCCATCGGGAAAGGGCCAAAATGGATGGTGGCAAATAGTGGGGGAAAGGTCATGAGAAAAAAAAAATGAGGGAAGTAAATTGTATTACCAGAAAAACAGGGCATGACCCTACCATTTGGCAAAGCTACAGAAATGTTAACCTTTGGAAATGCTATTAGTTCATAGCTGTTGGAAAGTTGGCTAGAAAGGCAAGACTCGGGACTGACTCAGTTCTAGGGTTTCTGCTGCGCTAAGCACAGTAACACATGAACACACCTCACCTCTCGGATGCATGCTCGTAAGGAGCAGTCACTAAATACTGTGTTATTCCTAATATTTTGCTTCCCTAGGCAACCAACCACTGACACTGCTCGGTGTGACACAGCCTGGAAGAACTAGATAGTCTAGAGTCAATTTGCTACTCCAGTTGAGTTTGATTTTATGATCTTAACACTTGTCATTTTGGGAAGGAACATTCACTGTTCCCAGGGTATGTAATGCTACTGGGAAGCCATAAATTTTAATTCAGTGCTTTATTTCCCTCGTGAGGAGATGTTGTTCATATGTGCTGTCACAGTTGGGGGTTCCCCCCTTTTTTTTTTCTTTTTGGTTGCCTGTCCCTTCATTAAGTTGGAACATGCTCAGAAGCATAACAGCTTTTGTTTCTATCAATGATGGATGTTATAGTGAGAGTTTTGGTCTGATTTCCTTGGACCAGGAATTGTTTCACATGAGTTTTTCTGCTGGATGAGCTGGCACTCCTCATTCCTCCTGGCTCCCTCTCCAAGCTCTGCCAATCACTATTTTTCTTCCTTCAGCATCCGGCTTGAATTTGAAGTGGTAGGAAACAGAGATGGATGGTTTTATTCTTTAGAGGAAAGGAATCAATTCAGTGTGCATGCTGGTGCCTAAGAGACTTAGGGGAGAAAAATGCCCTGCAAGTTTATCCAAGGGTATTTCAGGCTTGAAAGTGGAAACAGAAAACTTTATTTAAAATATTTCTATTTTTAATTTAAATTACTATTTTAATTTATTGGAAAACCATGCTCCTATAGATTTCTCTGTAAGATATATTGCTTCATATTTGGGGAAAAAATACCTGGATATCTAAAGGGTCAGATAATATGTCTGCTTTTCATTCTTCCCCCTTGTATTTTCCACTTCAAAAAATTTTACCATGACAAAAACTGGAAGGTACATACAGAAAAACATGCGGTTAATTGAAGGGAGCTTACTGCAAACTGTGAAAGAAGATATGTGGTAACCTAAAGTAAAGACATTTTAATGATAGCAATCAAAGGGGAATCTTTTAAGGTTTTTCTATAATTTTATGTTTTGGGATAAAAGTGTATCCTGTCTGTGGGGTCAGAAACTCTGTTTAGCTCCTCTTTGAGAAGGAAACTCAGACTTCAGCCAGGAGGTTGGCTGAAGCTTTTAATATCTTTCAGTACTCAGTAGTCTTAATGTTTTGAGGACTGAAAAGGAAGAAACAGATACTACAACTTGTATCAAATATAGGTCCCCATAGTCTAACTTACATTCTTGAAAATATGCAAATTAATTTTACAAATGGATCTGGATAAGAATCAGTTTTTACTCATCATCAATTTAATGACCTTGCAGATAGAAGAGGTCATCTCTCTTGCTTCTTAATAAACTCTGAAATCTAGCTGACATGCGGAGGTCACTGTTTTCAATGGTGAAAAGGAAGTTATTATTTTTGGTAGGGTGTTTTGTTCCCGTCCCTGAAGACCACATGAAACCTGGCTACTGTCCTGGGAATTCTAGTTCAAGTTATTGTCTCTGTGGTCCCTGGAGTTAACCTAATAGCCTGGGATCTTGTCTGTAGAAAACATTTGGAGAAAAATGAATTTATGTTGTATTTCCTGCATATTTTTGATAGCTGCTTGGCCAGACTAACAGCATCCCTCCTTGTACTGTGGGACAGTAATCTTTCAGCTTTTGACGGCCTTTAACAGAAGGAAATCTGAATTTAAAAAAAACGCCACAGTATTTCAAAACGAAGGCCAAGATTTACTCAGAATAGAACCAAAGTGGAATTTAAAACAGATACAGCATAAATACAGCCTTTCCTTCTTCTGTGGTCTCTACTGCACTGGAACAGGAAAGTTATCAAAAAATAAATGGTTCCACACTAAACAGCGAGCGCACTGGGTACAAACTCATGAGGGGGAGCTCCACAGAGATCCTCGTGGAAGGATGTGATGAGAACCAGAGTGGGGGCTACGGACCCAAACCCCCGGTGGGCTAAGGTCCCCTTTGGGGTGCTGCCCAGGTGCACGGCACTGGGTCAAAATGCTTAGCTCTTAAAAACCGAACATTTTAACTAGAAGAGATCTGTCACTTGAGGCATATGCTAATGCTGTGGACTTAACTACGTCTAACTCTTCATTTGATGTGCACGTGTAAACATGGGTATGCTATAGAAAATAATCCCAAGGCTACAGCACTACAATTAAAAAACTGAAGTGCTCTAAAATCATAAGAAATTAAATAGAAAAAAAGCCCCATCAAGACAGCAAATGAATGACTTCTACTGTTTCCACAGCAGACTCCCAAGAATCAGGTTTAGTGCCCATTCAGAGAAACAGCAGAAGACTGTGTTGCTGGTGGCACGTGTTATCTATTTCTTCACTGTCCTGTGTGAGTACAGGTCTTGGAAAAAATCCAGGTGGGAACTGAATCCATCTTTCTAACCCTGGAAAGGATGCCTGGGGCACTGCAGGTGGGACAGAAAACAGACTTGCTGCATCTTTCTGCTTTGTTTAAAAATGTGAATGACGGAACATGGTCCCAGGACTTCATTTTTTCTCATGTGATCTATTTTATTGCATCTGTAACATCAATACGCTGCAAGGATGCTTTCCACTAAGAAAAGCTAGCTGAACTTAATGTAATTTTCCAAGTTAATATATTGTATTCTTTTCAAATTAGCTTTCTAAATAAAGAGAAAAGTCAGGTTTCCCAGTTTCCCAGGCACAAATACAGCTTGGGCAGAGAATGGCTGGAGACCAGCCCTGAGGAGAAAGGCTTGAGAGTGCTCATGGACGAGAAGCTCAACATGAGCCGGCAGTGTGCGCTGGCAGCCCAGAAAGCCAGGCTGGATGGGGCTTTGAGCAACCTGCTACAGTGGGAGGTGTCCCTGCCCATGCAGGGGGGTTGGAACTTGATGATCTTTAAGGTTCCTTCCAACTCGAACCATTCTATGATTCTAAGTGTCAAACCATAGTGCTTTTACCAGGAGAGATTAAAAGCATCTCTGGCTTTGGAGGTTTTGAAATTGTGTGAAGCCTTCTCTGCTCCTCAGGCAATCATGGAAAATTATTCAGTCAGAGAGAAGCATCAGTTTAAATGTATGTTCATCAGGAAGGCTCTTGCCATGTGTGTCACACCCACATGTAAATGTTTGCACAGCAGCTTCTTGTACCATTGGTACAAGACCAGTGCGTTGTCCAACAGAAAGGGGTTGATTGCATACGATGTGAGAAACCAGCCTTCAGGCAGGGAATTACCATGTTCAGGATATTTCTGGTTTTGTTGGGCAACTTAAAGTGGAGTAAAACTAGCCTTCTGCATGTCTACTAACCTAAAAAAAAAGAAAGCTTTTATATTTTTTTCCCTTTTTCTTTCTTTTTGGAAAATGGAACCAGAATGCCTGGACTGGAATGTCTGTTAGATTCACCCTTCTTTCTCCAACATCAAAGGAGCTTCACCACCAGCTGGGGAAGGATGGGTTTCCATGGATTTCCAGAGAGATCTGCTGTCACGTTGCTCCAGGAGCAGTTTTGACAGAGGTCTCAGTGGCAGCTGCTGGAGGCGCACACCCAGGTTGGGCACTGCCCTGGAAACCTCCTCCCTCCCCGCATCAGGCTTGGAGAGACTTTCAAGGCTACGTGAATCTGTAGTTTTGGGGTTGCCATTTCAGAATTTCTGCCACTGTGTGCTACCTATAGGCATAAAAGTAAGTTTACACTAATTTAAAGTAAGTTTACACTGTCTTACTATAAGTAAGACGCTCTAATAGAAACTATAGCTTTTCAGTTTTTTAAAAAACTGTACTCTAGGGCTCATGAATCATTAACGCCTCAAAATACAGTAGTTCAGGGAACACCTTAAAAGTACCAAGAGAAGCTAAATTAATTCTCTATTAAGACTTTTGCCAGATTGCTATTTTATTGATGCATTAATGTTTATTTTCTTCTGCTTCTATTTGAAAAGAGAAGTTTTTAGCTGATTTCATACCTTTTTCTGATTTCATTTGGAACCTCCTTGATATATTTGCTAACTAATTTCCAAGAATTATTGCATTGTGAAAATATTCAGAAAACCTGGATCCAATTGATTCCTGTAAGGTATTTTGTCTTATGGGAAAATAAACCTATTAATACCTGCTGGCATCTATCAAAACCACTCCCACATGCATATTTAAAAAAAAAAAAAATTGCTGTGCCAATCTAAGTGTATTTTTAATTGCAGATTTACAGTTTCTTCTTCTGTGCATGTACTCTGGCCTCTTTTTTTTGAGTGCTAAAGAAAAGTAACAGAGTCTGACGTGTGTGGTCCCTCTTTCTCACCCAATCCAACCCATTCTGAGCAACTGATTTCACACATGGGTGAAGCTGCCTTGGGTCACACCTGGCCCAACTCCGGTAAGAGCTTTCAGAAGTACATGTGTGGTATTTATAATTAATTACAACTGTAGACACATAGGATTTGTCACTAGAGCCACAGCTAAAACAACTGGGGTGTGTCAAGTTGGGAGGGGGAGGTGGTGGCTTATTTCTGAAGTGGCATTTAAACTCCTTTTTGAGTGCTAAAGCTCTAACTAATTCAGGTTTTGCCTGCTGAAGTGTGCTTTCACTCCATATTTTTGCTAAAAGACAAGAAAAGAAAGGAGCCTTTTTGATATTAACCAATGGAAAAAGAACAAAACTAGAAATTAAGAGAAGCGACACTAGAGTGAGCCCTGATGGGCACACAGGTTTACAGACGCATGAACCCTCCCATCCGTCACAACCATTGTATTCTTTTTAAAAAAAATGTTTTCTGGGCTAAGGGAGAGGATGCAGAGAGACAGGCTGTGCTGATACAAACAGCCTTTCTCGTTCTGGCTATTTATTTGATCTTCTTGAGATGAAACGAAATACTGAATTGCAGTACCATCCTTTCTAGAAATTACAGTAAATCCTTGCATATTTGGATCATGAAATTTGAGCTGCTCTCTTCCATCACACTACTTTTTCACTCTCTGCTGTATTGTTGCTGTGTCCTGGATGTCTTTTTGATTTCTGTTTCTTAAGACTTGGGCTTAGCTGTGCAAGGCTGTCAGATTAGCAGCCCTGCTCCAAGCCCACGATGAAAAGACAGCTAAAATGTGTCAAGTCAGCTGATGCTGGTATGTGTTATGCACATCTTGGAGTGTCTAAAAATTTATAAAAATAAATCATTCCTTGTAGGAATTTCTCCTACCATAGAAGAAACTGTGTTTCTTTAAGGAGAGACCCAATGCAATAAATGAAAGCTGTGCTTTGTGTACTCTATTCTTTTGCCACCTCACCTACTTTGCAAACTACCTTAAACTCATTAATTTTATTTTGTTCAGGGTCAAGTAGGCTCTCACTTACAAAGCTGCCACAAAATGGTTTCAGCCCATCTCCTCTGTCCTTTCCCAGAGTTCTCATTATTCAGTACAACTTTACTTGCTCTGGCAGGGATTTGATGAGACCAGCACTCACAAAGAAGAATTTTAGTACAGCTGAGTTGAATTTGAAAGAGCTAAACTGCGGGTGCTCTTTAGACTGTTGACCTCTGGGAAGAGCATTTACATTTAGAACCACGGGGCTTTGGGGTTGGGGTTTTTGGCATGGTGTATTTTTGGAAGATAAAATGCTATTGCTTTTCTGCTTTTCTCAGAAATCTGCCTTTGGTAGTTTACTCCCCTGAGCTCTGTTCCTAGCACCTGTCTCACATGTGAACAGATCAGGTTTGACATATCAGGCTCTTCCAGATTTAGAGCACTGAAAGAAAATTGTCATGCTGCATTTGACTGGCCTCTGTCTGCGTGTGCCATGATTCCCCAAGGCTTCCACATCCACCGAAAGGTCTGTCACCTTGCCAATTGTATTTTCCAGATTTGTTTCAACAGCCCCAGCTGCCTTTCTGCAGGTAACTTCTTGCACTACTTAGGCATTGCCAAATGAACCAATTGCCCTGAATACCTTTAACAAACACAATAACCTGGGCAGGGTTTGTCACCTCATTCCACAGAAAAATCACCACCTGTTCCTGCAATGTCATTTTCTGGATTTGCAACAGTAAACAATGTGCATTTCAGAGCCATGAGACCCTCAGCTTGGTGAGTCTATTAGTCACCGTGCCTTTCTGNAGGCACTGGAACAGGTTGCCCAGGGAAGTTGTGGATGCCCCATCCCTGGAGGGGTTCAAGGCCAGGCTGGATGGGGCTTTGAGCAACCTGCCCCAGTGGAAGGTGTCCCTGCCCATGGCAGTGGGGTTGGAACTTGATGATCTTTAAGGTCCCTTCCAACTCTAACCATTCTATGATCTTAAAATGGACAGCAGCTGCCATCTAAGTCATGGTCCAGGCTGGGAAAAGACCCTTCTCCAGGTGAGTCTCAAGTACAGCATTTCTTCAGCTGCTCTGAGGTTAGAGCTACAGGAGCAGCGCAGCAGCATTCAAGCTCTTCACGGCTACAGATAAAGCCAGAACTGCCTTCTGTGCTTCACATCAGCTTCCAAAAGCTCTTGCCAAGCCAGGCAAGAGTGCTAAGGGTTGGCGCTGGCATTTTAAGCAAGTTATCTGGAGAACAGCATGGGAGCCAGAGAGCTTGTGAGAGCATCTTTCTCTGAGTAAGAGCTCCTTGCATTCCCAAAAATGCTCATGTATCGGAGCCCACAGGAGCTGATCCAGATGCTCTGGGGTAGTTAACCAACAGGTAGTAACTGCAGTGAGATACAGCCCAAGAACAGATGTGTGCTGCAAACTACACCTGGTTCAACATGATGAACACAGACATAATGTCCAGCTGACGCATGCATAACACAGGTTTAATTATCCAGAGTTTGATTATCTGGTGTTGACACAGTTTTTATGACTAAGTCACCCATGTGACGCTTGGAATCTGGAAATCCCAACCACAGATAAAAATTTCCTTGCAGCTACATAAAATCACAGTATTTTTCTGACAAACTTTGGCTGAGAGTTTTGAGCATTTTTAACTTATCGGGCTTGCAGTGTATTTTACAAGGAGAGTGAAGTCTTAAGACATAAATCATTGACTTAAAAGAAAACAACTGTGTAACAATATTACAAGATATACAGAACAGGATGCACTTGGATTCCAGTTTCTGTTCATTGGCTCACCAGAGAGAAGGATCATAAATCAGAAAGAGAGAATGGAAATCAAAGAAAAGTAACAGGAAGTGTCAAAATGAAAACCTGGCAGAAATTACCAATAGGAGGAAAAGAAAAAAATATTCCAGATGCTTTTGTTTTTTTTTAAATAAAAACCTGGGAAAGATTCAGTGGACAAAAGACCTACAAGCAGAAAAGAAAAAATGATAGCTTGGGTGGGGAGCTTCTCCCCTTTCTTTCTCACATATAAGCCAGCTCTAGTGAGGCAGGAAAATATGCATCTACAAAGAAGATGAGGGAGGTGAAGGGGGGAAAAAGCCATATAAACATCACCTCCCCTCCTTTCTTCCCATGAAGCAAAGCTCTGGAAACTCTGATCCTAGAAATATTTCAATCGGGCTCACAATTCAAAAGGTTCATTAAATCCAGGATTACGACCACAAGAGAACTTGATCAGAGCAGCCAGGCTGTAACGTTTAAGGGGCTCCTTATTCACACGTACCTCCAGGCTGCAGCACTCACAGCCTCAGGGCAAGAAGCCTGAGAGTCCCAGCCCTGCGCAGCACCAAGCTTTCTCCTCTGGGGCCATCTGCCGGCTTTTGTGCAGATGCTTCTCAGCACCTTTCTGGAACGACTATTGCTCTGTCAGGTGCATCAAAGGTGAGTGATGGTGGAGCCATTTGGCATGATTTCTCATGGAGCTGTAGTCCAAGCTCTGCTGGAGGACGTGTCTTTGCCTCCCACGTGCTGCTCTAACTCCAACGGGCCTGTGGTTCTTGAATCAGTCTTCTGAAGACTTCAAAAAAAAGTAATCCAGCTCTGCTTCCCTTGTGATCAGAGATGTTCTTTCCCCTTCCCCATGTGTGTGCCACATTTAATCCACCAATGGGCCTAAATTGCAGTAACTGTGAAGGTAAGGTAGTCTTAAATCCTTCCTCCAGCAAAGAACTCCAAACAACATTAATCTATTCACTTAAGTCTTTTGCAAACAGAACTGTGAATGAGGGAATTAACTTGCAGACTGATACTTAGAAAGACTAAGTCATTAACTGATCCATAGTTAATTTCTTAAAGAATCAAGCTTAGTCAGTAGATTCCTGAATCAGGAACAGATTAGATTTTTATTTGCACATGATTGTTTCAGGGTAATTTTATCAACTGGTATATATTTGTATCATGCTGCTACTAAATTACAGTGTATTATTGTAAACTCCTTTCCAAGCTGCTTAACTCAAGAATGGCTAGCAGCTTAAGGCTATCATTAAAAAGAAAAAAACCCAACAAAACATCAAAACCAACAAACCACCCCACCCCACTCTTCTCCTCTCACCCCTCCAGCACACTCTACAAGTCCTATGAATTTGAACATTCATAATCCATACAGTGAAATGAAGAAACCTTCAGTCCTAGCACATTCCACACAAAAATAACCTCATGTTTTAAAGAACCAACATATCCCCTATTATTAACAGAAAATGTACACTGACCCACCAACAGCAATTTGCATCTGAAAGGCTTCTTACCTTTCAAAACCAGAGTCTTCTCTCTCAAACTAGAAAAAGAGACTGACATACTTTGCAGTTTGAGAGCTCCAGTTGCAAGAATTCATGATTATATAGCCAGGCAATATTTTATTTACATTTTAATTTAAGCACAGAGCTTTTTCACCAAAGTACCCTTCTGCTTTCTTAATAGATGTGTCTGGTTAGCTCTGTTCAACATGCATTCAGACACAAAGAATCGGGTACAACCACTTGCTATATACACTGGACCAGACTGCATGCACTTACATGTGAACAATGCGTTGGAAAGTTAGAATCCATCTGACTGAAAGATTTTTAAAAGGAAAACAATTATTTTCTGCCTATTGTTATAGCATCCACTACTCTACAGGGAAAAATGAAGAATATGCTTCTTTATCTCTAAAGAAGATCATGATAATAGATGTGTCACTGTTAGAAATCCTTAGCAATGCAGACACGAGACGTGATGCTAGGTCTGTTTATACATTAGTTATTTTCATGAATAATGCTACAAAGCTTTTTAATTATTTCATAATCCTCAGGACATTATTTGGGCTCAGAATCATCTCAAATTTGAGACAGAAAGGCCACAAAATACAAAACAGACAATCTTTGGTATTTTTGGCATTCTACTGTATTGCAACGATACTTAAACCTCAATATTAAGTCTTGCAAACCTGTACTGTAAAGATGCTGGAGTTCTTAACAAAACAAGCCCTTTTTTATCTGCTGCCTGGTTGTGTAACATATGAAGTAACCCTGTCATGCTAACAAAACCCAGTGCTTCTCCATAGCCCACCGCCAGTGAAAAGTCCCCTCGAGTGACATATCCCAAGAGAGTTCTGGAACAGTGGGAAGTAACATCTGGGAGAGCATCTGACCAAAGACCAAGAATGAGGTCTTCATGCTCCTCAGTTGGTTCTGTATCTGGAACGCTCAGGGGGTCACTTTCTAGACCCTCTGTGTTATCTTTTTTCTTCTTCTTCTTTTCCTCTTTTAGTTTCCGTATCTTGTGCTTGAATATGTCGTGATGTCTGGGTTCTTGAGGACCGCAGAAGTGTTTGTCTTTGCTTAGATGTAGCAAGTCATCTTCTGTTGGGATGCAAATCATGGCATGTAACTCTGGGTTGCCTTTTCTCAAGAGAGAGAGCTTGACCCACACAAGAGCCCTTGGATAACTCTTCAAGATTGGCAAAAAGGCCTCTTCAGTCATTTCCTTCTGTCCCAGTTGAGAAATAAGACGGATTCTTCGATCTTTTCCAGCAGTGGGATAGCACCAGGCTGACAACTGCATTAGTACTTTCTCATTCCTATTAAAATTTTTAAAAAATAAACATCAAGGATAGCTATTAGCAGGTAGGAACAACAGAAATCCAGCACCTTGCACATTTGCAAAAGCACGACTGAAAAAGCCCTGGAGGTTTCTGCAACCTTCCAAGCTGGTATTTGTATCACTCTGAGCATGTGGCAAGGCTCACTCTTTAGAAGAAAACGTCCCTTGTTAAAAACCCCAAAACTTGTTAGATCACAAATACTCTAAAACCTTCAGAGTTTTAGAACTGCCAATGTTTTCTTTCCCTGATAATTACACAAAAATGCAAGACCTGCATTCAGGCACTTTCCAAACACTGCTGCTGCCCTCATGCGTTGCACTGGAATGCAGGAGATTCTCTATTCTCTTTATAAACCTTATTAAGTAGCACAAGAACCACCTGTGATGATGTATTAGAGAAGAGAATGCAAGCTGATTTACACAGCAACAGTTTAAAAAGCACAAATATGAGCCCCTAAAAGCTTCATCCACCTGGAAGTAGACAGAATATGCCAATTCCAAGAACGCACTAAATGCAAGTGTTAAATTTAAGAAATTCACTTTATCTAGTCATCGGGTTTGCTAGGGAAAGTGCAGAAAGACTTCCACTTAACAGCACATCCTGACCCAAGATAAAACAATTCAATCTCCTCACTGTATTCATATCAAATAATTCTCTCATCTTAATAATAAAGGCTGAGATCCTCCTTTCCCCGATTCAGTAATTCCCAATGAAGAAGTAACACCTCACACATGTATCATTTTGACATACCTGACAACAATAAAATCACTTCTTGTCTTAGTTTCATCTCTCTCACCAAAGTCTTGGGTGCCTGTAACATCATCTGCTTTTAGGACACCTTCAGAGTTTGTTATTGTCACGGTCTCCTCTACCTCACCGGTCTCAGAGGAAGCTTCTCTGACCAGTTCTGCTTTGGGGTCTTCTCCAGCTGTACAGTGCTCAGGTTGGGGGGAAGAAGGATGTACAGATTCTCCTGAAGCTTTCATTCTTTCTTCCCAGTTCTTCGTCAGCTGCCCCCAAGGACAGATGAAAGGGGACAGCGTGCCCAGCTTGACATAGTTCGCCCTTTTTGCAGGTGGACGTCTAAACGGTAAACCAAGTAGGTCAGACTATTTGTTTCCTGGGCCCTTACTCAGACCCTAGCACTTCAAAAGGCTGCCTACTTTGTCCTGCTGATCTAATAATGTCTTCTGTCTCCAAAACCAAGTATTTAGAACAGAAGGTTAATTGTGCATTCCCTTTGTAATCTCAGCGAGCAAGAATTTTGAAGTTAAACTTCCAGACAGCACTGCTGGATTTCTGACCACCAGACCCCTTCAGCCATGCTGGGTATTTCTATTGTGACTGACACCACCACCTTTGCCTCTAAACTTCTACTTCCTCCTCCTGGCTGGAAGGGGAGCCAACACCAATTAGCACAGAGGACACTTCCAGCTACCCCATACTCATGATTAAGAATTCTGTGTCTACTGTAATGAAAAAGAAGGCAAACTTCAGAATATCTGGTGTTTAAAAAGTTGACACTAAAATGTACCTCTTCCTTCACTTTATTCTTCAACACTTTGTACATACTTTGATATTCTGCCTTTGCCTTCTCCTCCCTCATTTGCTGCTAAGGGAGCTTGAAATAATTTTGTTTACTTTATTGTTAGGGAGCCTTATTACAGCCTTATAACTGAGCATATCTCTGGGAATAGAAGGTTTTAGTTAATTCATATGCATGTTTAGCAGAGCTTTTCTGTTAAATACACGTAGGATTCTTTTTTATAATAGCAGGATTTAAAACACTAGTGAAAGATCTTAATGTAAGTCCAAGTCTAAATGAACACAACAGATAATTAGGGAAATATTTTAAGTAGTATTAATTTTTTTTCATTCTTGCAATCAATTCTGAAGTTAGTATTACCGTTTGAATTTTTCAAGAAGGCTGGTTTCCAGTTCTTTGGCAAACTGCTTTCCCGCCTGGCAGTCTGGGAAATCATTCGGAGTGTGAGGTGTTCTTTGATACTCAGAATGCTTTAAAGCCTCCTGCAAGCCACCGACTTGTACACCTCGATATATCTGTTATAAAAACCAAAACCCAAAAAAGCAATGTCGATACTGATTCTGGGCTCCTAACTGAAAATAAAAAACCCCACATTAATGCTCCAGAAACTACTACGTTAGAAAAGGGAAAGTCTATCACTTTAGTGCTCTAAATAGACAAGCATGATTTTCACACTTCTAGATGCTCACTTCAACAAAAATGTCAGTCATGCTCTTCAAATTTAATTCTGAAAAATGATCAGCAACACTGAAGAGAACTTCACGAGTTCTGATCTTGTACATTGTAAGGAATGTCATATTACTTTTACAAAGTCACTGCTCAATTTATTTTAACTGTTCAACAGGTATCACTACAATGAAGCCCCCTGCACATTCAGAAGCATAAATTTAACTGCAGAAAGAAACTGCCATCTAAGCATTCAAAGCAGGATGCTCCAAAGAGCATCAGAGAAGTATTCAAGCTTAACTCATACTGTGTGTTTCAAGCTCTCTCCCAAATCAGAGACAACCAACTTGTTGACAGAGTGCTGGAGACAGCCAATTTGAAATGGATTAGCAGCAGGCACCAAGTGATTTGTCTCTAGAGAAACGTGCCCTCAGAAACACAAAAGCAAAGAGCTACAGCATCAGCTTTCACCCCAATTTCCTGCTTTAGGCTGCCATGTGGGCACAGTTATACCCAACAGAAGATATGGAAAACTATTGTCTACTTTTAAGACTTAAAGACCAAGCCTCTGTCATCAACCAGTTCATACACCCTCTTTTAAAGTGGGATTCTGATCCTGTAATTAGGAATTAGTTACACAATGTGAAGTATACTCTCTAAACTTCATTATTTTGAACCAAATTAAATAATTTTTCATATTTACTCGCAATTTGCAATGAAAGTCACTTACAAAAGGAATCCAGAAAGCCATGCCCCAGCCCTTTGGGAGATAGATATCCCAGCCACTCCCCCATCCTGGTCGGTCTTCTCCAGTCGTTCTCCCCGGCTGCTGCACCAACAGTATGGGAATCTTAGATTCACGAGGACCCAAATCAAGGTGTGATCCTGGTACCAGTAACTGAGCTCTCATTTGATTTAATTCCTGAGGAGGAGGAGGAGACATTTCCCCTAAGTTAGTAACCATTTTTCTCTCCTCTAGATACTCTTTCAAGCTACAGAGAGGAGGTGAGAACTAGGAAAAATGTACCAGTAATCTGCTACACTGACCTTCATTGAGGCATGAAAAATGCTTTTAGAAAATAGTATTAAGCACCCTTTTTCTCCCCTTCTTACTTCTACAGACCTTGAGGGAGGGCAGGTATTGAAACTCAGAGCAAAAATGTACGCACAAACGAAGGAGGAGAAACAAGTCTTGTCCCTTGATATTTATAGATTTGTGCAAGAGACTAGAATGAACAGGTGCTTTCAGACAGTCTGTCAATACACAGAGCAAATCTGAAATACATCCAGGGAGATGGGAAGAACATTTGGTCATGAAACAGTTCCACATAAAGCATGCTGGCAGCAAAGCTTTGTCAATCACCAGTTGTTATATTTCATTGTATCACATTAAGAATACATTTATAAAAACCCAGACCATCAGATTGCCTATTTACACGTCCCTTCCACATCAGCTGTTTTCTAAGATAAACATTACATTTCACGACAGCATGAAGATCCCAAAAAGGTTGTGCTGGTAACTGTTACGTGCTAATGTACTCTGCTTTTTCTACACTATGGCAGCCAATTTGTAAGAGCAGAAAACTAATTTTCATAAAGAGAATATTCAGAGAAATGTTTCTGCCATACAAATATTTTCTCTTTTTGATTATAACAGTGCCAAAAGTTTATCACCTCTTGTGACTAAATCACCACTTTACCCATGCATTTTATAGGTTGCTCCTTCATTGTCAATGGAAATGCCAAGCCAGGAGGTTTCAAACCTGTAACAGCACATTTAAAGCTGTCTACAAATCACAGGTATTGCCCAGAACCCCCACAACAGTGTGAAGTTCAGAACCAGAGGGATTTATTTCCTTCCAGTTTCTGTGACGCTTTTGTCAGGAGAATTGTCCCAGCTATGACTGAGGAGTGAATGGCCAGAGCCTCTATGCGCCACTTCATCCCTGTTACCTACTGTACATGAGTCAAGGTGATTTAGGAAAATCCAATTCTGAACCATTATGATAAATAAACTTACAAATACTTGGTCCTGTTGACAATCCAATAAAGCCTTCTTTTAATTGACTCATGAACAATAGTTGTGCAATATTAAGACTACAAAATAAACACTTCAACTCAGCAGCTGGATACTGTGACATTCTGAAACTACTGCTCTTGGATTTATACAAGTGTCAAGAGTCTCACTCTACACATCGTTAGCTCTTTTCTCCGTGGCAATCCACCTTCTTAGTTACCTGCTCTGAGATTTTATTTTCAGTGACGTTCTTACAGATGTCCTGGTCCCAGATAAAGCTGTGAGCACAGTCTACAGGTACACCCTCCAGGTACAGCTGCCTAACTTTATCATTATCTACAAAAGAAGAGAACCTTCAAACAAAATTCAAACATATTTTATGGCTTAAGTAGCAAAATACCAAAATGATTCCCCTATCATACATACAATGAGCAGACAGCTAAGTAAACTGACTATTAAAAGCTTAAAAAGCACCAGTGCTTCTGCAAGATCTTACTGTCACATGTTTTTCCAAATACAACACATGAAATAAACTGTTGGTTTTAGAAGCATTATCCTGGCATTCTCTTAAAAACAGGCATTTGTTATTACAAATGACATCACCTTTGGCAGTGTAAGTTACATCTTTAGTGTGTCACCTTTAATATTCTGAAGTCTGGCCTTCCAGCCCAAGTGTGAAACTCAACAGGTTTGGTGAAAAAAAAATAAACAAAAAAAGCGACATTTCAAAGCCTGAAATAAGTCCACCTAAATAAACTTGTAAGAGAAGCAAGGATAACCTTTATGAAATGTATACACAGGACATATTTTTATAGATAGGACCAGCATGTGACTACTCATTGAACACCAGCTTTCCACTCTGGATTTTTTCAGGCTCTGCGCTTCTTTGCTTATGTCTGCACAGACCAACAGCAGTGGGCATTACTGAAAATAAATAACACTTCTAGCTTTAACACTGACTGATGAGGTATTAAATAACATATGTCTTCTTCAGCTCCACAGTCTAGCCAAATTAAAAAATATATACCTACCTTTTGTGATCTATATATCAAAAGCCTTCAGTGGACAGTGTGCACTCCATGCTGATCCACATTTTAAGTAAAGTAATTCTTACCAATAAACAACGCAATGAGCCTATTAAGAGCTCTGTGATTAAAACTTACAGGGATTACTACTCACTTTGTCATCTACAAGGTCTTACATATTAAAGGAACATAATGTGTTTTGGGTTTTGTTTTGTTTTTTAAATCACTTAAGCCTTTCAAAAGAAGATTCACCTGATTTTTCCAGTAAATGTTGACAAAGACTTTGAGCACAGAAGATACAGATTATTCAGCGGTACTAACACCACCATACGTACTGCTGAACATAACTGCAATAATTATTTACTTCAAATCTACAATCTTTACGATGTCCCCATTATTAAGAGCTATAAAATCCTTTGAAAAATATTAAATACAGGTGCACTTCTGACAGTTTGATGGTGTTATTAAGCTGAGGCTTGCTATGTATCCTTGCTGATAAGTTACATTTATGTGAAAGGAAGAAATACTAAAGAAATTATCAGATTCTGTCTGGAAATTCTGCAAATATCAATGCCTCAAAGGAAGGAGAAAAAAACCCAGCAACAAAACTGTGTAGTAGTGATGAGGAACCCTTCCTGACTCTTACAGATCTGCAAGGGGGAAGCATACATAAGCAGCTAACATACACTAAGGAAAGTGCTTTCCCATCTTCTGTACAGAAAGCATTCAGGAACATCAGAATTTCTCTACATTAAATTATTTAAGTGTTCTAGTTCCTTCAACTCTAAGTTATTCACTGTAAATTTCTCTGATTTTTCTTTCCTTTTTTTTTTTTTTTTACCACTTCTTTCTATTACCACAGTTTAGGCAGTCTATCTGTCATATTCTTGGAGTTCTTTACAATTACTGTATTCCATAATGGCATGAGTTGGGTTTTTTTCCACTGTAGAAAGCCCTTTTAAGTCAATCTCTTTCCATCACCACAGTCCATCCAATATGTCCCTCACTGCTCTAAAATATCCTTTTCTAACTTGGTTTACATTCTTTCTCCTTGATCCCCATTGGAGAATTGAACCTCTCTGCTGAGCATACTGTAATTCAAGTCACAATCCCAAATCCTCACACCAGTTCTCTTTCTTTCTTACCTCTGTCCTGTTTTCTTCACTCCACATTTTAAGGTTGCTGGGGAAATAACCCTACTGGTCAATAAGCTGCTGCTGATAGTGGAAGTAAGATGTTAGAGCTAGTATAGAAAATAGGGAGTTGTATTACTAAGCACACAAAGCTCAGCAACAATCAGTACATCATCGACTTCTGCTGGTGTCAATGGTTGATGCATAGACAATACAGAGCCAGAGGAAGATTTTGTTCCATTTAAGCTGTTGTTCCCATTTGCATAGCTGATTATCTTAAGAGGCTTAGAAGACAGACCTAAGACTAAGAGCTCTACTATTTTAAGTTTTTCCTTTCCTCTGTGAGGAAATAGCAGAAAAAGCAAAAATGTAAGCACTGCTAGGGAGCAGGTTCATGTCTATGTAGGGGTGAGTACCAGGACAACTGATGCCAGATACCTAAACTTCTGCAACAGTCTACAGGCAGACTCAGGCTCTGTAGAAGGAACTTTAGCTCTCTTATCTTTTTATGATGCATTTTCCTGCCATGCATCTCATTCACTGATAGTTTAAAAGCTCCACCATACTCCATATTGAACATTTTTTAAAGCAGTGGAATTGGCATTCTCCCATAGAAGACAGTAAAAGCATATAAAAACGTTAGAAGTGAACTTTAAAATGGAGAAAAGAACGCACTAATTTGCAGTCATGTAAGCACTGAGTCCTTTCTGGGAGTCTTTACTTCCAGAAGGCATAAACCTGCTGAGAAGGCAGTAAAACGTGATCTATTCACAAACTTTCTATCCCCCAGCCTGAAGAAATGAGGACAGCTCTTTGATTAAGTCCCATCAGTACATGTCTTCAACACACAGCTTGCACACATGCATATGAATTCAGGAGTGAGTAACTGGGAAAGACTGAAATCACCTTTGACTTGCTAACATGTCACTGACAGGGAAAAGCTACAGGGACAGATCTTAGAACAGCATTTTGAAAAAAAAAGAAAGAAAGGAATATGGACAGATGTGTATCATTTCACAGATTGCATGTGTGACAACCCACAGGCAATGACGATGGCTAAAACTTACCTTAACTATTCACTCATTTGACAATGAACAATAGTAAATATTAGTAAGGATTTCCCAGGAAAATAAGTTAGCTTTTACATAACAATAAAGAACGAGAGGCTAAAGCACATACAGAATCTGCTGACACATGCAGTGCCATTTCAACCTTACTAATACTAACCCTACTAGTACTTGAATGTCCAGGAAGCAAAAGGGGAACAAAGTATGGAATACAGCAAGGGTTCCTTTTAATTGCTCAATCAACATGATGTGTCATTAAGGTAAATGAATGACTACCAACATTTTGTAAATAAAGATCAGCTCACTATGTTACCACATTTGAATAAGGTTACATCAAAACCAAGCCTCAGAAAATAACTGGTGCATACAGCCAGTGAAATATACAAGACCCCACACTTCAAGATGACAAACTAAGCTGATAGATTTCAGAATGACCTTATAATGGGTCCTAAAACAGTAAATTGTGGCAGGAAAGCATAATGCTTGCATAGAGAGAATGGATTAGACATAAAATGCATCCTGCACAATAACTGATTATGTCTAGGCTTCCTTTTATTAATACATCTGCTACTTTACTTTTTCTTTCAAAATACCAAGAATTAAATGCACTTGAATGCTTTCCCCTGACTAGAAAATTGTAAAAGCATCCGATCGTAGAATCACTGAATGGTTAGAGTTGGAAGGGACCTTAAAGATCATTGAGTTCCAACCCCCCTGCCATGGCAGGGACACGTTCCACTGGAGCAGGTTGCTCAAAGCTCCGTCCAGCCAGGCCTTAAACACTTCCAGGGATGCGGCATCCACAGCTTCTCTGGGCAACCTGTTCCCAGTGTCTCACCATCCTCACAGGAAAGAATTTCTTCCTAATATCTAATCTAAATCTCCCCTTTTCAACTTTAAAACTGTTACCTCTTGTCCTATCGCTACACTCCCTGATCTGATCTTAATAATCTAACATGCATTAATTTTCTAGAAGTATTTAAAGAAACGTAACTTCTCTGCTTTTAGCTACTTGAACAAGGAGGCCCATTAAGATAGAGACACCAGCACAGGTAGCAGCTGTCACAGCCAACCACAAAACTAGCTTAAGAACAAGAGTCTTTGGAAAGTAACAACAGCCTCTCTATCTGACTAACACCCAGGAACAATCAATGAGGGAGACAGAAGAGTGGCAGTTAGACCTCAGTCTCGAGTTTCTCAGGTAGGAGAGGCACTATCGTGCTACAGCACTCCCCCACTGCACATGCAATAGCTATGCAGGGAATTATGAATGGTCCTGTAACTCTTCCTACACAGGAAGACACCCAGGTGGGAAACATGGAAAAACAGCAGCTGCCTTCCCTGCTGAATCCCCTGTATCCTCACATTAACTACTTCTTGTTGGAGGGCTGGCCCCTCCTTTTCTACTATCTTATTATGATGTCCTTTTGATTTGATAATAGAAGATGGCTCTATTGTCTGTCTTCTTTCATCTTTCTGCCTATTCAACTTATTTAGTAGTGACGTGCTTGTGTAAAATCAAGTCCTTCAGCAGAACCTGCATTAGAAGGTATCATGCAGTTTGGCTTCCTGTGCTAGCTGATCAAGGACCTTCTCCCTCTCCTGAATAAAAGACAGAGAGGGCAGATGCAGTTTTAAGTTCATTGTGAAACAAAAAAAAACCACTCAGAGAGGAACCAGAAAGCAACATCAGATTTTCTGAACATTTGCAGTTTAGGAGATTTTTTTCCAAGTGAAGGATAACCCCAAGCAGAAAGATCTTGAAGATGGCCATTTCCAGGCAGCCAAAGGAAAAAGGGCAAAAGCATTTTCTTCCTCTTGACTTCCTATCTTAGATCATGACCTTTTTACCATGGCCCTCTTTCCTGAGGGACAACCAGCTCTGGCAGCGTGACAGAAGCTACTAGGAGACATTTCAAATGCCTAGATGTCTTCTCTGATCTTGCCTTCTTGAACACATCTTTGCAGACACAACAAACAGAATGAAGGGAGCTGAACTACTTTTTGTAGTTGCTCTTCTACCAGCTCAAACCAGTATCTCTAAACAAGTGCTACACAGCTCACCTTAACTTCTCAGCAGGAAGGAACCAAAGTAGAGGTCACGTATGCTGCAGCATTTCCAACAGGAACATTAATGATAAGAAAGTTAGCTGAGCAGAACTAATTAACAGGAGGAAGGCTGATCTAGATACAGAGGGTAGAACAGGAGGATGTAAGAAAATCCAGAGAATTGTGCAGAAAGCTAAAAGACAGTATGGAAAATAGGTGTACAACCTGATTCAAGTAAAAGGTAGGGGCATATTATTATAGTGTCTTGCAAACACACCACCAAGGAAACGAAATATTTTCAAGTCTCTGGACCCTTCAACTTGTCCTATACACTACTCCTCCTTAGCTCACTGGTTATTGTTTCTCACATGAGCTGAGGCAGCCTGCGTCCAGTCATCCTAATTGGAAATGTCTATACAACACCGCACACAAACCTCACTGTATATATATATGCACAATTTCAAGGATGTTCTAATCTCATTGAGTTTTGTACTGAAATGTGTAAGTCAGAGCTGAAATGAAAGTTTCAGAAGTCACACATGCATCTCTGATGTTTTAACATAACCAGTATCTCGGACATCTGAAATGTTAGTCTTACAAAGTTAAGTCTTTTCCCCAGTGGAACTGCAACTTTCCTCACTGTAGGACTATAAACCACTGCCAGCAGGTATCTTCTT
This sequence comes from Thinocorus orbignyianus, assembly GCA_013400375.1. NCBI lineage: Eukaryota > Metazoa > Chordata > Aves > Ciconiiformes > Thinocoridae > Thinocorus > Thinocorus orbignyianus. The sequence goes on along the minus strand of VXBW01006074.1, from coordinate 865,151 downwards.
GCAGAGATAAACAGCTTCAGGAAGACTAAACACCAAACAGAAACTCACTAAGTAGCTTTTAGCACCTGGTTGGCCTTGCCAGGATTCGAACCTGGATCATCTGTATGGTCAGACAGAGGCTTCCACTGAGCACAAGACCAGCTTTGGTGCATGTCCCTCCCTCACAATTGCTGTTCTAAAACCTCTGCAACTTTCAAGCTGTTTCTGTTCTGTCAGGGACTGTGGAAAGGGGAAGGAAACATTCTGAAACAAATGTTAGAGGAAAACAGCAAGAGACAACCAGTAGATGACAGTAAATAAAAACAAAAGTGTGGAGAGAAACTGAATCTTGCCTTTGGCAGCATAATAAAAGCAAGGCATTTTACCTTGGTATTTTTCAGAGTCTGGTATTGCTTTTGTCTTCTTTTTTGGCAAATTCACTCGAGGATCTCCAACAGTGAGGCCCAGTATTGTACCTGGTGGCATTTGTGATGGTGAACTCAGCCCTTTAAAAATACACAGATGAACACTGCCATGAAACCACTAATTAAGCTGTGATCTTTTTCAGCACTATTATTTTGTGCATTTTTGCCTGCAGGGATGTGACACCACTGTCTGTCAGAGAAGCAACGCAGAGTACCCAGTCCAACAGGGTCTGAAAATTCACCAATGCTTCTAAACATCCAATAACAAAAGACAACAACAGCAGCATAAGACTTAGTTTGCAATTACATTTATGCTTAGCGTAGAAGTGAGGCCACTCTCACAATTAACAGACTCAATTCATCCCTTACATTTGACATACCTTCTAAAGAATATAGAACCTTTTTTTAAAAACTTGCCTTCCAGAAAAAGAAAATTAAAAAAGGTTTTTAAAAAGTTTTACCTCATCTCTGCTTAACTGCCTCACATTGGATAGCTCGAGTATAGTGTGAGATCTACCAAAGCCAATTCCTTACCTGCTTCAGTGCTAGAAAGTGAGGAAATGTTGTTAACTTCATGATACTTTACAATTCAGCCAAGTATAAAACTGTTCACTAGGAACAAAAATATATAAAGCAAGGTATAATACTTTCACTTTGGGTAGGAGCCTACCATTTTATCTGTGTACAACTTATTGACTTAATATGGCATTTATGGGGGAACAGAGTGAGATTATACAGCAGACTGTATATCCACCAACAGCAATCTCAAATCTAAGTTCATGAAGATAAGCAGCAAGATTCAATTTGTTTATTAAGAGTTTGTACTACACAGTGGATTAAAAATCCCTTAAAAAAAGTTGATGTAACATTTCTCAAACCTTTGACACATCACAGTAATTACCTAAGCACATAGGTCAAGCATAGATGAAGCAAAAAATAAGTGTTTCCAAATTGAAGTCAACTTATTAGCATGCCAGTTTTGACCACTAGAGTTTAAGAGTTTCCCCTTCCTCCCATAGAACCCACATGCCCAAATACCTTCTAATAGCTCAAAGATAGCACTTTGACGTTGATGAAGAGATACTTTTTCAGAATCCTTGCAGTTTTCTACCCACCAGTTATTCAGTTCTGTCTCTGAATCTGCCATCTCCTGTAAAACAACACATCTAATTAAACTCAAGAGGTCATGCAGCATTTTCTGTAAGTATGAACTCACTCTCAGTTTGCCTTAATCACTATGGTTCCTTTCTTCCTCTTCAAATTTCAAACCAAAATATTTTTTCCCTGATACAACCTATTCCTATACTCTACCTTACAGTAATCCCTTGTATGTTGTTCAGTTTAACCTGTGCTTCCAAAAAAACCCCAAAGCAATCCACAATGCTTCCCAATTCTGTCATTAATTATTCCTTACAGAAAGTCAGAGATTTCATGGCTGAGTCATGTTTGCTACAAGTGACAAAAAAAGCCCACATTAAAACCACAGTGATGCTATGTGCCAAGAGGTGAACAAAAAACTAAATCAAGGAGAAACTGCATATTTGATTGAAAACACAAAGGTTTTCTATACCTTACATGTCATGCCCTTTGGCTCTAGATGCTCTAGCTCAACAGTTGAGAAACATGATCCATGGTTTGTCAAAGACCATGAATTATTCTGGACCTCTCAGCACAACACACCACTACAGCAGAAACTTCACAGCCTGCCCAACACCATCATTGCTTCTATTTTCTTCCTATCCCCACTTAAAATCCAGATAGGAACTCCTTCCAAGATTAGTGTTAGCCAAGTGAGTCAATACAAAGAAGCTAAATGAACAGAAATATGTAGGTTAGCCTTTATAATAAGAAAGGCTTCACAGTTTATAATCCTTTCCAGCAAAAACAAGCTTGCACAGTCTAGAAATCTTATCAAAATGACAGTAATTGCCAATTTCCTTACTGTTTGGAGAGAAGCAGCCTTCAAGGTCTCTGTAAGGACAGAGTGTGATAATGGGCCAATCAACCGGTACCTGAGAATCTCCATAGTTCTATCACTGAAACAGAGGAAAATTTCAGGTGAATGTCCAATTGTACAACACACCTTTTTCCCTCCAGAACTGTTAAGCCAGAATTCAGCCATATTAATTGGTTATGGGTCACAGTTTCTGACTCTACTGTGAACAAACCTGATCACAACACCAGTAGTCTGCGAGATCCAAGAGTAGGACTGGAATGGATCTCTAGTGCCATCACCAATTATTTTTTTCACTGGCACAGCTCTTTCTCCTTCTTTATCCTCCTTCTTTCTTTTCTTGCCAAGGCCCAAAACAACATCCATTTGTTTTTCCTCTTGAACTGATGCTGTAACAGGCTCAGGAATATAAATTTCTTCAGGCTGTGTACACTGAAAAATTGCTTTTAGCTCCCTCAGTATGTCCTTAAGAAAAATGAACAGTTTGGATTAGGATGCTAGATGGCACATTACAAAGCTTAAGTACAGTTTTAAGAATTACACTCTATTATTTACTTTCCTATATGGATTTAGAGGAATCGATTTCATTCTGCTGAAGTCAGGGCTTACTGTTAAGAGCTGAATGTAATGCTGAGTTTTGCTAAGAAGTCATTCTCACTCAAATTAATGTAAGAAAAATTGCCAGTGCACAAAATTTTACTCTTATTTGTTTTTCAGTTCATAGCTAAGTATCAATCATGATTACCTGTAATGAGAAAAAACTGCCTCTTGGGGGTGCCAGTGGGAAGGACGTGAATCAAGCAAAATCGTATTGCAAATGTAACCTGAAGCAAGTTAACACTAGAAAATACTCCTAACAAGCTCAAATACTAAAAAGCCTCACACTTCAGAGGCATGCAGCTTCGATAAAAGGTTTGTAAAAACAAACTGCAGCGTGTAAATATTGTTAAAGCAGAAACAATTTGCCAACTTTTAATTCCAAAAGCGATGGATTACATCCAGCTCTTCTACAACTTTGAGAAGGTGCCTTCAGCATTAAAAATGTACAACCCGTAAAGAAGTAAGAGTTCAACTGTGAAGAAAAAGACACCTGTTTGAGAGCTGGATGCAGCCAGATCCACAACTGTCTGTTTTCAGAGTCATTCCTGGGTTTCCAAATAAATGTAACAGGACCAAGCATATCCTCTGGATAGCGATCTGCTCGGTAAAGATTCAGGGAACCCTCGAATCTTCCAGACAGACAACAAGCCTCTTCAAATGTTAATCCTAAAGAAGAAGATACTTATTGAAAAACAAAATAATCTTCCCTTTAAAAAAAAGAAAAAAATAAAAATGAAATTCAGTCTCACTGCTGGGACAGCATCAGAGAAAGAACAAGTACCACAATTAGTTTATTAAAAAGCAACTGAAAATAAGAACACCTTGTCCTAGTATGAGACACTTAAATTATGGTTTTCAACCAAAGTAACAACTTGGTATCAATTCTGTCACTACTACTGAGATTCACAGAATATTAAAAAAGGAAAAGGATGCCTCACCCTTGAGTCTATTCAGAATCTTAACTTTATTTTGAACTACATAAAATTTACCTGTGTCAATACTACATATTCGGGCAAGTTGCTTCAGAAGCTCGTTCTCTTTACCAGTCAACTCCAGGCAACAATAATATGATAAGTCCTGAAACAACAGGATAGTGGTAAAGTGAGAATAATTCTTGAAAGCGAGCCTGCCAAGAAACAACCAGACAAAGCTTCACAATTTACACTGAAGAAGTAGTAATTTTTCCCTAAAATTTGTGTCAAAGAGAAACAATTTTCCTTTTTTAAATTAAAATTGTTAGTTGTAGGAGAGCTTTCAGGCATTTATTATTCGAGGGCCAACGCACCTCTCAAGCCAACAGACCAAAAAGGACACAGAACAAAGAGCCTGTCTTCAAGAGCATCCTGCTCAGGAAGATGATGCAGGGATTCAATGCATCTCTCAGCTCCCAAGAGGGCTGAAGACGCAGCACTTCAGTCATAGTTACTGTAAGACTCTTCTAAAGGTTCATCTTGCTCTCTCTGATACTCAGCACCCTTCATTGCAATTATGAAGTCACCCATTTCATACTTAGCAGTTATTAACAGCTGACACAACAGCACTTCAAAGAGACAGAAATATTCATTATAACTGAAAAGTTGATTACTACACCTTGGCAACACAGAAAACAAGTTTTAAAACATGTCAATGTGATACCTGAAGAAGGCAGCGGTTTGTCATGGCTCGGTAACAAGCCCTGTAGCACTTCTCCGTAGGGCTGTCGCCTAAAGAGTATCCCCATTTCTTCACCATATGAAATCTCTTTGCATGCCAAATATGTGTTTCCAGCCAAATAGTCTTTCTTTGCCTGCGATTAAACTCTGCAACCAAACTTATGTGGCGCCTTCTAGCTTTGCGGCATTTAGTCTTTGACTGTTCTTTTTTCTGATGTACAGTCTTCTCCGCCTGTTTTCAAATGAGAAGACATTGAAGTAAATCTCAAAAGGACAAACTTCTGTAAAAAAAGAAAAAGGCTGACATACATAAGGACATAGAAAGCACTAGTATTGAGTTATACTTTATTCTGATGTTAGTTCTCCATAATTCCTGAAGCTAAATAACACTTCAAAACTTCATACACAAGCCCCAATCACACAAGTGCATCAAGGTTTGACTGGAAACCCTAGACAAACCAAAATCTACAAACATTCAGAAACTTCTCAGTGAACAGTAAGATCTGCTACCTCTTGTGTGAAGTTTTTGCCCAACATCAATATAAAATGAACGTGACATTAGGAACACCTGCAGACCTGAGCTTGGACAGAAGCAGTATGGACTCTCAGACTGCCAAGTAGGACCCCAAGGATTCTACGATGTGTAGAAGCAAACAAGAAAGGATTGCAGACTTGACCAAATTCTCAAGAATTACCCATTCAAGATCTGAATTATTATGGGGGAATGCATGGCTGGAGAGGAAGGTTTGACTCCCAAAGTTTGATTTGTCTTTTTGTGAAATAAAGTGGTAGAAAGAAACAGGACTTCTTAGGAAGTCCTTTGTAAGCTTACCAAGGAATAGTTGACAACAGACCACAGATTGTAAGAAAGGCACAGGAACAAGAATACTAAAAGATCACTAGCTAAAAGGATACAGAAAAAAAATGAAGCAACCTGTGACATCAAAACAGAAATGCACAAAAATAGAAAATACGTTCTTATCAGGCCCATCATTCCAGCACAGAATAGGCAATACACACCACTGGATCAATGGGATGTGACTGACTGGTTCACAAAAACAAGCAAAGCAAAAGGGATGTGGTATTGTAGATGAAAAATGTATGTCTTTAAGCTTCTGAAGACATAAGAAATGGGCCAGACAAATGTTCAGATGAAAATGGTCAGGATAAAGGATCTAAGAAAATGGAAGAAAACGCAGCAGAATCAAAAGTGTTAACCTTGAAGAAGCAGACTTCAAACTCTGAAAAGTAACAGGCAGAACTTTTGCAAAAGGAAATAGTTCAAGAGATACCACAAGCTGCAAGAAAACATGAAACAAAATAGCCTGTGCAAATATACAAATTACACCAAAGAACCTGAGGAGAGACTACATATCAGAAGAAATATCAGAAACAGAGAAAAAACACAGCAGCTGCACCAGGGCCAATTAAATAATCTCAAAAATCCAAGAATCATACAAGAAGTGGAAATAAGGATGGGACAGTAAGTGTTCAGAGCATGTTCAGAGAAGTTAGAAAAGCTATCATGTGAAAGGTGTTAAAAAGCATGACACAAAAGAACAAAGCATAAATATTAAATAAATCTAAATTAACAAGGATAGAGGTCATAACTAACTATGCAAAATAGCCCACACCTTCTTCCTTCAGCTCTCAGAAAGCAGGCCAAGCTGCATTTCTTGTCATTACTAAGAAAGCAAAACCATCGCTAACCAGAGCCTAAAAGAAGAGATACAGGTTATGAAGATCCAATAAAACATGCCCCATGGAACATGTGTGGAAGGAACTGAAGCAATTTCCGAATCACTAACAGTATCCTCATGAACTCAGGGTGCAGGGAGTAAGTTCTCAAAGAACTTAACAATGCAAGAAATATGTTTATCAGTCAACCTTAATACACAGAAAACTTACCAAGCAAACTTAGTCACTTTAAGAAGTATCTGGAGATGATAAAGTGACCGATGCCAAACATCAGACAGATCACTTCACAATAAAATCCTGCTGAACCATTTTTTAATTTTTATCTTTTCTTTTAATAAGGAGCAAGTAACTCCACAGGAGCACGCTGACTAAATGTTCAGTTCCACAAGCAACCAGGAACAGTAAATTAGCAAGCCTTAAGCTGCATGCAGCCTGCCAACAACTCCAGCAAACCTCCCACACTTGAGCTGTAACACATCAACCATCGTGCTGGCCAGGAACAGGCTATGCTGGCTTGAGGCTGGCAGAGTCACACCCAGCAGCTACAGTGGAGTGCAAGGCAGAGAGGTGTTACTGGGGACTCCTGGGATCACCTGGGCCTGAAAAACCCTTCCCGAAGTGGACAGTTTTATCATCATTACCCTTCATAACTTTTCAAGATGTCCAATAATCACAAAGCCAAGTGGTTAGTGAGGTTTGAGAACCTGTGTACGCAGGACTGTTTTGCAGATAAGCTCATCAACAAACGTACAGCTAAACACAATATATAGTCTGCCAAATACTATAATAAAGCACACTTTTACCTCTTTCCTGGCCATCTCCTGGAGCCGCCTGGGTAGGCGTTTGATATTGTGACTCATAGCTCGCCTTCGCATGTGCCTAGGCAGAGTCTGGAAAACCAGAGAGTTTGAAGACTTCTGCGCAACTGCTTTCAACATGGCATTGATCTCAGCAGCACGAGCTTGAGCAAAGGCAGACACTGGAATGAAAAGAGCTAAATCAGAGCATGGCAAACAGTAAAATTCAAAAAAAGGGACACTCTACCTACATCATGGGCTGCATAAAAAGATGAGTCGCTAGCAGATCCAGAGAGGTGATTCTGCCACTTTACTTTGGTCTTGTGAGACCTCTCCTGGAGTACTCTGTGCAGGTCTGGAGCCCTCAATATAGGAAAGACATGGACCTGATGGAGCAGGTCCAGAGGAGGGTCATGAAAATGATCGAGGGGTTGGAGCACCTCTGCTATGAGGACAGGATGAGGGAGCTGGGGTTGTTCAGCCTGGAGAAGAGGCTCTGGGGAGACCTAAAAGCAGCTTTCCAGTACCTGAAGGAGGCCTACAGGAATCATAGAATGGTTAGAGTTGGAAGGGACCTTAAAGATCATAGAGTTCCAACCCCCCTGCCATGGGCAGGGACACCTCCCACTGGAGTAGGATGCTCAAAGCCCCATCCAGCCTGGCCTTAAACACTTCCAGGGATGGGGCATCAACAACTTCCCTGGGCAACCTGTTCCAGTGCCTCACCACCCTCATAGGAAAGAACTTCTTCCTAATATCTAATCTAAATCTCCCCTCTTCCAGTTTAAAACCGTTACCCGTTGTCCTATCACTACACTTCCTGACAAAGAGTCCCTCTCCAGCTCTCCTGTAGGGTCCCGTCAGATACTGAAATACTGCTATATGATTCCCCCGGAGCCTTCTCTTCTCCAGGCTGAACAGCCCTGGCCCCTTCAGCCTGTCCTCGTAGGAAGGCTGGGGAGAGTCTCTTTACAAAGGCCTGAAGTGAAAGGACAACGGCTTTAAGTTGGAGAAGAGCAGATTTAGATTGGATATTAGGAACAACTTCTTTACTCTGAGGGTGGTGGAACGCTGGAACAGGTTGCCCAGGGAGGTGATTGAGGCCCCCTCCCTGGAGACATTCAAGGTGAGGCACGATGAGGCCCTGGGCAACCTGGGCTAGTTGGGTGCATCCCTGGTGACTGCAAGGAGGTCAGACTAAATGACCTTTGGAGGTCCCTTCTGGCCCGAACCATTCTACGACTACTCAATTCCAGCAGAGTATTCCCAGTACATCAAGCTAATGACTTCTTGAGATAAAAGTAAATAATCTACACTATTACTGAAGAAATTTAATTCTTTAGATATTCTGAAGCTTACAGATATAGTTAAGCCAACACTTATATATGAATGATTCTGAAAGCCGGGAGATAACCAACAAACCCTATCTGCAATAAGTACTTCTTTATTAAATTACAGTAGCAATCTTTTCAAGTGGTAATCAGAGAGATGAAACTACTTCAGTATGGGAAAGAAAAAAAAAAAGGAAACAGTAATCATATTACATGCCATTTTAAAATGATCAAATAAAAATATCCAGTGTTTGGTCTTGTTTTATACTTATGGAAGTGTATGTACTATCAGAGCACTGCCATATTTGTAAAGCTAATCTGCTTGCCTAAATAAATGTTCTGTTAGATGTAAAGTTGTCTTTAACTCACATCATAGGCAACACCAGTTCCACTGGCTACATTAAAAGCAGATGACTGTCAGTACTCATTTTGCTGGTAAATAGAAACCTAAATCCGTATCTCTCATTACAAGTAAGTGAAACTTTTCAACTCAGATGTCTGAAAGGACTCATTGAACAACAGCTGGTCATTCATTCTAGCACACACTTACGTATTTTGTAGAAAATTAGGAACATAGCATCAATCCTAATTTTTGCTTTCGTACAATAACACAGGCAGACAGCAAACTTAATCACCAGCACATTGCCCTGCACATATAAATGATGACCTTTTTCTTGTATACAAACCTGTTATGTATTTTGGCATTTCCTCAGAGACACTGTGGCGTCCTCCTTGCCATCCTCCTCTTCCTCTCCCCCTCTCTCCTCTATTTTGCCCTTTTGGAAAATACTGGTCTTTCCTGTAAGAAGGCTCAGATGACTGGTTTGAAAATTTCTGCTGATGATACTGCTGCTCAGAACAAACATCTCCTGGAGGGTTTAGAGATGAAAAAAGATAACAGAAATGCAAAGCAGTCTGAGTAACTGACAACTATATGCAGTCTTTCCTCATAAGATTGCACTGCACATTCCTACTATTATAGTTCATATACGTGCCTGAAAAAGCCATCAGAAATCAGAAGAATTAAGGTCCCAAGCCGTTAAGGCCCGAGCCAGTTGTGGGAGGGTAACAAGATAGCAATTAAATGATATCACAGTTTCACTATCAAGTTAGCCTAAGAACTCCTTTAATCAGAAGACAGAAGAGCTTTTCAAAAAACAGTGACTAACCTAATACATAAAGAAAAAATAAATAATTTCAGCTACTACGCAGATCCATAGTTTTATAACTCCAATTGAGATTTTTTCTTTCCTGCTTCTACAAAACATCCGTGTAACACTGAGACACTCGCTAACACTACAGAAGAATGTTATATGGATGAAAATATATGCTATTCAATAGAACAGAAAAACATAACCACGTAATCCTAGAAGATCCCTGCTACAAATAAAGTTAAGAAAATGTGTTTAATCTGGCAGTATTCCTGTAATGATATTTCAAGACAGGGCTGACCATAATTCGCTATGTCATTCTGTCTGCTTAGGAACTCTTCAGTCACCTAAACACACAGTGACACTTCAGCATTTTTTCTGTTTGACCACAAAGATGCAATTTGTTAACTTCTAAAGCCTCACAGGAACTAGCCCTGCTTTTACATGTGATTTTTTCCCCTTTTTCTTCTAGAAATGATATAAAACACGAAATGTGGGTGAGAGGGGTGGGCATAGAAATCGAAATCCAACTGAAACACAGAGGATTGAGGCGGAAACACAGCGATGAAACAAGGCCTGCAGGTTGATGGGATCCTTCAGCCTCCTGCTGCAGGGGTTACCCCGGATCCAGCCGCACCCGCAGTGCCCCAGCAACACCGCCGTGCCGGGGGGATGCCTGGCTGCCCCCTGCCAGTGTTCTGCCACAGACACAGCGACAGCAAGTGCCCAAGATCACACTGCCTGGGCCTGCCGACCTGGTGGGTAAACGGGACATTCACCACGGGCCCTGCTTCAGGCCAAACCCGCGCCCCTCGCGGTTCCCAGGCCCGGCAGCAAGGGAACGGCGGTCGCCGGACGGGCTACACCGCTCAAATCCGTTTTAAGGCGAACAAACGCGGCGGGGGGACCAGGGATTTGCCGCGCAACCGAAGTGACGGCGCAAAAAACCGCGCATTAAGGAGAACCGCGGCCAGAGCAGCCGGCAGCAGGGGATCCCACAGCGGGCCCGCCCCGCCGGCCGCCAGGTATGAGGAGAGGGGGACACCCGGCCCTGAGGGGGGACTGACAGCCGTACCTGGGGGCGGGAAGGCCCTACCTCCACCAGCGGGGAAGGGGCCGGGCTCAGTGGGCAGAGTGAGGCTGGCCGGCTGGTTCCTCATCTTCTTGGCCCGCTTCTTCTCCTTGGCTCCGGACATCTCCAGCGGGCTCCGCAGCACTGTCGGGCCCCGCACCAGCACAGGCCGCCCCTCGCTACACGCGGCCGCCCATGCCTGCACACCGCGCATGCGCACGGCACAGACACCGCATTACCCCATGACTACATTTCCCAGAAACCCCTGAGCCTGCGCATGCGCAAGACCAGCTGCCACACCACTCCCATGACTACATTTCCCAGAACCCTCCGCGGCGCGGGGGGTAGTTATTAGCAGGGCGCTGAGGAGAGAGCAGTCGGTGTTGGTAGGGGCAGTAGTATAGCAGCAAGAATGGCTTCGCTCCTCAAGAAAATAATCGGCACCACCAAGGCCCCTACTCCTCTCGGTCCCTACAGGTATGGCTTGGCTTGAGGGAGGTCTCTTGGAAGAAGCGGGAGTGGGTTTTGCCGGTAGGGTTCCCTGCGGGTCCCTCGGGGGGCTGTCTGTCAGGGGGTGTTTTAAAATGTCCCTCTAAAAGTCACTTCGGGAAAGTAACTCTGAATTTAGCGAGGAGCAGTGCATAAAGAAAAAATTGCAAGAGAAGTAGTGATTCCTCTCAAGGAAAAAGGTGCTTGTCTGGAAAAAGAATGTTGCACAGGCGAGCTCCGGTGAGTGTTCACTAACCAGTGATGGGGAGCGGAGGCTGGGCCTGATCCAGTGCATCCAGAGGATGTGATTTGGTGTGTGGATAGTTCACTGCCTGCGAACTGGCCACAAAGATGGTAAAAGGGTTGGAGCACCTCTCCTATGAGGACAGGCTGAGGGAGCTGGGGCTGTTCAGCCTGGAGAAGAGAAAGCTCTGGTGAGACCTTCTAACAGCCTTCCAGTGTCTGAAGAGAGCTCCAGGAGAGCTGGAGAGGGAGTCTTTGTCAGGAAGTGTAGTGATAGGACAAGGGGTAATGGTTTTAAATTGGAAGAGGGGAGATTTAGATTAGATATTAGGAAGAAATTCTTTCCTGTGAGGGTGGTGAGGCACTGGAACAGGTTGCCCAGAGAAGCTGTGGCTGCCCCATCCCTGGAGGGGTTCAAGGCCAGGCTGGATGGGGCTTGGAGCAACCTGCTCTGGTGGGAGGTGTCCCTGCCCATGGCAGGGGGATTGGAACTCAATGATCTTTAAGGTCCCTTCCAGCTCTAACCATCCTATGACCTTTTCTTCTTTTGAATACAACTGCCAACAGGTTATGAATGCTTTTCAGTCTGTAAGCTAGCTGCTGTAAAAATATGTAAGATGTTGTTCAGTGTTGTCACAAGTACTTTGCTAGTTGCAACAACTCTGAGAGCAATTAAAAACCCAACTTTAACTGGAGAAAAATTTCTTTGCTATTTGGTTGTTAAAACATGTTCAATAACTATAGGAGAACCTTGTGTCCATGGTACTGAGGGATTTTTACCAGGGCATTTTCTAAATTTTTAAATCTGCATTCAGGCTTTGTTTTCCCAATATAAAGCCAGGCACTTTAGTTTTTGACTTTTCCATTTTTAGCATCTTAGAGCCTTCCAGTTGCTTTTTTTTGTCTCTGTTGCTTTGAAGCTGAGCTTTCTGAGTTTCAAGCTGTATTTGTTCATGTTTATAATTCCCTTAAAGAACACTCAAAGCAGAGAGACATGACATGAAAGTTAACTTTGGTAAGCAATAAACTGTTGGTAGATTGCAGCCAGGGGCCTGGTGTTGCTTGTAGTTAGAAAACAGCTGAAGCATGGGAAGGCAACCGTTCTTCAACTGCACACACGTGTGTGTGCACACACACTCCAACTGGCCTAGCCTTCAATGTAGCTCTCCACTTATTAACTGATTAACTGATCTCTGACATTTTGTGCATATTTGTAGTTCTTCATTAAATACTGTTTGTTCTGCAGCTGATTAATTGTATGACGGGTCTAATGTGAATAATCACTAACTTAGTTTATCAGGTTTCAGTAAATGTGTCAAAGTCCAGTGAGCAAAAGTTGCACAAGAAATAACTGCTACATCGCTGCTGTGGATGGAGTCTGAGCGTGGTAACAGAGGAGTGGGGGCTTAATATGGAGTGAAGACTTGGGATGTGTGGGCTGCTGAGCTGGTTCTGCTGCAGCCCTTCTGTGTGCTTGTTGGTGACCTGTTTCTTATGTATTTTTTAATTTTCTTTATTGCATCCAACTTCCAGTACTTTGAGATGGGTAGGTAGATATATTCAAAGGCTTTTATGTGTGAGTGTCTGTACATATATACATTTTATTAATGATATTAAACTTTTAAAAAGACACAGCACAGAGATACTGTTCTTGTATCAATCAACAATCATTTCTGTAATGAAGATCTGATTAACTTTGCAGTCATTGACTTTAAAGAGCATGCATCTTAACACCCTCTCTCTGAATGATGTTCTTCCAAGGTCATATTGTCCATACGGTTACACAGTTAGGTGTCCTGAAACCTGAATGACTTTAGGCATGCACTCAGATCTCTGCTGAATCAGAGATTCAAGACTGACCCTAGTTACAGGATACGTCTGTGGTTACAGTGTGATTGGGGTTTGTGCAGTTGAAGTTTCTCCCAGCTTCACTCATGCATTTGACTGCAGTAAAAGTACAGCCTTTAGCTGGTAAATTGTTAATAACCTCAGTGAATGGAGGATTCCACTGGTAAGCATGCCAGGAGAAAGAAGTTGAGGAGCAGACAAGGGGACCCAATAAGGCTGCTGCAGATGTTTATCTGGCAGTGGTACCAGAATGTATCAGCATGTTTTTTCCCCAGTTGTTTGTGATTTAGCATAGTTTGAAGGCCTTTGTTGGGATAAACGTTTTATTGTGTTATTTGCTTTATAATAAGCAGTAAAGACTATCTCTTTTTTTAGAGAGCTCACACCTTCTTATCACATGGTTCTTTGTGCTTCAGACAGAAACAGAAGTTTGTCATTTGGAGACTTGTGCCTCAAACAAAGCAGGACATTGTAGGAGAGAAAATAAAATTAAAGAAGCACGTGTGTTTGGTTCATGAACACAATTTCTATCAAGAAGTTGGCGTTAGCGAGAAAGCTACTTCATTCACTAGTTTCTCTTCTTCAAATGGTGTAGTTTTGTGATTTACTCCAATTTTGTTAGTCAATGGTAGAGAAAATAATCACCACATAATATTTTCCTATATCGGATGAGCTAGTGACTATTTTTATCCAGACTGATGTAGGACAGGAGTAAAAGGAAAGATGGGAATGATGGCAATATTCAGATAGCCTAACTAATAGTTTTACTGAGTCCCTAACTTAGGTTCTTCCCCTGTGAAGTCAATGGGTTGAGCCAATCCAACTGAGTCAATCTCAATTAAGAGAAGAGATGGAATGAAAATGTTCTCTGAAAGAGTCTCTTTCTTTCTCCATTGGCATTAGATTAATTTAGATATTTCAGGGAGGTGCCTAACTCTAGTTTATGTAATTTGAGAGGCTTGTTGAACTGTCAGATTACTGCCTTTTCTTGTGGAATTGGAAGTGATAAGGAGAACAGTGTTGACACCACAAACACTTTCAAAATAGCTAACTTCTTTGCAAAATACTTTTAATTACCCCCTGAAAAGAAGTAAATTATGTCTCTTGCATAATGTTTGCTAGGTAGTTTAAATCCTTGTTTTAATCTTTTAATCTTTGTGGTAATTAGAGACGTTAATAATCGCCAACTGTACTTCAGCAAAAACACACCTGACATTTATATAAAAATGTTTTAGAAGTAGCTTGAATTGTGCATTTTTCTGAGCTAACCCAGCCAACAGGTCATCCAGGTTATTTTGAGAGGAGTGATCTGGGAATGGAGTGATCCAGGTGCTGATGGGCCAAATTCATGACTGGAGGAATAACATGAGAGAGTGAGCACTCATGGCTTCACCTCGCAGCTGTAACTCATTTATCATGGTGCCCATTTGAGAATAAAACGGTACAGTTACTAATCATCTCTTTTCTGGTTTGGGGTTGTTTGTGGGGTTTTTTTAAACTTCATTGCTCTACAGGTGAGGCGTAGATGAAAGGTACTGACTGCCCATCAAACTGGGATGGAATAGTTATGTGGGCAGGTAAAAAAACCCCCACATTTGTTCTGCCTCCCCTCTATGCTGTGTGAAAACTGTGTAGTGGTGTCAAGTGTTGCTGTATTCATGCCTTTTGCCTTTCCCAGAAACAGGATTATTGCATCAAAAGCAGAGCTGTGCTAATGCATCTGTGTCTTTCCGTAGGTGATCTAATTGCAGGTCTCCCAAAGCATAAGCAGATTGAACGTATGACTGTGCAGACTTGTGCATGCATAACTTCAGTCCTCTATCTTTCTGAGATACAGCACACTGCTGAAGAAAACGTGAAGGGTGTTTTCAGACAGTTAAATGTTTTGATGGCCAAAGATTAAACATAAAATATCACTTATGTTTTCAGCCAAGCGGTGATGGTCGACCGGACGATGTACATCGCAGGACAGATAGGTATAGAACCTTCCACCGGGCAGATTGTCTCTGGAGGGACAAAGGAAGAAACTAAGCAGGTAAGAATGTCTTCTAGCAGTAAACTTGTGATGGAGTTGGCATGTACGTCATTAAACACAGACCCTAGTAAAAACCCTGGCTTTGAGATGGGGAAAGATTTGTTACCTCAGTAGCAAAGAGGTTCTGTGAGGTAATAGGTAGGATAAGATGGTCCTACATCATGGATTTACATCTAATGAATGGGTGGCTTAATACTGTGGTATATTAGAAGCTCCCTCTTATTAATTTACTTTTTAATCTATTATGATTTTGCTAACTGATGACAGTTAAAGATTCACTGGGTGAATTTATACTGTAACTTGAATGTAGCCAGATTGCAGTGTGTATTCACATACCCACCTAAATACCACCCAGCTGATAGTTACAAGATTTCTGTCTCATTTTTCATTAGGCTCTAAAAAACATAGGAGAAATCCTGAAAGCTGCAGGCTGTGACTATGGCAATGGTAAGTGTGGCAGTGGTGGTGAGACTCATTAGTGGTTGGTTTTACCTGCCTGGATTAAAAAACAATAAAGTGACCTTTTAAAGAAAAAAAAGGAAAAAACCCACCAAACCTGTTTGCTAAACACACAGTTGTCATCAGTAGCTGAAAGAGACAATAGGAATCATGAGTCTGGGTTAAAAGAGAAAAGAGAAGTCAATGTGCAAATGTTTGTTATGGGTATCAATGGGACACCACTTTTAACCATTACCTCCTGTCCACAGTACTAATATTTTAATTCTAACCAGTAGCACTCAATCCAGACAGAGTTGCAACTGGCTACAGGCACTTTAAACATCCTAGATTTTGCTCCAGGTAAAAGCAGGTCTGTATCTATGGTGTTAATATTCCAAGCACTTTCGATGCCTTTTTTTGAGGAGGACTCATAATGAAGTCAAACCAGGATTAATGTTGGTTTGGGCAGTCATGGGTAAAAAGTTCTAGCATAGACTATAACTTCAGACCTCTTACTGACTTCTTTTTTGGCAGCAAATATTAGATGTAATTTTTGCCAACAGTTGGTTCATAAATGCTTTTTTTTCAATTTGACCTGCTTCTCAATTCTGTGCCTCTTGGAAGAATTAAGATCAAAATCTAAAAGATATATTTTCAGAGCTGGCCAGGAACGTCTAGTTCCTTAAAGTTTCATTGTGCACTAGGTATTCAGATGATTCTCTAGGTGGTAACTCAATATCTTTTTGCAAAACCTTTCAAAATGTTTAGAATATTTGAGAGAAATTTATGAAATCAAACCAAGAAATGCACTAAAGTTTTTTCAACTTTTATAGAAAAAGTCAGAGGTCCAAAATAACAGCAGGTATTTAATTTCTAGTTGTGAAGACTACGGTTTTGATGGCAGACATGAAGGACTTCAATGATATCAATGATATTTACAAACAATGTAAGTAGATCTTTTATTTCTGTTTTATCAGTGTGGCTTGTGGAACAAATTATATTCACAGTAAGGAAGTATTTTAATGACTCAGATGTTGTAGTTCCAGATCCTTTGAGATTCCAGTAGAAACAGAACATTGGGGAAAAAAACCCCACCAACATTTAATTTGCAAGCACCAAATAGCACAGCCCAATTTCACGTGGATTTGTGTCCTACCATCCCACTAACTCACTGTCATGTGAAGATCAATTCCTGCTACCCCTACAGGTTTACCTTCCATGCCTCTTTATTTTGACAGCTGCTGTGCTGTCCCTAAAGCAATTCTGCTATAGGCAGCCTTCAAATGCTTAATTTCAGATATTTATTTTTTTAAAATCTCCATTTCTTTAAAGTCTGTTTTTAAAAGAGAAAGATCTGTGGGTTACTGCTGTGGGTCAGGGCTCTCTTATACAAGGATAAGCCACACTGCTCTGCTTAAAAAAAGGATAAAGCCTGGTTAACAAAACTGAATGTAGACTGAAGCAGGTGATTCCAATGAGCCATATTGTGAGGAAGATAGGAGAGTGTGCACATGAGCTCCTTATTTAGCTTTGGGTTTAATTAGACAGTAACTCTCTGGTCTTTGCAATAGGATGATCACTGTTCTGATTTGGTGTTTCTGTTTCAGCCCAGTTGGTGTTAAGCCTGTGCAGTGTCAGCAGTGGCACGTTATCGCTGGCTGCTGGGTCACAACTGTAGCTGCCCTCCTGATAATAAGTGGTAGCTTGCTGAGATATCAGACCAATCAGTGACCAAAAAAAAAACCCACACCCAAGAGGGAAATGATAACTGGCACAGAAATCTGTTTGTCTTGTAGCCTTGAACTTCAAACTGTTCCAATGGCTGCGCTTTATACCAATTACTTTGAACTGTGCTTTATCAAGCGAAGTTAAGTGATTTGTGGATATTTCTGTTTGAATTACAGTTTTCAAGACAAACTTTCCAGCCAGAGCAGCTTATCAAGTTGCCGCTCTGCCAAAAGTAAGTGTCACTTTTCTGCCTACAAAAAAAGTTAATTTTCTGAAATTCTGTATTTCTGAAGCATTCTGACAGCTTTGCAATTGAAGCTGTTCCAGAATAAGAAATTACTTTAATGAAAACTCTTCAGTATTTATTTTTTTCCTAAGTATGCCAGTCTTGTTTTCCACACAAGAGAAGAGATCTGAATATGAGAGAGAGAGATTTCTTGATGGTGGAAGATGGCTAGAATGCTAGAAATATGAGTTTATAATAAGTAAGAGGAAAGTGAATTTTTGGTATTAACGTTGCTAGATTAGTAATACAACTATCAAGAGTATACTCTCCCTCAAATGTCTCTCTTCTGAAAAGGTTGTATATATCCACTTGCTTCGTAAAATAGATATACCAAATTTCTAATGGGTTTCTTCATTGTTTTCTCACAGGGTGCCCGAGTTGAGATTGAAGCTGTTGCCATTCAGGGACCCCTCCAAGATGCTTCAGCCTGACTATAAATAGAGACTGAATATCCTCCAACAGCGGTTTTAGACTTAACACTTCTCCCTAACATCCTGTTTCTACAATTGCCTGTCAGCAGTTAAGTACAGTTGAAAACACTAAACTTGCCAAGGAAAGGTGCTTTCTTCTGGCTTGTGGCCTTGGATTCTCTAAAATAAGAACTTACAGTGAGTTCTGTGCAGGCAGACCCTGAAACCTGCAGGAGTCCTGCTAAAATCAGCTGAGCTCAATTGCAGGACAGGGCCTTTGATTTGTGGCAGTGACTGGATATTCAGATACTAAATACAGGCTTGGGTGATCTGGACATGGAAAACTAATGATTTGTAATAGCAGGTTTTTAGTAACGATTTTAAATTAGAAAAAATGGGAAAACAGTAGAATGTGAATTACTTAGCATGTATGTTTTCACTTAGGTGTTTTGGGGAGTTTTGCTGAATTTGTTTCAGAACTGTCTTAAAGTCTTTACAGAATAGATTACAGTTGGAGCTTGTTTTCAGATGGAAGCAATTAAAGTTAATACTAATTTCATAAAGAAAATGATGCTTTTCTGATATAAAGTGCTAACTTTATAAATCAGCTGTAATTGAATCTGTACTTGGTAAACTTTCGCAATTCTTTTCATAGAATTCAACTCTTACTATCTTTTTTATTTTTTTTAATTTTTTTAAATCAAACATCAAAGCAAAACACCAAGTAATGATCGTGTTTAATGACAATAAATGATAACTGCATCTATAAAACTGTGCTTGTCTATTCTGGGAACAAACTTTTCTTTCCTTGGTTATGCTTTGATACTCCATTAGGAAAAAAGTCCCTATCTTGCCTTTCAATAAGTAATAATGCAAACCAAAATAATAGGTTTTATTATCTATTTCCTAATAGCTTCCTGTCTTTGAGGACTATCATCCTTAGCTGTCAGCTGTAATGGCATCACATTTTTCTCTGCCATTAAGGACAGAAACATCTGCCTGATGAGGGTAATTAAGTGATATTAAGAAGTCAGACTGGTTCTGCTACCAAGTTATCCCATCCCTCTGCATTTGTTTTCTGACCAAGAAGAAATGGGTAGTGTGTTTTTCAGGAACTAGTTTGAAAGTCATCTGCCTCATGGTTGAGCTGATTTCACGCAGCCATGTGACTACGCTCTGTGTTGTTTATTGAGAAGGAAATGAGCAGATAATGAAATGAAGCAAGACAATACTTTTGGTATTTCAACCAGTGAGCTTCCAAGCAACAGCCTTTGAAAAATACCTGACTTCTGTATAGAAACTTTCTACATGTAAACTTTATTAGTCTTGGTCTCAGCAATTTGTCTCCTTGGCTGTACCATTAGTGTCTTTCATGCTCTACAGCTCTGACTCAGGAAACAATCCCACCTAAGAAAAAACATGCCTAGTCCTGTTAGGAAGGGGCTAGTGCTAACATGAAAATGACTTTCTGGGAAACATGGAGTTAATGTTGCTTCACTTTGTCAGCAAAGACCAACATTAATGAATGGAGTTAAAGTTTCCCAATCTACATTTGTGTTTCTCTGCTACAGCTTTGCTCAGATATATTTAATTTGTTGGGCTATATTTCATTTATTTTTAACAGATTTAGTTTTAGTTCACCTTCAGGAGGTTTCAGCAGTACTGAACACGAGCTACGGTTATCCCCTTCTTACCTCTCACGTTATCCTCCACCTCTTTACTTGTGCCGTGCTGCCTCTTTGCCAACCTCGGGCCACTAGATGGCAGTTTCCAGGTTTTTTTGGTGTTTGCTGCCTTGTCCATTTGCTGATGTGTCCTGTATAGACCTCCTCTGCATGTCCTCACTAGTGTGAATGTACCATTGCTTTCTGCAGTAAAGGACAGTCTGAGGCTGAAATGCAAGTGAGACACCTCAAAAAAAACAATGACAACTCACACACACACACAGCCCAACCGAAAAAAAAACAACATACTGGGTACAGCTAACAAACCACAACACAATCACTTCACTTCCAGTAAAAATGCAAGAGTACCAGTAAGCTTTTAGCTGGAGACCAGTTTCTTGAAGGCCTTGGATCTATATATGCTTTCTTCAGGTACTGGATTTCTAGCATAACTAAACTAAACAGTTATTAGCTCTTATTTACAGCTATAACAGAGCAGTTCTCAACATAAACAATCAGCTGTCCACAGAGATGTTTAAAATTTTTATTTTTTTAAGCAGAGTTATATTTTTTATTCTATTCTTTAAGACAAAAAGTCTAAGCCCCATAATTCTCCAATATGAAAAGCAACTATTGTGGATCTCTCTTGGGTCTTAGTCCAGCAAAGTACACAAACATTGAAGAAATCTTAACTGGAACTAAGTTAAGCTTAGCTTTTTTTTTGTTTGCTGGACTTAACCTCTAGCATGCAAAATGCGAAGCTGCAGTTCAGCTTCTGACAAACTTATTTCTCCATTTAAAATTTGTTTCAATCACATACAACTTAACTTAAGAAAACAACAAAACAGATCCTCTATTTCTGTGGAAATAAATCAATACTTAAATTTCCACGTTCTAGGTTTCTTTGAAGTAGTTTGGGTTGGTTTTTTTTTGTTTGTTTTTCAGAAAGATTATATTCTCTACAGATTAAACAATGCAAAAATAAAGCTCAGTACATAATTTTAATAAAATTTTCTCTGTTAAAACTCATAGCTGAACTTAAACTGCTGCAATCTTCTGCAACAAGAACCTTGCTCTTGCTGCAGTTTCTACCTGAAAGCAGTTCTTCACTGGGTGAAAGAGCCAACCCTCACCAGCCAGGATGCCAACCATCTTCTGAGATCCTAACCCAAGGTGCACGGGTGTCTGCAAAGAGCCGACAGAGTGCAAATTTAGCCTCTTCCAGGGCTGCATTTACTGGGAATTGAAACAAAATTCCTACCGGAATTTTCTTGTTAGCTTGGAAATTGAGTTTATTCCTTCCAGTGTCCTGCCTAGCACTCCCCGTGGCATCGAATTATGACCTCCACCTTGCGTGAAGTTAAGGTCTGAAAATGGTCTAGCTTTTGATAAAAATTGAAGATTGTTTTTTATGTTTTACAAAACAACCAACAAAAAAAGCTATGGTGTATTGCCTTGTCTTTGGAGGTTTATCTTGTAGACAGACACTGCAGCATACCTACTTCTCAGCCTTTAACATGAGAAAGCTCTTTGATCCACAGAACAATTTCTGCCCTTGGCAATCTCTGTGATGTCCCAGGTTTGCAGAGCCAGAGAACTGCCCGTATTTTGGCCCTTTATGCAGAGCACAGGCTTTGGTTGCTTACAGACCAGGAACACGAGTCCCCAGTGGATTCCTCAAGGCAGGGGTGTTCAGCATTCCTCCAGCAGCCAAATTCTGATCTTGTGGTAATTTAAGCCATTAACATTTCACCTTTAGCATACTGTCAAGCATCAACTATCATTCAGAAAGGAAAAGGAAAACAGCTTCCATTTGTTGTAACCACAGAATATGTAAGGACTGAAGATGACTGAGAAGGGTTGACATTGTTGAGTCATTGACTGGCTAATACTTGTTTCCAACTAGCATTGCTTAATGACCTGAAAAAATTAACAGTGAGGAAAGGTCCTGTGTTGCCACCTGTCTTCCTTGTAACAGCAGTGCCAGAATGGGTGCCTCTGAGGTGAGCAGGCTACCTTGAGTCTTTTCATATTTTATTTCCAGGTGCAGTGTCCTCTGTTGCTATGAAGATTATGAATCTCGGTCAGAGAACTCCTCTTGGTTTATGCTTTGAACTTGTTCAGTGTAGCTGGGCAACCTGCAACTCATGATCTAACACACAGCTTGCAAGTAGTCAGCATGGCTCCCGTCTCCTGTGCTTGGGAGCAGGACCACGCTGGCACAGGTGCTGGTGGCCAAGTCAAATTCCCAGCTGACAGGAGGAAACCAGCCACCAGAAGGAGCTGATGGTGGAAGTTCCTGGGGTGTCCCAGACCCCAGCCCACTCCTGTATCACCCTGGGGTGTCCTCCTCCCACTCAGTGCCTGTTGCCCCACTCCTTGGCTCTCCCAAGTGCACAGTATGTTTCTCAGGGCTTCTTGTCATGGGATGATTTGGGCATGTGGACAAAAAGTTTAATGATCTCTGAATTTTTAATTCCCGCTTTAATGTCAATAGATTTTTAATAGAACAAGCTCTTTGTTGTAACTTCTCTGTTACAGAAGGCTAGTAAAAATAAAATATAAAACTGTGACATCCACCTACCAAAAAAATCCTTAAAAAACCCGAAAGTATGCATTTTGATTCTAAAAGTTTATGGCATCACCTACAGAAAGTTGGTTATAAATGAAGGTGACAAATTTGTAAGAGTGCTGATAAGCAGAGAACGTCAGATTTAGTGATAGAGCCAAGGACTCTCAGCTTACACAAAAGGCTGATAGGCCAGGGATATCAATTAGATTACTTAATACAAACCAAAGTCAGCTGGGCTCAGATGTGCACATGCAGCACAAAATTTAGCCCTTTTTACATAACTGACCTTTTCTCCATATTCTACTTCCTTATGCCAGAGAACCCTGTTAGCAGAGTCCTCAATGATAACATATAGTCCCTTTGCAACATTCACCACCAAAACAAACCTCTGCTCTCTCTCAGGGCCATAACATCAATCATATTCAGGGCCCATTTTCACAGGAAATTTGTTTGAAAGCTTTGTCATTCAGCTTCAGTTCCAAAATGGTTATTTAGCAGTCTGAAAAATAACCAAGACAGTCCCTGATAGCACACTTCTTCTGAAGGACAGCACTACAGGGAAACAAAATATATGACCTCTCCTTTGGGAACAGGCTTAGATACGTGTCTGGTTAGAAATCTATTTTATAAGCCACAAATACCTACAGGGAGCTACACAGCTAAAGACATGTTATTTATCACCATGAAGGTTAACAGCTGTGAAGTTGTCTCTATATTTTAAGTGTGCTAGAGTTTATAAGACTAAAAGATGCTGCTCAAAAATGCCCTCTTCTCCCTGTCTTTGCAGAAGTCATCACATACACTGTGCTACTAGCCTTGCAATAATTTT
This sequence comes from Thinocorus orbignyianus, assembly GCA_013400375.1. NCBI lineage: Eukaryota > Metazoa > Chordata > Aves > Ciconiiformes > Thinocoridae > Thinocorus > Thinocorus orbignyianus. The sequence goes on along the minus strand of VXBW01006074.1, from coordinate 841,950 downwards.
GTGTTTAGAAATGGAGGGTGAGCAGCAGAAACCCACTTGGGGCCTGGACACTGCACCCTCTGTATCTTCCATTTTCAGAAAAACTAACCTCTGTATTGATTTACACTCTGGGAAATGGGCACTTTCACCTTCCAGTCCTCCATGTGCTATACACTTCAGCAGCTCCAAATATTGGTAGTCCAGGTGAGTGGAGAATCATCAAAAATCAAAAAAACTACTATATAATGCTGGTTGCAGGTTTCAAAGGTTAGTTACCCAAACCTGGAACAAATCCTAATTGAAAGCTGAATGGTTATAGTGCTGTTGGAAAACTATCCCGCTGTGCTAGCCATGTACAGAAGGCACTCCGGCAGGGAGGTGAAAGTTCAGGTATTTCAGACACTTGAAGTCTTGGCAGCTTGACTTCAAAAAATATAAACTATATAAAACTTTTTCTGATGCCTTTTATTCACGTCTGTAGCTTGTGGCGCAATCCGTAAAAGCTTTTCTATTTTCCCAGCCCAATAAAATTTAAAAATGTTCACGTGGACAGAAGAACAGGCCCAAGGAGAGGATGTTCATAGCGACATAACTTCTATTCCTTGTTATTAGCTGTCTCTGAAACACATGGAAAAAAATAATATAACAATTGATTGAGGATACAACTTCATACTCACTAAATCTTACAGGAATTCAAAGTGACAGTTCCCTGGAAGAACCACAGGATGAAGAGGTATCTGCTCTTCTGCCAGACCTGTAAGGATGTTCTGTGTGGACCTGCGGAAGCCGCAAGTGGCCACTGGCTCTGCTTCCTTTCCCCTCATCCCATTTGCACAGCCTTCCTCTTACACACATTAACATCACCTCTGTGAAATCCAGTTATGCTGCAACACTCTTATGCTCCTCCCCATCCTACTGCCTTTTCTCTTAACTTTTGAAATCACTAGTTAATTTCAGTTGTATTTGACACAGAGGCAGAGCTCTCAGGGACATTAAATCTTAAAAAAGGACAAGAGACAAAGGGCATAAATGCAAGTATGGGTATTACATTTAAATGCAAGAAAACCTTTTTTCTTTTCTTCTGTTTTTACTGTAAAGGCAATTGACTGATTGGAACAGGCTGCCCACAGAGTTTGTGGAGTCTCCTTTCTTGGGGATATTCAAAACCCAACAGAACAACCTGCTCCAGCTTTGAGTAGAGGGGCTGGACTAGACAATCTTGAGAGATACCTTCCTAACTCAATTATTCCATCGTAAAGTATGGTTGAGGAACTGCAGCCAGCCCCTGAAACTGCATGTGTTGGCCATCAGCATCTGAGAAGCACTGAGTTTTGCTGGTTTTACTTGCTGAAAGATGGTGCCCAGGGAGAAATTACAGTGTTGGACCACTCCAGCTCAAGGTACATCTTTCCCAGCTAGAAGACCCTGCAAGGAGAGGTCAGGAATGTGGGATTTCCTTGCAGTGAATGGTGATATTAGCATAAGGCTGGGTGGAGAACACAGGGAAGGTGGGAATTTTGCAGGTGAATGCAGGTGTTGGGAAAGGGACATCCAACTGCAGTGACTTTCTGTGACAAAGAGTCCGACAGCTAATCTGCATGAACTGCTAATACAGTGTGGAAAAAAAAAAAATACCCTTTTGTGGCTTTAAATTCAACACATCTACTGTGCTAAAGAGCCTTCCCTTGTTCAGAGATGGACCTCAGCTACCTTTAGAGCAGTATTTATTTTGCACTAGTATCAGCTTGTACCCCCCTAGCTGTACCCTCTCAGAGGCAAGGTTCTGAATGTTTTTGATCTCTCTCAAAGTAAGAATTTTTCCATTCCCTTTAGCAATCTTGCTTCCCTGCCCAGGATCTTGTTTTAGTTCAATATCCTTTCAAGATGGAAGAATTGCTCCCTTACACAACCATTGTTTGCTCCTCTTGCCCACAGCTGTTCTCTGAGCTGTCTGCATCTGTGCACTCCTATCATCTGAAATGTATTACAGACATAGAAGCAGGGCTGCTCTTTCTGCTTCCTTACAAAACTGGGAGAATATTGTTAAGGCATATAAGTGCAGAAAGTAAGTATTTCAATAAAGCTGCAATCATTACATAATGGAATCTCTTACTCTTAAGCAGCAGGTTGCTGTTCTTTGAGGTTTCCCAGAAGTAAGCGCTTTGCTGAACTCACAGCACAGATAAATATTTCTTTGCAAAAGCTTAGGGGCCTTTAAAACACATTGAAAACAAATTGAGTGAATAAACTTTTTCAGACTTCATAGGCAAAGCTATATGGCAAAAATTTTAAGATCCAGCAAGAGCACTGTTACCAACAGTCAGTGGTTGCTTGCCTTCACAGGTTAGCTTAAAAAGTTAACGATATAAAGATCAACTGTTAAACATGAGAATTAAAGGGAGGTGAGTGCTTTTATTTTGCTCACTGCTTATCTAATTCTACTTGAGTAATCATGAGGCCATAAAAGCACATATGCCTTGGCCAAATTGCTTGACCACCACCCTGCTGGTTTGCTAGGCTGCAGCACTGATGCTGCAAACCGTTTTCCTTAATCCCAGAGCACAGGTGGAATACACCAGTTTGCTGCTGTCAGCTCAAAGGCCAGAGCTTATACTAGCACTGGAAGGAATGAAAGACCTCTCATCCCAGGTGCAAGAGGTTCATCTGGAAGTCATGATGCTGTTGCTCTAAGATATCTCCCCCGGTTCCTGTTGGAGCTGTTCTCCTCTGAATTGCAGAAATACTCACTAGCCCAGGGAGATTTTGAGTATTGCTACGTGGGCCAGTGGTAAGGAGGGAGAGGAGAGGGGAAAAGCCGTTTCAGTCATTGTGTCACATTCACTGGGGGAAGGAAGGAGGTGTCTGCAACGCCTGCTCATCCTTTTCCACATTCCAGCAATACCACAGGATAACCTCTGCCTTCTGGGGCATGCAAATACCTGAGGTGATGGACTCAAAATGAATGATTCTTAGTGAATGTGGAAGAAAAATAAATAACTTTTACAGAAAGACTGTGATGACAGAATTGTGAACTTAATTTCCAAGTCTGCTAAAGGGACAGTCCTATCCCCTTGAATTCTTCTCTTCATCGGTGTGACAATTTGGCATATGATTTTTCCTTCTCACCATGTGACCGCATTTGGTGAGCAACAAGTGCTCATCCCAGCTATGCTGCTGATTTCAGCTGATAAGGGGTCTAAAATGACTGTGTGGCATAGAATGGAAATCACAAACCAGCATGAAGGCATTAGCTCACGAGTCTGCAAATAATAACGACCAGAGTCATGATTTTCACGTAGGTTTTTATTTTCCAAGACTGCATATTAGTCTAGCATTCTCCCTAAAGAGGGGTAATTTATCACTGGTAAGACTCAGGTATTAAATAAAGTCAACCCATGTAAAAAGCATGACTTCCAAATGATTGCTTCCAAAAACATCTCTTAATGTAAACAGAAATATTTATGACTCTCTGTTAAAATGCAGAAAGCAGCCGTTGGCCGGTAGCGGGATGACAAGATGTGCTTGTTAAGGACAGCACAGTCTCTTCTGTCTCCTAGACCATAACCCACGTGGTCCTTCCCTCTTCTGTCAACATACCTATCTCTGTCGCTGCTGCACCATCCACAGCTTCTCCTGTTTCTTCTTCTTTTGTTTCAGGCCCTTCACTTACTATCTCACTCAGCAGCTCAGTTTCCACCTGTTCTCCCGTCTCACCTGGGAACAGTAACCACGGAGATCAAATTAGGATCCGCTGAGAAACACCACATGCCCCAGCTCCTTTCTGTAAACCTGACTGTACTCTGTCAGCTCTCCAACGTCCCTGACTGAGGTAACTCCTGAATGGATCCATAGGGAACAAACAGGATGCTCCCATCACTTCCCAGCATCCAGCTACGTGCATGCCTCACGCCCGTAAAGTTCTCCTGGTGCTTTCACAAAATCCCCTTGATGCTCTATTCAATACAAACCATGGGTACTCTTTCTGTTCAAATAATTTTTTCCGGATTTTGTTTCATATATGCACAGTTTTATTTGCAATTGGAACAAAACAGAAATAGCAAACACGGCAACGTGCCAAAGTCTGGCTGAAACTGTTTTCCCTTGGAAACTGCTACCTAATTAATTTACTTGCACAACAAGAGAATAAAGGAAAGCAAAATGAGTGCTGAGTATCATGTGCACCACAGCATAAAATGGAAGGTCCCCTCTTCACCACATACCTCACAGAAAGGGAATGCACACAGTTAAAATATTACTTCTAGCTTGGAACAACCAGGAGCAAAACTATTTTCCCCAAAGCCTTGTTCACTCTCCCTGCAAGGAGCATGAAATGCTTGGTGGTCAAAGCCCCATAACTAATCGTCAGGCAAACAGTCAATTGTAAAAGGGTTCCCATGGGTACGAGGTGATTCCACAACACTCAGGGCACACTGCTCTGCCTCCAGTGCTAGGCCACAAAGCTTACAAAGGGAGATGAATGAAATGGGAGTTTCCAGCTAGGCAAGACTACGTGTTTTACAGGTGAGCATCCAGTCATTTACTGCTTACATAAACCAAGACTTCGTTCCAAAGGACAGGTGTGCATCTTATGTAGAGGAAACTGCAAAGCTTTTGAGAGGAGACACGGGAGAGGACAAGCCAACCCCCATGCTCAGCTACTGGGGTGCAAAGAATCAGAGTTATATGCCCAGTAGAGAGATGTGCACAGCAAAATGTCAAGGTTAGAGCAGTGTCCTTCTGCATCTCTCACTTCTCTAAGGCAAATTCAGTGTGCAAACAGCTGCTGATGCCACTATTCCCCGCAGAGAGGTACTTCTCATGCACCTCACCTGCTTATTCCCTAAAGAAACGCTCCCCTGGAAAGGATCTGATTGCTCACCAAGCTGCTTTGCACCATTTAGAAGAAAACTGATTCCTTCTGTGAAGTGCTCACGTCCTGTGTGTGCAGGCCACACGTCCTCTGGGCACTAAGCCAAAGATGGGCACAGCCTGCAATCTCTGGCAATGACTGCACCTCCCAGTAAAGGTCCCTCTCACAGCACACAGAAATACCTTCCATCTGCAAGACCACTGCTTCCTCACACAGCCTCTATCCCCAGCTAGTCAGTTCCAAACATTTTTGGAAAGCCCACACCTACATCCAGGAAAGATCAGCCTATGACCCTTCACTACTACTTCTAATCTGCTTGTGTAGTAGCCAACTTTCTAGGAGAGGCTGGATTTGTCAAGGGTGCATCAAAGGCATTCTGCTGCTTCTGCATCCAAATACTCTGTCCTGGTTTGACACTCCAGTTTCATGTGCACAGGGCCAGTTGCTTTATAATTAATACATGTAATTAAGAAATACAGTCTTTGGTCTCTGTAAATACTACGGATCACTTCTGAGCTACACAGAAACACAACATTTTAAATGAGGGGTATGGTACGGCATGGTACCTGCTAAGAGCAAAAGAGATGAAATAGCAGAGATAATGACTGGAAATGCTAATTAAATTTATTACAGCTTGGACTTGTGAGTCTGAGGCTTCCCCAGCCACATTCTTCTATGCCCCACATTGTACAGACTCTCTGGACCATATTCTGACTCCAGAAGCTCACGTGAGGCTCTCAGTGAAGTCAGAGGGACCCACACACAAGTCCCTGGAGGCAGAATTTGGTCTCCTGAATTTATGAAAGCACAAATATTACCCTCAATGAGGTGGTCCTCTTCAGTAATATGTACTTTCTCGATGATTTCCACCACAGAGCTGTCACTGCCCTCTACCAGCCCACTGTCCTCTTCTGGTCCTGGTGATGGTGACCCAGCATCTTCTTCTGGTGCTGGAGGCGAAGGCTCATCTTCTCCCGGTGCTGGAGGTGAAGGCCCACCTTCTCCTGGTGCTGGAGGTGAAGGCCTGTTGCTCTCCTCTCGCCAAGCAGATGGCAGCTCAGAGCTCTCCTCCACTCCTGCAGGCAGGGGCTCAGTGCCCTCTGGTTCCTCCCTTTTACTGACTGAATCGATCTTTCCCTCTACAGCCAGAATCACGGCTGCAGCCACCTCTCCTGGAGGATGCTTGCCCAGGTTTGTCTCCTCAGAGGTAAGACTCACATTTTCCGCTGGGTCCAACTGTATTTGGTCAGGTATGGTTTCATGATTGTCTGCAGTCGGGGTGTTTTCACCTGATGATGCTTTTAGTTATGGAAGAGCAAGGAAAGAAAAAAGGAGAATTGCAGAAAATTGATGAGTGGGCATGTAAGTTAGATGAGCACTACACCCACTGGGGACCGCACAAGCACTGCGTGTCAAAGAGCTCCCACCTGGCTATGGACAACACTCCTTCACCAGCTCTGCTACTCTTACACATATTCAGTAGAGGATGGTGCTGATCTTAAAATAAAATAAAAATAATGAAGCTTTGACTTGATATATATGATATACACAGCATTTATTTTTATATGGAGAGAGCTGACCTGTTTATAGGCCAATGTCCTATTACATTTTGTCATATGCATCTGAAGGGGGCAGAAGGTTTGCTGGTGATGGGATACTCTGCAAGGAAGCACCTTTTCCTGCCCCAAACCAGGCACAGCATCAACACGAGGGAGTTACAGGAGGGAGCTGCTGCCCTGGCCTGCACATGGGAAACTTCTGGTGATGCCTCTGGGCCCCCTAATGAAACACACTGAAAAGAACTTTCTCACCCCAGTGTCCATTTCTTAAAACAGAAAACAGTTTTGTCTGTCTTTTTAAGTATTAAACTAGCATTCATAGTACGCTTTGTCTAATGAAACGTTCAACAGGAAGCCTAAACAAATTAAAACTTCTGGTTCTTTCATCTTTCATCAACTTATTGGCTAAGTAAAGCAATAGGCCTTTTTTGGCAGATAAAATTTATGAATAAAGAAATGGCAAAATTACTCTGACAGGTATTTAAGTTGAGGACTCAAAATGAGCTATACCTACCTATCAGACTGACTTAAAAACTTTCTGATTAAATTCAGTTTGACAAGAGCTTGTACTTAATCTTCTCCGAAGGAATGTCAAAATGAAATCCCTGGGAATTCATGCATGAAATCTGGTTATATAATAATTACAAAATCTGAGCAAACTGTATTTTCTGAGAAAATTATGACTGCCATGTCAAAGCCAGTGTGCAGAACTGTATGATACTTCATACACACACAGATGAACAGTGAAAAAATGTAATATATCCTGCCTTGAAAGCAGCTGCTTCAATACTGCTGCTCAGATCTTTCAAAGCATTCAAGCAAAACACATCCCCAGCAAGCATCACCTTGTTAGCTTCTGCCTACAGACCTGGGGAAGGATGGCTAAGCCAGTAGAAGAGCAGGAACAGGGAATCCGGGGAGTCATGACAGAGAGAAAGCAACTTTGACTGTGGGATATGTAAAATTTCATTTGTCCAGGAACTGTAAAACCAACCAAGATCCAGCCAACCACCCCAAATTCACAGAGGTATAGCTATTATAATAAAAACCCCAAAAAAGGAGGGAATCTCAGCAACGTGGGTCAGACCACAGACCCATCCAGGGCAGCTCCCTGCCTCTGACAGCTGCCAAGGGGGAGCAGAAAGGGCAGAGGGACCCAGTCCACGACCCTCGGCAGACATTCCTCTGTGAACCTGCCTAAGCCACTTTGCAATCCATTTACACTCTTGGCCTCCACCACGAGGAGTAGCATGAGGTCTATAGCCCAATTATACACCCTGTAAAACACATTCTTGCCGGTTTTAAGTCTGCTTCTGGACATTTCTGGACACCAGTCTAGTGACAGGACAAGGGGTAATGGTTTTAAATTGGAAGAGAGGAGATTTAGATTAGATCTTAGGAAGAAGTTCTTTACTGTGAGGGTGGTGAGGCACTGGAACAGGTTGCCCAGGGAAGAAATACAGACAGAAATACATGAGCCATGAAAACCAGCATCTTACATGGAGTTTTCAGTCGGCATTACCAGTAAATGAAACAATTCAAACACATTATTGCTTGGACTCTCCTGCAGCTCCTGTAAACATCAGCCCTGTGACTTCCAGCTAGCTCTCTCTTCATCGAGATCTTTTATATAAATTGGATTATAAAATACTGCCACGCAATGTGAGACCTACACTGCTGGAAACCCTCGAAGCATTCCTCTGCTCTCATCTGAAATGCAAAGAATTCTCTAATATGGAAAAAATAAATCCTCCCAGTAATCTGTTCAATACCTTTATCCTCAGGAAGAATGAACATCATGTGGCAGTCCACATTCTTAGGATGCCTCCTAGTTTTGGTTTACTTTTAAATTTATAATTTTTATTTTCCCCTGCTGTAGATTATTTCAGCTGGAGAAACAGTGAAAAGCACAGTGAATTTAAGTGGGCCATGGCTACAATATTTTTTTTATCTTTGCCTTCTTTCTTTCCTCTTGTAAAGCCTCACACTTTTGTGGAATGAAGTTAAATACATTTTTCCCCCTATTAACACATTTAGAAAAGTTTCTTTCAAATTATCCTCTCATCAAACTGAATTAGAAAATAACTAACATATATGGCCAGTAACTGCAGAATTAACGGAGATCTTTCAGCTGTAATTACAAATTGCACTTTATCATTATCATGGTATTAATTATGCACCTAGTACATTTCATAACTTACCCTAACATGAACAGGGCTTTAGGTAAAATTCCTAAAGTATTCAGAATAAACAACTTCAGTTGTTTCCCCGAGCCTTTCAGTGTCCCCATGCAAACATCTTTCAGTAGAGGATGGAAAGGCAGAGGGATTTGGTACATTGACCAGCTGTACAGCATAAAGAGACTTCTGCTGATATTCTCTGTGGGGCTGCCCAGTTTCCAGGTGTGTGCTGGCTCTATAACGGCACAGACAATGCTCCCCCCATACAACCTGCCACCTTCTCTGCAGTCACAAGCCACACCACCGCCAAGACAACAAATGGAAAATAAACCCATGGATGCTGCAGCCAGGGCACTGGCAGCAGATGATATTAAAACTCAAGAATACAGGAAAGAAATGCAGTAAAACAAAATACAGACAACTTTCATGATTTAGTTAAATTTTAAGACTACCTTTATGGTAGATGCAATGTATTTTAAGACACTTCTAGGAGTATGAATATAGATTAAGATGTCTACACTGACATAGTCTTAATCTGCCACAACCAGGATCTGAATTGTATGTTTAAGAACCCTGTTGCTATCAAAGAACATTTCTGAGTTTAGGAAGGGAAGCCAGAGCTATATAAATATCTCTGTTTTATAATGAGATGCTGCATAATAGTAACCTGCACTGCAAACAGATGAACTCATGCAGACACATGTTGGAGGGGGTGCTTGTCTCAGTTTAAAAACGGAGTGAAAAGTTCTCTCCTCATTGCCCTAACTACCTGAAAGACAGGATGTATCTTTCTGGAGAGGCCAATATCTGTAACTGCATCATTCAGGTTCTTATAAAAGTGTTTTCAAACCTCTCTTGGAGCAAAGAGCTAACTATGATTTATTTCACTTTCTCTGAATAGCAAGGATATTCCTATGAAGCATCCTACAAATGCGCTTTGTGCCCAAAACGAATCCTCTGTGACTTGAGCCAAATCAAAGTCAGGAGGAGAGCACAGCCAGTACTATACTGTGTGTTACGGTGGATGTTTAGATTTTCGTAAGAAAAAGGATCAGGTATTGCTAGCTGACTATTACCTTAGAGGGTGGGGGGTGGGAGAGGGAAGTATTGGATTTACATGGTATTATCATAGAATCATAGAATGGTCAGAGTTGGAAGGGACCTTAAAGATCATCAAGTTCCAACCCCCTGTCATAGGCAGGGACACCTCTCCCTAGAGCAGGTTGCTCAAAACCCCATCCAACCTGGCCTTAAACACTTCCAGGGATGGAGCATCAACAACTTCCCTGGGCAACCTGTTCCAGTGCCTCACCACAAAACGACCTGTCTGTAAATTAAAGAAAAAAGCAAAAAGCAGCTGGGAACAGCAGCTTGTAACTCCTCCACCTCCAAGAAGCAGCAGCAGTTTACCAAGACCCTACTCGCAAGGTGCCGCTCCATCTTCCTCCCACCCCGGCCAGAACTAAAACCCGCGAAAACCCCACGGGACGCCCACCCACCCACGTCTNCTTTCGAGGACTTGCTGTGTGCGAAGTGAGGGGGCCACAAGGTCTAAAGTGGCAGCAGCCGCGAAGGGGACCGCAGGTCTGCGTGACAGCAGCCAGAGGACCCGTGGATTCGGTCCTGGGTGTGTGCGAGTAGGTCAAACTCGGTGGCAAACTTCAAGCCACCGAGTGGAGGGAAACCCACGCTCAGGGTAAGAGGGTCCAGGGTCTGGGTAAGGGTATTAACGGTCTAGATACTAGGTCTAGCAGGAGGGTTCCCACCGGGGCTTTGCAATCTTTAAGGTCCCTTCCAGCTATAACCATTCTATGATTAGATAGCCTTGGAGGCCACGCTGATGTTTGAGGGTCCATGAGGATTGTGCTTGTGAACCTCAGACGGAGGGACTTCTGTAAGGAATCCCAGTCCGGACCAGCTGGAGAGGACCACTGTGACTGGGCGATGTGCACTTACAGATGCAGTGCTCTCTCTTAGCATCCCGTGTGTGTGTGTGATCAGAAACACGCAGGAGGCTTCACCTCACCACCCACCCTCCCTGCAAGCAGGAACAGTAGCAGATCCGTCTGGGATCTGCTGGGATGGGGAGACCTCTGGGGTCTCGGCCCCCGGGAAGCGAAGGAGAATCCTCAGGTTGCAGAGTCCTCTGGATCCAGCAGCCACCTGTAACATCCCTACCACCAGCCTTAAAGGGAAAATAAGGCTAGTATGATTTTTACATTTGCATATAGGTAAATCAGCAGATGTCCAGGGAAATCTAGGCGCCTTAGAAACTTTCCAAAGAGTAAGAATGAAGAATGTTTACCCTGTATTTGCTTGCATAAGCAGGACCAGTATATTTTATTTATTGCACCCAAGACATGTGTTGTTATGTCCTTCAAAACTTAATCACCCATTTTTGTAAATAAACGTGGGGTTTTTTTTCCTCCATCCAGAAACTTGCCCAGACAGAATGTATTGCCATTGGACATTTGTCCAGGGTTTATTGATGTCCTGCAACCAAGGTGGGGCAGTAGCATTAACTCCACCCAGGCTGCAGGACACCTGGAAATCCTGGACATACTGTATACCATACGGAAGATGTACTACCACTGTAGCATGGGTGTGAAGCTCTGGTATGCCTGGAAGAGACTGATGGAGATAAAGTATGTACTGTATGGATATAAGGTGTACCCTGGGGCCATCAGACCCACTGCGAATGTCATGCACACCGAGTGCACCCATGTCACTCCAGGAAATCACCTGGCAAACCTGTGAGGAGGAACACAGATGGGAATACACCATGTAAGCCTAAACACATTAACTTCTCCTGCTTCTTCAGCTTGAGTTCATTTTTAGGATGCTTTTGAAAAATAAATAAAACAAAAACAAACTGTAGGCTGTATAGATTTGTCTGTGGCTGTATGCAAGATTTCTACCAGACACTGGAAGCTGAAATGCTGGCAACTTTAGAATTAGCAAAGCATGCTGCTGTGTAAGCACAAGAGCAGAAGCGCAACAAAGGGCTTAGCAATTTAAAAGTTTATTTCAGAAGTAATTTTTCATGCTTCTGGTGTGAAATCCCAGCCATGCTGTGGTGGGAGCTAGGCTGGCTCCCTGTGCAGCACCTGGGGGTTCCCTCTGCAGCACAGATGTGGGTGTCTCGGTGTCAGAAGTGGAGATGCATATGAGGACACCCAAGCACCCACCAGTTGCCTACCAACTGGGATGGGCTGTGCTGCCACAGGTGTGAAAGCAGAAGCATCTGCACTGATGAGGGGATCCCGACAGCTGGGGAAGCTGCCTACAGATAGCACATATGCAAGGCGGGGATGACAAATATGTGATATCCCACCTTTCTTCTGTAATGTTCTTTCAGGGAACAAAGCAAGGTGGCTGGGACATTGGGCACTGGGCACTGCAGAAAATAAAGAAGGGAAATCTGCTTTCAGTTCCTTCTCCTGCCTGAGGAGCTTTGTACTTGCTTCTTCAGTGTCTTAGCCAAAGGGCGAGCTGTGCAGAGTGCACCTACCATCCATCCTACTGAAACAGTGGAGAAGGAATTCAAGATTTACAAGGCCAGAGAGAGGGAACACATGTGGGCACGTATCAGCAGCCAAGGGTGCTCGCTGCAGGGGCCAGGGCTGCGCTGTACTTCACGTTCTTAAACAGGCCTTGAGTGGGTACAGAAACAGGAATGAGAGCCCGAAGGCCACTTGGCAGATGACTCCCAGAATGCCTAAATGACAATTTCATGGTCATCTTCCCTCCTCCCATGTGTAAAGGAGAAGGTGCATCTTTTGAGCAGGAAGTCTGGACAACAGAGCCAACTAAACCTGAGAAAATGTATGTGTCTTGTACTGGCACTATCTTCAAGCTTCCTACACCCATGTATACAGATTTATGTGCATACACACATACTTCCTAGCATCCTTTTACTGACTGAAAATATATCCCAGTTGTGCAGATATCCAGGTGTTCATGAGGGACAGTATTGAACCTCAAGATTTTAGATTTTCCCTATTCCCTAATGAGGGAATGTTTGGCCTGTTTTCCTCTATAGCTCTTCTTTCCCTCCCTCCCTCCCTCCCTTCCTCCCTTCCTTCCTTCCTTCCTTCCTTCCTTCCTT